>CM077153.1:13005734-13129489 GCA_039583875.1 Platanthera guangdongensis | reverse complement strand
CGACTCGCTTCTCCCAGTGCTCCCGGGCGAGGGTATTCTTCTGTTCCTCTCGCTTTGCTACTTGTCACCTCGCTTTTTTCTAATCCCCGCTTGCTTTTAGGTGAGCGAGTTTGTTCCAGCATCCCTCCTTACAAGAGCAACATTCACCCTGCCAAGGGTCTTGATCTCGCCAATGCGGCGGCAGAGGCGGCGAGAGAGTCCCTGGCGGTCATCCCGCCCAAGCGTCCCGGAGATGTCACGGTCCCTTCTCGCTCCAGCCCTCCAAAAAAAGATGAAGAAAGCTGTCGCCATCTCCAGGAAAAGGGGAAGGCTCCTCAAGGAAGCCCTATATCTTTGGGGGAAACTCCACCGCCTCCCTCGCCTAATCCTCAGGCCGTCTCGCCTATTCGCGAGACGGTGCCTCTTCTGCTCAACCTGCTGCCGCCTTCCAACCTGCCCGCTGCGTCTCCCAACCCGCGAGCTGTTCCTCCTGAGCCGGCGCTGCCACCTCTTCTCGCGAGGCGATTCTTCTGGCCGTCCCGCTCCTGTCCTCTCACATGAATTACAACCCTGGGTCCCGTGGTTCATGATGCCGTCGGCGACCCGGTTCTGCTGTGGGGGCGGATACCAACCGCGTGTCCATCTCCACTCTCCTTCCATCATGGAAGGAGCAAGAGATCCCTTCCCAGCCACGCCTTCGCCATCGGGTACGGCCTTTATGGTGGCCTAGACGCCTCTTCGCCTGAAAGCGAGTCCACCAAGGACCTTGTGCTGAAACCTGCCACCACCAGATGCGGGCCTTAGAATTCTCGCACCGCTCCTCTCGCCGCCTCATTACATAAATTCAAAGTGGAAGGCCAGCGAGGAAAGCCTGGAGGCGGAGCGGAGAAATCTACTACTGGTCTAGCGAGAAGGTTGTCAGATGCCGAGTCACTTCTCGTGAAGGCCCAAGGCGGCGTGGTAAGCCATAACTCTCCTTTCCCTTGGATTTTTCTTTTCCCATGATTCTCGGCTAATTGCTAGGTCATCTCGCAGGATGCCGAAACGGCGGGACAGCTTCGCTCGCAGCGTGGCGGCTTTGGAAGAGGAGGTCCGGGTCCTGACAGCGGAGAACGCGCGCCTTCAGGCTAGTGCTGCGTCGTCCTCCTCGCCGCGAGCCCTTCCGGACACCTCCGCCTCCCTACTCTTACGAGGAAGTTGAGAGCGATGCCGAGACGCTGGTGTCCGTGGGGCTGAGCTGGTGCTGCAAATGATGAAAGACCTGGGCGTCGTGAAGGACGACTCTCCGAGACAGTAACCGCGCGAGACCTGGTCCCCGAGCTTTATAGCGAGGAGAGTGATGATTCTTCATCCGGCGAGGAGGACTGATGCGCCACCTCCAAGATTTAGAATCACTCTCTCCTCCTCCTGATGTAAAGATTTTAAACTATAACTATATTTTTTTGGCATTTGCCAAGTGACGAGCGAGTGCTCGATTTTGTTGCCTTCTATTTTGTTTCTTATTTGTGGAGTTGATTTTGGTCTACCTCTCTTCTTTTTCTTTTTGTCTGCGGGACGGTGCTACTACTACTTCGTCTCGCCGCGTAACCTTTCTGCACATATATCTTTCTTTTTTATGTTGTACGCGAGACGGGTTCTCGACGCGCTTAACGACCATGAGTTGGCGCAATGGCTTGTCTCGCGAGTGCTCTTTCGCGTCGGCGAGACGATCCTCAAAAGCCATCCGCTGCGAGTGCTGTCACCCGCCTTACTCCCACACCCTTTTCCATTTGTTTATTTTTGTGGCTTAGGACTAAGTGGGGACTCTAAGGTGTAGTGCCGCTTAAGGGGACTTTTCACCCTATTCTGCCAAAATGAATTTTGCCTTGTCAGTTTGATACTGATGGAGATTGCCTGTCCCGACCCTATCCCCCACAGGCGAGCCTTCGGACCTGCCAGCTAGATGGAGCCTGCGCAGCGGGTCTACCTGGGGCCGGGCCGAGCTCGGGGTGCCGATGAAGACCTTAACTCAAAACCTATCCCCACAGGCGAGCCTTCGACCTGCCAGCTAGATGGGAGCCTGTGCGAGCGGGTCTACCTGGGGCCGAGCCGAGCTCGGGTGCCGATGAAGACCTTAACTCAAAACCTATCCCCCACAGGCGAGCCTTCGGACCTGCCAGCTAGATGGGAGCCTGCGCAGCGGGTCTACCTGGGGCCGAGCCGAGCTCTGGGGTGCCGATGAAGACCTTAACTCAAAACCTATCCCCCACAGGCGAGCCTTCGGACCTGCCAGCTAGATGGGAGCCTGCGCAGCGGGTCTACCTGGGCCGAGCCGAGCTCGGGGTACCGATGTAGAGACTTAACTCAAAACCTATCCCCCACAGGCGAGCCTTCGGACCTGCCAGCTAGATGGGAGCCTGCGCAGCGGGTCTACCTGGGGCCGAGCCGAGCTCGGGGTGCCGATGAAGACCTTAACTCAAAACCTATCCCCACAGGCGAGCCTTCGGACCTGCCAGCTAGATGGGAGCCTGCGCCTGGGTTCTACCTGGGCCGAGCCGAGCTCGGGGTGCCGATGAAGACCTTAACTCAAAAACCTATCCCCACAGGCGAGCCTTCGGACCTGCCAGCTAGATGGGAGCCTGCGCAGCGGGTCTACCTGGGGCCGAGCCGAGCTCGGGGTGCCGATGAAGAACTTAACTCAAAACCTTCCCCCACAGGCGAGCCTTCGGACCTGCCAGCTAGATGGGAGCCTGCGCAGCGGGTCTACCTGGGGCCGAGCCGAGCTCGGGGTGCCGATGAAGACCTTACTCAAAACCTATCCCCCACAGGCGAGCCTTCGACCTGCCAGCTAGATGGGAGCCTGCGCAGCGGGTCTACCTGGCCGAGCCGAGCTCGGGGTGCCGATGTAGAACTTAACTCAAAACCTATCCCCCATAGGCGAGCCTTCGGACCTGCCAGCTAGATGGGAGCCTGCGCAGCGGGTCTACCTGGGGCCGAGCCGAGCTCGGGGTGCCGATGAAGAACTTAACTCAAACCTATCCCCCACAGGCGAGCCTTCGGACCTGCCAGCTAGATGGGAGCCTGCGCAGCGGGTCTACCTGGGGCCGAGCCGAGCTCGGGTGCCGATGAAGACTTAACTCAAAACCTATCCCCCACAGGCGAGCCTTCGGACCTGCCAGCTAGATGGGAGCCTGCGCAGCGGGTCTACCTGGGGCCGAGCCGAGCGGGGTGCCGATGTAGACTTAACTCAAAACCTATCCCCATAGGCGAGCCTTCGGACCTGCCAGCTAGATGGGAGCCTGCGCAGCGGGTCTACCTGGGGGCCGAGCCGAGCTCGGGTGCCGATGTAGAACTTAACTCAAAACCTATCCCCCACAGGCGAGCCTTCGGACCTGCCAGCTAGATGGGAGCCTGCGCAGCGGGTCTACCTGGGGCCGAGCCGAGCTCGGGGTGCCGATGAAGACTTAACTCAAAACCTATCCCCACACAGGCGAGCCTTCGGACCTACCAGCTAGATGGGAGCCTGCGCAGCGGGTCTACCTGGGGCCGAGCCGAGCTCGGGGTGCCGATGAAGACCTTAACTCAAAACCTATCCCCCACAGGCGAGCCTTCGGACCTGCCAGCTAGATGGGAGCCTGCGCAGCGGGTCTACCTGGGGCCGAGCGAGCTCGGGGTGCCGATGAAGAACTTAACTCAAAACCTATCCCCCACAGGCGAGCCTTCGGACCTGCCAGCTAGATGGGAGCCTGCGCAGCGGGTCTACCTGGGCCGAGCCGAGCTCGGGTGCCGATGTAGAACTTAACTCGAAACCTATCCCCACAGGCGAGCCTTCGGACCTGCCAGCTAGATGGGAGCCTGCGCAGCGGGTCTACCTGGGGCCGAGCCGAGCTCGG
This sequence comes from Platanthera guangdongensis, assembly GCA_039583875.1. Lineage (NCBI taxonomy): Eukaryota > Viridiplantae > Streptophyta > Magnoliopsida > Asparagales > Orchidaceae > Platanthera > Platanthera guangdongensis. The sequence continues at coordinate 13,125,638 of CM077153.1, read as the reverse complement.
GGTGCCGATGAAGAACTTACTCAAACCCTATCCCCCACAGGCGAGCCTTCGGACCTGCCAGCTAGATGGGAGCCTGCGCAGCGGGTCTACCTGGGGCCGAGCCGAGCTCGGGTGCCGATGAAGAACTTAACTCAAAACCTATCCCCCACAGGCGAGCCTTCGACCTGCCAGCTAGATGGGAGCCTGCGCAGCGGGTCTACCTGGGGCCGAGCCGAGCTCGGGTGCCGATGAAGAACTTAACTCAAAACTTATCCCCCACAGGCGAGCCTTCGGACCTGCCAGCTAGATGGGAGCCTGCGCAGCGGGTCTACCTGGGGCCGAGCCGGCTCGGGTGCCGATTGAAGACCTTAACTCAAAACCTATCCCCCACAGGCGAGCCTTCGGACCTGCCAGCTAGATGGGAGCCTGCGCAGCGGGTCTACCTGGGGCCGAGCCGAGCTCGGGGTGCCGATGTAGAACTTAACTCAAAACCTATCCCCCATAGGCGAGCCTTCGGACCTGCCAGCTAGATGGGAGCCTGCGCAGCGGGTCTACCTGGGGCCGAGCCGAGCTCGGGGTGCCGATGAAGAACTTAACTCAAAACCTATCCCCCACAGGCGAGCCTTCGGACCTGCCAGCTAGATGGGAGCCTGCGCAGCGGGTCTACCTGGGGCCGAGCCGAGCTCGGGGTGCCGATGAAGACCTTAACTCAAAACCTATCCCCCACAGGCGAGCCTTCGGACCTGCCAGCTAGATGGAGCCTGCGCAGCGGGTCTACCTGGGGCCGAGCCGAGCTCGGGGTGCGCTGTGAACTTAACTCAAACTATCCCCCATAGGCGAGCCTTCGGACTGCCAGCTAGATGGGAGCCTGCGCAGCGGGTCTACCTGGGGCCGAGCCGAGCTCGGGGTGCCGATGAAGAACTTAACTCAAAACCTATCCCCCACAGGCGAGCCTTCGGACCTGCCAGCTAGATGGGAGCCTGCGCAGCGGGTCTACCTGGGGCCGAGCCGAGCTCGGGGTGCCGATGTAGAACTTAACTCAAAACCTATCCCCACAGGCGAGCCTTCGGACCTGCCAGCTAGATGGGAGCCTGCGCAGCGGGTCTACCTGGGGCCCGAGCCGAGCTCGGTGCGCCGAAGAAACTTTAAACCTGCCTTTAGGACTCATGATAAACAAAAACAAGAGATGTTTCAAGAAGCATATTATATTGATCATGCTTTAAATACCACATCTCCGCTCTCCCTTTTTATGGTAGAAGCGCTTTAATCACCCCGCTCCAGGAGTGGTTCAAGGCCCTACCCTCCACATCCTGGAGGTAGTATCCCCCGCTTTCAACACTCCCTCTACAATATAAGGCCCTTCCCCAATTTGGATTGAGCTTCCCCCGGGGCGGACCTTCCTGCTGCATCAACCTTCTTTAGTACTAGATCTCCTTCCGCGAACTGCTTTATCCTGATGTGGCTTATCGAAGTGCTTCGCCATTCGTCGCTTGATCCCCTGTCTGATGCCGCCACGTCTCGCAACTCCTCTGCCAGGTCTAGCGAGAGAGCGCAGGCCTTCCTCATTCTCCATTCTCCATGCCTCGTCTCCATCACCCGCGGCCGCAACTCGCGGGGATCGGACCTCGAATTCCACTGGTAGTACCGCCTCACAACCATGGGAAAGTTTGAAAGGGGTCTCTCGTGGCCGTGTTTGGGGTTGTTCTTAGAGCCCACAGGACCGAGGGGAGCTGCTCTAACCCAGTTCCCTCTCAGATTCTCTACCTTCTTCTTTAGCAAGTTAACGATACCTTGTTCGCCGCCTCCACCTGACCGTTGCTCCTGGGGGTGGTGGACAGAGGCAAACCTGAGGTCAATGCCCTGCTGAGTGCAGAAGCTGATGAACTCTTCACTAGCGAACTGGGGCCATTATCCGTGACGATGGCCTGAGGCAGCCCGTGCCTGCAGATGATCTCCCCCCAGACGAAGTTCCTGATGACCTGGGAGGTCACCTTTGCTAGTGCCTTAACCTCCAGCCACTTGGAGAAGTAATCTATCATAACCGGAGGAATCTTCTTTGCCCACTAGCTGGAGGAAAAGGCCCACTAGATCCATTCCCCAAATGGCGAAAGGCCACGGTGCTGTGATGCTTCGGAGCCTTTGAGCCGGCAAGAGCTGGAGTGGGGGCGTAGAGCTGGCACTTCCGGCATTTCCTTGCAAACTCTGTCGCGTCCTTCCTCAGGGTGGGCCAGAAGTACCCCTGCCTGCCCACCTTGCTTCCAATGTCCTCCCTCCGGAATGACTACCACATTCCACGGAGTGCACCTCCTCCAGAATGTGTCTGGTCTCCTCCTCCGTTATGCATCGAGCTAGGAGACCGAGAGCATCCTCCGTTGCAGTCCTCCTTCATGCATGAGAAATGAGCCGCCTTATGGCGGAAGCTTCTTGCCTCCTTGACCCCCTCAGGGAGGGTTCCTGTCAGAAAGAAAGTAACGAAAGGGTCTACCCATGAGGGCCGCCGATCCACCTCCATCAGCTCCCCCTCCTCAATCGCTGGATGGAATAAATCAGTCAGGGCACCTCCTTCCCAAGGTCCGAACTTGGCCAATTGATCGGCAGCCAGTGTTCTCTTCTCTGGGGACGTGCTGGATGGAGAACGTCCGGAACCCCCCGATGATCGTTCTTACCTTGGATAAATATTTCACAAGGGTGGGCGCTCCCGCGCCTCGAACTCTCCACGTATCTGCGACGTCACTATCAATGAGTCTGTGAAAACCTCAACGTCCTTGATCTCGAGCTCCTTGGCCAGGCGAAGGCCGACTATCACTGCCTCGTACTCTGCTTGGTTTGTTGTGTGGGGAAATGCAAGGCGACTGCTTGTCTTATGGTCACTCCCTGAGGACTTGTCAGTACCACCCCCCCGCTCAAGGGAGTGCTTTCCCGAGGCCCCGTCGACCATTAACTTCCATGCTTCTGCGTTGCTGCGGCTCCTCGCCCGTTCTCCGCGACGTAGTCTGCCAAGAAGTCGGCCACCACCTGTGCCTTAATGGAGAGCCTTGGTACGAACGAAATGTTGAACTCACTCAACTCGATAGACCACTTGGCCAGCCTACCCGAGTGCTCCACCCTTCAAAAATTTTTCGGAGAGGATGGTCCGTGACCACCCTAATCGAATGGGCCTGGAAATACGGTCGGAGCTTCCTGGCCGAAATGACCAAGGCGTATGCCGTTTTTCTAGGATGGGGTAGCGAAGCTCCGCCTTCCTTAGATCCTGCTAACATAATAAATGGGCAGCTGCTTCTTTCCCTCTTCTCTGACTAGGACGGAGCTCACCGCCTCTGCTCCCACCCCTAGGTACAAGGTTAGATCCTCCCCCTCCTTCGGGCTTTGAAGCAGAGGAGCCAGGGAGAGTTGCTCCTTCAGCTTTGAAAAGCTTCTTCACATCTCCGCGGTCCATTCGAACCTCTGGTTCCCTCGTAGTACTTTAAAGAAAGGTGAGCATTTCTCCCCTGATTTGGAGAGAAATCTGCTAAGGCCGGCTAGCTTCCCTGTCAAGCGTTGCACTCTTTAGCGTTTCGCGGTGATTTAGTTCTAGAATGGCCTTTACTTTATCAGGATTAGGTTCTACCCCTGCCGGGTCAGGAGGTGCCCAAGGAATTTCCCGCGACTTGCCCCGAAAACACACTTTAAGGGGTTCAACCTCATTTTGAACTTCCTCAAGGTGGCGAACGTTTCTTCCAAATCTTGGAGATGCAGGCTCACTCCTTTGCTCTTTACCATGAGATCATCAACGTAGACTTCTAGTTTCCGACCCCTCTGGCCCTGGAAAACTCGATCCATCATCCGTTGGTATGTTGCTCCCGCGTTTTTTAACCCGAAGGGCATCATGTTATAACTAAAGCACCCTTCCCTGGTGATGAAGGAGACGTCCTTGACGTCGGGAGGGTGCATCCGGATTTGATGGTAACCTGAAAAAGCATCCAGGAAACTCATAACAGAAAACCAACGGCTGAATCAACCAGCGCGTCGATTCGAGGCAGGGGGTAGCAATCCTTGGGGCACGATTTATTTAATAATGAAAAGTCAATACACATTCTCCATTTTCCTCCCCCCTTCTTCACCATTACAACATTGGAGATCCAGCCTGGGTACTGGATCTCTGAGATGAAGCCCGCCTCCAGGAGCTTCTTGACCTCCTCGCGGATGGGCCCCTCTAGCTTGGTGGCGATGGCTCTCATTTTCTGACGTATGGGGCGCATCCGAGGGTCCAGATTTAGGCGGTGACAGGCCACATCCGCATCAATGCCCGGCATGTCCGCCGCGCTCCATGCGAAGATGTCGACGTTGTTCTGGATGCAGACCCGCATCCGCTCCTGGTCTTCGGGACTCAACCCCCCGCTGATCCGCACCCTTCGTGCCTGCCCCTGGCTGGTGCGGACCTCTACCTCCACCACTTCCTCGGCCACCTCCAGCCGCGACTGTTCCCAGCCGTCCCCTGCTTCTTCTTCCTGCTCCCGTTCTTCCTCCCCTCCTGCTTCCTCAACTTCTATCACCTCGTTCTGCTGTTGCTCAATTTCCATGTTCCTTTGGGCTTCTTCCCCTGCCCTTCTTCTCCCACTCTCTCCAGCATTCTTTCTCGGGCTCCGACTCTCCGCTCCTCTGGCTTCCTGCATGTCTTCTCCCCTTTGCTCCTCCTCAATTTCCATTCTCCCTCCGGGCTCTCCTGTTGCTGCTCGACCTCAACATCCTCCTGCGCCTCCTGCACACCTCCTTTCTGCTTCTCAGTCTCCTCCTTCCGACTTCCTCTGGGCTCACCTCCTCTTCCCTCAAGGCTTCTTCTTGCGCCGCTATCTCCTTTTCCAACTCCTCCGCCTCTCCATCCAAGATATGGTGTTAACCGCCCGTGACGTAACATTGTCTTGCCACTTTAGGATCTCCCCTGACCCTGACCTGCACCCCCCCATTGTTAAACTTGAGACATTGATGGAACGAGGAGGGGACGCAGCGAAAGGCGCTGATAAGGGGTCGCCCAAAGATGGCGCTGTAGCTGCTCGGGGCATCTACAATCACGAACCGCAGTTCCGTGATACGCCCCCCAACCTCACGTGCAGCCCTACTCCCCCTTCCACTTCTTTCCTCTCCCCGGAGAACCCGAACAACGGTCCATCCGAGGCCAAAACCCTCTTGGCTTCCACCTGCATCTCATCGAAGGCCTTCTTAAAAATCACATTTACGGAGCTCCCGTTATCCACTAGGATCTTGGAGACCGTAAAGTTTTCCACCGCCGTCTGGATCACCAAGGCGTCGCAGAATGGGTCCTCGTACTCCGGCATATCCTCTGAAGAGAAGGTGATTTTTCTAGCGGGGGTGGAGTCTGGGAGGTTGAGGCTACCCCCTTCGGAACATGGTCTGGAAGCTCCCCTTCCGGGTGGCCTCGATCCCAATCCCCCTGGATGGCCCTGATACCCCCCGGGTTCCCACGTCCACCCGGTCCTCGCACCTATCTTCCGTCTCCCCCTGCTGCATTCCTCAATCCTCACCGGCGGATCCTGCCTCCTCAAACCTCTGGCTCTCTCTCATCTCCAAGAATTCTGGGCACGTGGCTGTAGCGTGACCTCTCTCCTGCTGGAAGTCACAGAAAGGTAACGCCACCCCACCCCTTCTCCCTTCTCCTCTTCCTCTTCTTCCTCCTCCTCGAGCTCCCCTTCCTCGACCGATCTCCATTGCCTCTGCTGATGCTGAAAACGGTCCCTCGCTCCTTGTCTCCATGCTGGTTGATCGAACCTTCTTGGCTCCCGGAATTATCTCTTCCCTGGAAGCCTCCTCCCACTCCTGGGGGCGACCCTCATGAGGCCTCCAACCTATCCGGTTGTTCGGCTCTCGGGCCCCCCGATGAATCTGTCCCTGGTCCCCCCTGGCTCGGGGTTCCTCTTCCTTCTCTCTTCTCTCCTCTCTCTCTGCTCTTTCTGCTCCTTTTTCTTCCCCTCTCCTTGCTCCTTTTCATCGTCTTCTGCCAACCTGGCTAACCTTTCTTTCGCCCGGGATTGGCTCTCTCAAAATCTGTTTCCTTCGCCGCCCTATCCATAAGTTCCTCGAAAGAGAGGGGGGGCACCCTTTTTAACTTCCTGAAGAAGCCTGGTCTCAATCCCAAGGTGAACGCAAGCATCAGCGTACCCGGGGACCCTCCTGGACCTGGAGGATCTCTTCCTGAAAACGATCCACGTAGTGTCCCAATGTCTGATCGTCTTCTCTCTGCGAGACCGAACAAGCACTCCGCCTCCTTCTTACGCTTCTTCGATGTTGAAAACCTCAATAAGAAACCCTCCGTAGATCCTCAAAGCAATAAATCGACCTTGCCGGTAACTGGTGGAACCAATCTCGCGCCTTCTCCTCAAGGTGATGGCAAACAGTCGACACTTAAACGCATCCGTCATTTGCCTTATCGAAACTACATCTTCGAGAACCACTGTACATGCTGTACCCGGATCATCCTTTCCTAGATAGTACATATCATATGCGGGATCCCGGAACTCTGGCACCGGGCAGAGATGACTAGTTCACATGAATGGGCTCTCGCCGACAGCCTGCCGAGAGGGCACGTCTCGCGGCCTCGGCTGGCTGGCCCGATCTGCGAGACCGTGACCAGGGAAAAGCTCTCGCACAGCTGCCCTTCTCGCCGTCTTCTGCTGGGATCTCCTTCCCGGGGCGCTGGCCAGGGAAGAGCTCTCGCGCCGCTACGTCCCTCTCGCCAGCCTCTGTGGGGACCTCCTTTCCCGGACGCTGTCCTGGGGCGTTCTCGCCCAGAGCGGACCACCTCGATTGGGACCTGAGGTGTCGCCCACTCGCTCCTTGCCGAGAAGGCCAAGCTTATGGTTTGCATGACCTCTCGCCTGAAGTCCTCCAGCATTTTCCTCGTCGCCTCTTCTACCTGGGAGGGGGAACCTCCAGAACCAGACCCCTCTCCTTCACCTCCTGTCATAGGACCAACTCCAACTTTTCTTGAACCGGCTACTTCCACGCTCACCGCACCAGAACTGTTGAAGCCAAAATTTGAATTCAACGATATGTTCACAAAATAGGGGCGTAGCCGACTCCTACTTGGCCCAAGCTCCGACCTCCACCGGTCGTGAAGGATTAGAAAACTGGCCCAAAGCCGCAGCAGGGAGGTCCCACCGCTTACCCCGAAGGTCACAGAGAACTTCCCCTCCAAAGCCAAAAGCTGGGCTTGAGTTCCTCAGAAGACCGTGCCAATCAAACCTCTCTAGAGTCTCCAAAAAGTCCTTCTGAAGAACCCCTATGGGCTTATTTATAGATTTCAGATCTGAACTGCAATAACAAAACTGCTCTGACCTGAAATTACTGGATACCCTTGGCTGGGTCTGTCAACAGCCAACTCCGCTGTTCTGAGGAGCTATATGCAGTCCACCAAGGGTAAAAGGGTAAAAATACCGGGGTGTAGAAGAGTAAAAACCACCTGCTTTGATAGGAAAGGTTAAAACCTTCCTTGCCCCCTGGCGAGAGGAAAGGCGCCTGCCGCGAGAAGGACCCACCGCCGTGTCTCGCCGGAGCTCTCGCCCCTGGAGGTCCTCTTGCTTCTGGGGGCCCGCTCGCCTCTGGAGGGGCCCTCTCGCCCTTTAGAGAGCCCATCATCTCGCCGCAGGCGAGTGGGCTTCTGGTACCCTTTGCCTGTCTCGTCCTTTTTACTTCTTGAGGGCTCTTTGCGAGCCCGAGGTTGTACAGTCGGTAACGGGACGGCCAGTTCAGAGTGGTGGTTCGATTCAGGCGCTACCTGCCACGTCTGTCACAATCCAAAGCTTCTAGAGGATGCAAAAGAGGTGTAAGAGACTGTCACTGTTGCAAATGGAGCTGTAGCTGACGTGCTGAAGGTCGGCAACGCTACTTGACTCTCTCCTCAGGTAAGACTCTAATTTTGAAAATGTTAAATTTATACCGACATTAGCTGCTAATTTAATTTCTATTAGCCTGTTGTGCGATGCAGGTATGCTTTTAACATTAGTGGTGGTCGGGTAACCTTAATGGTTCACTCACATTACTTTGGCTGCGCATATGTCGTTAACGGGATGTATAGGCTGAGTCTAGCACACGAGGTAGTAAATCAGGTTAATTCAAATCTGATAGCTCCTAAGACTTTACATGCAAGACTAGGATACGTCAATTATAGAAAACTTCTCCTGCTAGCTAGAACTCAGAACATACCCCTCGACACAAAAACCAATTTGAAAATGTGAAATTTGTGCTCAAACTAAGATAACTAGAACACCTTTTAATCAGGTTTCTAGGAGCACACAATTGCTAGAGTTAATACATTCCGATATTTGTGAGTACAAAAGTTTTATCACTCAAGACGGACGGAAGTATCTGATAACTTTTATCGATGACTACTCTAGATTCAGTCACATTTACCTTCTTAAAACCAAAGATGAAGCATTTGAAAAATTCCGTATTTTCAAAAATAGGGTTGAAAATCAACTTGGCATGAAAATAAAAAGGCTAAGAAGTGATAGAGGAGGAGAATACATCTCGGGGGAATTCAGAGATTTCCTTGCCAGCAATGACATAATCCTTGAAAACACCGCTCCATATTCCCCACAATCCAACGACATCGCTGAAAGGAAAAATAGAAATTTAACAGAAATGTTGAATTCTATGTTGCTGACTGCTGGCATGCCTGCGGCCTATTGGGGTGAAGCCGTCCTTACGTCAAATCACATTCTTAATAAAGTTCCCCATGCAAAGTTGACTAAGACACCCTATGAGCTTTGGTTTAAGAGGCCTCCTAGATTTGACAATCTTAAGACCTGGGTTGTATCGCTTATGTTAGGATACCAGACTCTAGAAGAGCTAAGATTGGACCCAAATAATACCTGCGTCTACCTAGGATGTGCAGATGATAGTGCTGCAGACAGGTTTCTAGATCTCTCCACTAATACTGTAATAGAATCAAGAGACGATGTCTTCTTTGAGGATAAGTTCCTTAAGGACAAGAACCTGACACTGCCAGGTCTGTCAGCCACTAGTACTGAGCCTTTAGTTGATCCAGGACAACGTAACTCTGACACTGAGCATGTAGACACGAGTGGTTTAGATACCAGAAGGCTATCTAGTAGAGAGAAAATGCATAAAAGCTTCGGTACAGATTTCATGACTTACCACGTTGAAGCTGATCCATCCACTTATAAGGAAGCGATGCGATCTAGAGACTCTCTATTATGGAAAGAAGCCATAGACGAAGAGATCAACTCTCTCATGCAGAACAACACATGGACTTTGGTTGATTTGCCCAAAGGGGCTAAAACCATTGACAATAAGTGGGTTCTGAGGAAGAAGCTTAATCCTGATGGGAGTATCGCAAAATACAAAGCACGTCTAGTTGCCAAAGGCTTCACTCAAGTGAGTGTGTAGACTACTTTGATATATACTCACATGTATGTCACTATGTGACAATTAGGATTCTTCTCGCACTAGCATCTATTGAACACTACACTGTTCATCAGATGGATGTCAAGACTGCATTTCTGAATGGAGATCTGACTGAGGAGATTTACATGCACCATCCTGAAGGGTTCGTCATAGAAGGTCTAGAAAATAAGGTTTGTAAGTTGATTAAGTCACTATACGGATTGAAACAAGCACCTAAAATGTGGCATGAAAAATTTGACACCTGTGTAAAAGGCTTGGTTTCAAATCCAGCCTATCAGATAAATGTCTGTACGTTAGAACAAGTGCAAATAAAGTAGCCATCATATGCTTATACGTTGATGACATGCTAATTCTGGGCACTGATCAGTCTGAGGTGAAAGACGTGAAAGTTGCCTTGACAGCACAATTTAGCATGAAAGACCTAGGTGAGGTAAAAACCATACTAGGAATGGAAGTGAACTTCACAAAAAGGGGTATTACCCTGAGTCAGAGTCACTACATTAGGAATCTACTAGAAAAGTGGGGTTACGATAAGAGCAAAAAGGCTGAGACTCCATACGATTATAACAGTAGACTGAAACCGAATGAAGGTTCAGCTATCAGACAGTTGGATTATTCCAAACTCATAGGAAGTCTCATGTACGCTACTACCTGCACTAGACCTGACATAGTCTTTACGGTCGGCATGTTGAGTAGATTCACTAGTAACCCTGGGAAGGACCACTAGGACGCCTTAGACAGGCTAATGAGATACTTAAAGTTTACTGAGAAGTATGCTTTATGTTACAGTGGGCATCCTCCAGTGCTTGAAGGGTACTCCGACGCATCTTGGTGCTCGGAAATAGCTGATTGTCGATCCACTAGTGGTTTTGTGTTTACACTAGGAGGAGCTGCAGTAGCTTGGAAGTCTAAGAGGCAAATGTGCATTGCACTATCCTCTATAGAATCAGAACTCTATGCTCTCGCTTCAGCTGGAGAATAAGCAGAGTGGATAAGAGATCTGATATTGGACATTCCAATGACGAGTCTGAAAATGCACTCTATTTCGATTTATTGTGACAATCAGGCGACAAAGACCATTGCTACAAATACGTTGTTCAATGGCAAGCGCATGCAACTTATGATGAAATAGGCCTGGTTGACCTATCTCACCAGTCAGGGGATAATCTCCCTATTGGACGTGAGATCAAAAGATAATGTAGCAGATGTCCTTACTAAGGGCTTATGTAAGGTCCTCACATCTAAAACATCGGGGGAGATTGTAACGCCCCCGAATTTTCAGCAATTATTTAAATCCTCGTTTGGCATTACGTTGGCGCATTTTCGGCTCGTGTCGTTGTTAGAGTACCTCGTTAGGTGTCTTAGTGCTCGTAGCCTATTTGCAGGGTTCCCCAGCTAGCCGAAGTCTGTTTTGGAGACTCGGCTGAGCCTCTCAGGGAATGCTTGTGCTTTGGTTCGGGGGGGGGGGGGGTTAGCCCGAGGTGTGTGGTCGTCGGAGGTTGTGTCTGACTTCGCCGATGTTTTCGTAGCCCGAGTGTTTAGCTACGGTGCGGATTTTTCGGAATCCGAGAGCGTAAATTTCGCGTCATTTCGACGGTTGCTAGTTAGCGAGTCGCCATTTATGTGAGCGTACTTTCATGTTTACGCATTTAGGGCATAACGCGTGATTTAGACGTGCAATGTTCTAATAATTTTCGGGTGCGTGTCTATGTTTATGTGTTAGTATGTATATATATATGTAGATGTGTTTGGGTATGTATATATATATATATATTATATATATATATATATTATATATATATATATATATATATTATATATATATATATATTATATATATATATATATATATATATATATATATATATGTGTGTGTGTGTGTGTGTGTGTAAGTGAGAGTATTAATGTGCATATAGATGTTAAATTTATATGAGATGATAATTATAGTGGACTACTTGGTGTTTAGTTAATAGGGTCGATTAGGGGCTGTTTGTACGCTTAGGCCAACTAAGTTAGGTTAGGGTTTATATGGAGTTTTCATAGGGTTTATATATATATATAATATATATATATATATATATATATATATATATTATATATATATATATATATATATATATTTATATATAAGTTTCCATTAGGTTATTCCCCCCCCCCCCCCCAAACCCGACGCAGGCAGAACCGAGCGAAAGGCAACATCAGGCGGAAGCCCCGGCGCTGCTCCGACCGCCCGTTCGCCGCCCATTTTCACCCGAAATCTTCGTTTGAGACCGGATCCGAGCTCCTCTAGGCTAGACCTTCGTTCCGAGGTAACTTTTTTTTGGGATTTCTCCATCTCTTTTGCCCGATCGGTATGTTAGGTTTGCGTTTTTTTCTTGGTTTTATAGTATTGTTCTTCCCCGGTTGGGTTGTCCAGGAAGCTTTGTGATCTTGGTTGCTTAAGTCCGGCAGTTTAGGAGCATAGGTGCTTCCGTTTGCTTTGGTGGCCGGAGTTTTGGAAGAGGTTGCGTTGGCCGGCCCTTGCTAGCCAGTTTTCTCCAGATTTTCATAGGATTTCGCTGTGATCTTGTCCTATTGGAAGAACATTGCTACCGAACTCCTCCATAAGCCAAGACAAGTTTTCCTTGCCAAAGTAATGTTTTCATGCTTAAATTTGGTTGCTTGATTCCATGAGTGGTTGGTTGTTCTTGGCTTGGTATACGAAATTAAGATCGGTGTTTTATTTCCCTCATTTGGTTTTCCATACCTTGTAAATGGTGGTTATGGTTTTGTTTCCTTTTTTACTAGTTCAAGAGTTTATTAATAGTTGCCCCGTGGTTGTTCTACAAAAAATCGAATCGGTATTAAACCACCCAAGTGGATTGTTTAGGGGTCGAATCTAGTTAAATTTTCATGGTGGTAGCAAGTTAATTATTAAAATTTCATGGTGGTAGCAAGTTAATTATTACATGTTCATGGTTGTAGCAAGTTAATTATCCGGGTTTGTACCAAGCTAACCGCTTAGGTTTAGTTGGAGACCAAACTACTTGGTTATAGTTAATATTACACTGTTGTTAAACGTTTAGTACCGAATTTCTTGCATAAATTTAGTGTCGTGTCGTTTCAATTTATTCGTGCCAAGCTACTTGGTTGGGGAAACTCGACGTTTAGCCGTCGGTTGGTACTTAGGGTTCTTAGGTGGGGTGCTCTAGTTGGAATAGGGTTGTGGTGACTTCTTGGTGGTTCACGGAACTACCAGTAAGGGTTTTCTCCGAGTCACTTAGTGCTGGAGTAGGATGTGATTTTGAGGTGGGTCGGACCGATGCCGCCACCCCTGTTCTACTTCTTGTCTTATTAAGACAATGTGAGCTGTTTGGTTGAGTTGGACTAATGCCACCACCACAGCACCTTGAGAGGTTCAGGCCTGTTAGACGTGGTTGGACCGTTGCCACCAGTCTAGGCCCTTATTTCTAATTTTGTCCATCTCCAGCATTAGGTGACTCTTTCTGCTCTAGCTTCATGCTAGGATTTATTTATTTTGTTAATCCTTCTTGTAGAGATTTGTGAGGCTTGACTTCACCCGTGCACTTGGTGCACCCCTTTTTACTCACTCATGGCGAGTATTTTTTTTCTTCACTTGTTTACTTTAGCTCTTACCTATTTCACTTCTTGCTTATACTACTGTTTCATTTTCATATATATATATTGCTTTGCTGAGGCGTTCTTTTCTTTGAATGCCTCAGGTTCAGGTTTATAGCTGACTGTACGGCTAGGGTTCTTCTGGAGTTTGCTAGTGCTATAGCTGCTGCTGAGTTTTCTTTTCCTCACTCCTGGGAGGTAGTTTCTTTAGACTTGTAGTACAGATATGCCTACTCACCAGTGAGTTCGTGTCAGTTGTTGGCGCCCACTGGTGGTTTCTCTTTTAGATGTTTTGTACTCTGCTTATACTGCTAGATTTCCTGTTTTAGAGTTTATTAAACTTGCTTCTGGGATGATTTATGTTAGGTTACTAGTTACTTTAAAACCTATAAAAGAAAATAATTATTATATCAAAAACATAGACAGCATGTTTTCCTTTCTAAAAAGCTTAATCACTACTTTCAAACCACGTAAAAGGTCATTTTCTATATATATCATATAAGTTAAATCTAGGATCTTGCATAGTCCTAGGTGTCCCCTGAGGACGCTTATGCATTCTCTTAGGATGTTAAAAAAATGAATAAAGTATTTTCCGTTACGTATAAGTATAATTTTGAAAGGTGGACTAGTTGATCCACGAAGCTGAGGGATACGGCCTCTAAAATATAATTGATTTTCACATCATTAAAGCTTTTGAACTTTCATAGTCTTAGTAGTTGGTGGTTGCCTGAGCGTCGGCAGTTATCCCCTGTCTGACGTGGCATCACAACGCGCGTTTTCTTCTACTATGATACTTCTTAATTTCGGAGAAAATGCGGGTTGTGACAGTTGGTATCAGAGGGAGGTTGCTTGACAATTTATCGGGCAACCTTTCCTTTTAGGTATTAGAAGTTTAGCATCATGTCATACACACACACCGATATGTCATCGGCACGTCTTGGCTGAAGCACGAACACTACACTCATAGCATAACATGAAGTATACATGGCATATTATGTAGTGTGAGATGCATAATATGTGTTTGTATATGGATCCACCATAGGAGGCAACATGTGAGGGTTATGTAGTATGGGATGCATAACCTCACCACATGAATGCGACTAGCACGTTTTCTTTTTCGTTGCATGAAAATGTTATGTAGTATGGGATGCATAACATTTTCATGTGTACGCCGCTCATAACATGCATTATGGCCTTTTTAGAATGCATAGCATAACATTGCATAAGCACAACGTGCCAAGCTAAGGGCTTGCTGGATGACATATGTACACACATGGTTTTGAGTCAAAAAGAATATAAATTCATGCATTCTCGATTTAGGCACAAGAGTTAGTGTGATGGTGGTGAACCATCTTAGGTTAAGCATGACATTATTTCCTCTGTATAAATATATATATATATATACATATATAAAAACCCCAGAGCAAGTTGACAGTGAAAGCAAGTACTTATGTAGGTTTGTCTGTACTTGTTTGTTTTGTCCTAGTAGTTGAACTAGGTTCTGATGATTGCTTGTTTGTTCTTTTTAGTATGGCGCCTAAGCGTAAAGTGGCGAGGTCGACTCCCCAATCTGAGGGCGAGTCTTCTGGTGCTCAAAGCGGTGCAGTTATGGAAAGTCTGAGGCAGAGCAATGAGGCTCTATCGAGGCAGATGGTGGACGTTCAGTCTCAGATCCAGTCCCTGATATCTGTGGTGGCAGGGCTAGCCCCGAGAGCGCAGGACCCTGCTGCGGGTTTAGCTGTTCCCGCACCTCCTGCACCCCCAGCCCCTTTGGTGCCTCCAGTGGTGGTGCCCCCGGAGATGGCTTTCATCACTTAGTTCCAGCGACTGCGACCCCCTACCTACGATGGTAAGGCGGACTTCATGATATTGGATGACTGGTTGATTTCCATAGAAGAAATGTTTCATTACTCTGGAGTGTCTGAGGATCAGAAGGTGATGCTGGCCGCCTATCAGCTGAAGGGGTTAGCGAAAAGCTGGTGGATGAGGGAGAAGGAGGGAATGGTAGGAGGAAGCACTTGGGCTTCCTTCAAGGAGATCTTGATGCGGAAATTTCTACCGTCAGTGGAGCGAGACAGGCTGATGAATGACTTCTTGCATCTGAAGCAGAGGCAGCTCTCAGTCAGCGAGTATGAGATTGAGTTTAGCAAACTCAGTCGCTTTGCCCCTAGTTTGGTGAGCTCAGAGGAGGATAGAGCGAAGCGTTTCCTCGGTGGCCTGCGGAGCGATGTACAACAGCTAGCGGTGGCTCATGGAGCGGTGAGTTATGTTGGGGCAGTGGAGGCCGCTTTGAAGGTATAGGCCATCGAAAATGCGAAGCATAGAGGACAACGGGCGAGGAATGAGAAGAGGAAAGCTGTTGAAGCAAAGAGCCCCCAAGTGCTCGGTGCTCCTTCGGGGAAGAGGAGCAAGGAGGTTTGTAGTTTTTGTGGCCGGTCGGGCCATCCTGCTGAGAGATGTTTCAAGAGGGCGGCGGCGCAGAAGGAGCATGTGCATGCTATTCAGGGTGCTCCCAGGCAGAATGTGGTGTGTACTCTGTGCAAGAAAGAGGGGCATGAGGTTGCCCGTTGCTGGTTGAAGGACAAGGTCTGCTATCAGTGCAGACAGAAAGGTCATACCAAGGCCCGATGCCCGCAGCTCTAGTCTGTGCACCGACTAGTTCCTCTTCAGGCGTTGCCACCGCCTCAGTCTATGGATAGAGGCAAAGGGAAGCTGAATGTGATATCTTCAGCGGAGGCTCAAACTTCGATGCAAGTCATTTCAGGTAAACCTGCTCGCTAGTCTTCTACTTCCTTTGCAGATTAGTTTGGCTTTTGTTTTCTTTATTGATTATGCAAATTTTTCGTTGATATTTATATAGGGAGTTTTAAGGTAAAGAGCCGCTGGGCGCGCGTTCTCTTTGACTCAGGTGCTACCCACTCATTTGTGGTTAGGGCCTTTGTAGAGTGCCAGCTGGTTCTTGATCGTGTCAGTGATGCCTTTTGCGTCAAATTCCCCTCGGATGATTCTGTGATATCAGATCAGGGCATTCTGGATTGTCCTATTATGTTGGGGGATTTCCCAGCCAAGGCAGATCTGAAGGTTTTAGACTTGGAAGATTTCAACGTCATCCTGGGTATGGATTGGTTGTCCAGATACGATGCAGTGATCCAGTGCAGGGGTAAGTGCTTGGATTTCAAGAAGGACAACGGTCAGCCTGGGAGTATTTATGGCGATCCGCGTCAGGCCTCTCCGGCGATTTCTGCGGTATGTGCTCAGAGGTTATTCAGTTCTGATTGTTTTGCTTGCTTAGTCTCAGTGCTGGGGACTGTTAGCAGTATGCCGCTGATGGATGAGAATCCTGTTGTCCGTGAATTTTCTGATGTGTTCCCTAGCGACCTTCCCGGTCTTCCCCCTATTAGAGATGTCGAGTTTGTGATTGATTTGGAGCCGGGTACGCGTCCTATTGCTAAGGCGCCGTACCGGATGGACCCGCGAGAGCTGGAGGAGCTGCGTACCCAGCTGGATGAGTTATTGGAGAAGGGTTTCATAAGGCAGAGCTCGTCGCCCTGGGGTGCACCCGTTCTCTTTGTGAAGAAGAAAGATGGTTCGATGCGCCTTTGCATCGACTATAGGGAGTTGAACAAAGTCACCATCAAGAACAGGTACCCCCTGCCCAGAATCGACGACTTATTCGATCAGTTGCGTGGTAGCTCTGTGTTCTCCAAGATTGACCTTCGATCAGGATATCATCAGCTCAGGATCCGGGAGTCGGACATTCCACGGACGGCTTTCCGATCGAGGCATGGACATTTCGAATTCCTAGTTATGTCTTTTGGGTTGAGCAACGCGCCATCAGCATTCATGGACATGATGAACCAGGTGTTCAAAGATTTTTTGGACAAGTTTGTGGTCGTATTCATAGATGACGTTCTGATTTATTCACGGAATGCTGCGGAGCATGATCAGCACTTGTAGTTGGTGTTATCTGCCTTGAGAGATCACCAGTTGTACGCCAAGTTGAGTAAATGTGAATTCTGGTTGCCTCAGGTGTCCTTCTGGGTCATGTGGTGAACAAGGATGGCATTTCAGTGGACCTGGTGAAGATTTCTGCAGTGATGGATTGGCATAGGCCGAGCACACCCAAGGAGATTAGGAGCTTCTTGGGGTTGGCCGGCTATTATAGAAGGTTTGTTGAGGGCTTTTCTACCTTGGCAGCGCCCTTAACTAAGCTGACGCAGAAGCATGCCCAAACAGTTATATATATATATATATATATATATATATATATATATATATATATATATATATATATATATATATATATATATATATATATATATATATATATTATTATATAAAACAATATAGGTATTTGGAGGCACGCCCTAGAACAAACAAGAGCCATTGGATCATGAGAGAGCATGAGATGAGGGGAGAGAGTTGGGAGAGAGAGAGAGAGAGAGGAGGGGGAGAGAGAGAGAGGGGGAGGAGAGAGAGGGGAGGAGAGAGAGGGAGAGAGAAAGGGAGAGAGATGGCTGAAGGGAGAGAAAAAAGGGGGTGGAGAGAGGGGGAGGAGAGAGAGGGTGAGAGAAAGGGAGAGAAATGGGGAAGGGTTAGAAAGAAGAGAGAGATTGCGTTAAATTAATGTTTTTATGACAAAACGTTATTTTTTTTATAAAATAAAAATTATAATATTGATTTATATTTTTTACGGTCATTTTGAATACTCATATGTATATATTGCGGGCACTGTCTGTCTTGATGTGGGTGCATCCTGCTTTGATGTGGGCGCAGACCGCAACGACGCATCGAGCATTGGAGAAGTCCGTTCGGAGGCGGGCAAAACCTGCCTTGATGCGGCCGAAGGCCGCACGAGAGCATCGAGCACGGGCATAGCCCGTGCGAAGATGCTCGTGTGTGTGTGTGTGTATATATATATATATATATATATATATATATATATATATATATATATATATATATATATATATATATATATATATATATTTGCTACGCTCGTGTTCGATGCTCTCGGGCAGCCTTCGCCCGCCTCCGAACGGGTTTCTCCCGTGCTCGATCCGTCGTTGCGAGCTGCGCCCGCATCAAAGCGGGATGCGTCTGCATCAAAGCGGGTTGCACCCACATCAAGACGGACAGTGCCCGCAATATATACATATGAGTACTCAAAATGACCGTAAAAAATATAAATCAATATTACAATTTTTATTTTATAAAAAATTTATGTTTTATCGTAAAAACATTAATTTCGCTCAATATTTCTCTTCCGTCATCTCTCTCCCTTTCTCTCTCCCTCTCTCTTTCTCTCTCTCCTCTCTCTTCCCAACTCTCTCCTCCCATCTCATGCTTTCTCTCATGATCCAATGACTCTTATTTGATCTATGGTATGCATCAAAATAGCTATATTGTTTTATATAATAAGATATATATAATACATAAATTAACAATTAAATCTATAAATCTTAAAATTATTTAAAGTTTATAATATAAATAGTAAAATTTATTAATAAAAATAATTAAAATATAAATATTAATTTTAGCAGTTTAATAAAAAAATATTTATAAAACGTCATCGTTGTTTTGTTAAACGGTTCTCTGTTTTGAACAGTTCAGCAAATACGATTATCCAAACAAATCTCCCTTTCAACCAATCAGTCTCTCCCAAATAAAATTTTAATTTTTAAAATTAATGTTTTAAGAATACTGCATAGCCCTTATTTTTACCCTTATCAATACTCCTATTATTTTTACGCTCATTTATATATTAACCAAAAATAAATAAATAAAAAGAGAAAAGACTAGTTCCGAAATTAATTAAATCAGCCCATCACATCAGCCGAAAATAAAGAGATGCTAATTAATGAGAAATAAAGTTCCTGCTCTTACGAAGCTTCGTCGAAGCTCCGCTCCCCTCCCCACCGGGCTCCCCTTTAACTCCCCCGCCCACTCCCTCTCTCTCTCCTCGCCGACAACAACACACATTTCTCTCTCTTCTCTCCCGCTTCCCTTTCTCTCTCTTCTCTCCATTATTCCGGCAGTGATGAAGCTTCCCAGAATAACTTCCTTCTTCTCAAAGCTCTCCAAATCGAAGAAAAGAAGCCGGATCGAATCGCCCTCTTTCGGATCCACCGCCTCCTCCGACGAAACCCTCACCCCCAAATCCGTCCTCCCGACCCCCGAATCATGGCTGCCGCCGTCCTCATCCGTCGCAGTCGACGACCTCTTCAGCGTCTTCGATCGCGACGGCGATGGGAAGATCTCGAAGCGGGAGCTCGAGGTTGTGCTGACGCGACTCGGCCCCCACGATCCGCCGACGGAGGAGGAGCTCGAATTCATCGTGGCCGAAATCGACCGCGACGGCGACGGCTGCATAAGTCTGGATGAGCTCAGCGCGCTCGGTCAGGCGGCCCTCGGCGCCGCCGCCGCCAAGGACGAGCTCCGCGACGCGTTCTCCGTCTTCGATGCCGACGGCGATGGGAAGATCTCCCCCGAGGAACTTCTTGGGATTTTTTTGGCGCTCGGGGATCACGGATGCACGCTCGATGACTGTCGCCGGATGATTGTCGGCGTCGATAGCGACGGCGATGGGCTTGTCTGCTTCGGAGATTTCGCGCGGATGATGGATTGTCAGAGATGAGTTGTGGGGAAGACGATGAACGGATGAGATTGAGGGGACAATAAAAACAACGACAAGAAAATGTTCTTGTAATTACAAACTGTATTTGTAGACTTCTTGAAGACTGAAGAGACTACCAAACTTTTTAATTAACGCGTATTTATTCATATTATTATTATTATTATTATTATTATATATATATAACTGTATTTGTAGACTTCTTGAAGACTGAAGCGACTACCAAACTTTTTAATTAACGCGTATTTATAAATATTATTATATATATCCGTACGGACCGTACATACAATCAGTCGTTCATAATTATGGTAAATTTTCGGTCTCCCTAATTACAATAGTTAGTGTTCGGATTCTCCCTCAAAATTTTAGTCAAATTGGAAAAATTTGACCAAGGAAGCAAAGGGGAAGCAATCCGAACAAATGAACTACGCACCCTAAGCCCTGCTTAGAAGCACCCCGAAAGGAGGGAAAAACCAAGCACGCGCCCGTGCGTGAGTAGCCGGCTCGCGCGCATGGGCGGCTTGCGCGCGCGTAGGGGTCGTGCGCGTAGGGCCGGGCGCCTGTGCGACTTGCGTGTGTGCGCACGGGCGGCGACCTTCGTTGTGGCCGCCTCCTTCACGTCCGACTGTCTCGCAGCCTTGGCCGTGCCGGTTGAACCTGCCCGGGCCGATCGAGCCGTTTGTGCGGCACTTCCGTCGTTTCACGAAAATTAGCGATACAGGTGACCGCAGCTGACAGGGGCGGAAGTAGGACTTTTTCTTCACCAAGACACAATTTAAAATAAATAATTAAATGCAATATTTAAATAAAATAAACTAATATTGTAATTAATAAAAAGTTATTAATCAAAAAAATACATCACATACCGTTCAACAGACCACCTTTCGTGGACACATATTTTGAAATTGTGTAATAATAGTATCATTAGTAATAGTATCAGCAACATCTTTCTACGTATAAACGATCAAGCAGTCATTCATCCATTCATCTCTCATTCTGTTTCGTAAATGATTTTTTATAATATTCATTGCAGAGAACATTTTTTCAACTGTAGCAGTTGCAATGGGTAGAAGACATGCCAACTTTAAAAGCCCGAAAATCAACTGATAGTGATCTTGTTTTTTCAACTCCACCAATAGCTTTAAAAGGCCACCAATTCCTTTAATATGAGAGAACGTGTCGGTTGGTAAAGAACACATGTCAATAATATACATATCAAGTTGTCCTTCAAGTAGTTGCAATTCTATTTATGAGAAATCAGATGAGTACAATTCTGCGAGACGAACTAACTTTTGTTTATCAAATGAGACAAATCAATCACTGGAGTCAAGACAAGAAACACATAAAAGTAGTTCAGTGTTTAATTCATTAAAACGGTCATTTAACTCGTTCAAACTCCAATCAAGCACTATATTGAATATTTCAACACGAAAATGATGATAATTTGTAACATCTCTTTTGTTGCGTCTTGATCTTACTGTTTGAATATATTTTTCATTCATATTAGGAACCACTATACGTTGTTTTGTGCAAAATTTTCATACTTCAGTCATGAAGGAGTTCCATTCAAGATCATCATTTCTTAAATTAAAAAGTAACTGCTTTATAAATTTTACAAACTTCATTGCATTAACAATATCTTGATCCTTCTTCTGTAAAGCTTGTGATAACTCGTGTGACTTGGATAAAATACTCTTCATTAAATGCAAGAGGAAAATAAAATTAAAAGTCAAGAGACTTTTACTTAAAGTATTAGTCATTCCTCTTTGATTTCTATCTGCACCATCAACCTTGATAATTTCAAGTGGCTCAACAATAGACGATAACATCCGAATAAAATTTAATATTGCGTCATAATGTGAACTCCATCGTGTGTCACCTGCCCTTTTTAATTCAAGTGGTTGATTTGTCCCTCGACCACTTTCCAACTCCCCGCAACCAAACTCTAAAGCAACTCGATCAACTTCTAATTCTCTTATACAATCACGTCGTTTACAAGAACCGCCAACAACATTCAACACAAGGTTAATAAGCGTGAAAATCTCTGCAACTTCAACATGATCTTCTACAACAGCTACTAATATTAGTTGTAGTTGATGAGGAAAACAATGAATGTAGAAAGCACAATTATTCTCCTACAATATCAACATTTTTAGTCCTTTGTACTCACCCCTCATATTGCTAGCACCATCATAACCTTGACCCCGCAATTTAGAAATACTTATGCAATGATAAGGCGGTTGTGTCTACAACATGAACAAACCCAAGAAGATGCTCCAGAATAAGACCTTTGATAGTAACATAATATAAAATCGCGGCCATTTGTTCTTTTGTGGACACATCACGTGATTTGTCGACCAAAATACTGAAGTAACTATCCCCAATATCTTGAACAATTGTCTTTGTTATCTCTGATGCAATGCAATAAACTATTTCCTTTTTGAATTTTTGGAGATATTAATTGACAATTGATAGGTGCATTTTCGAAAACTACTGACTTGACCTCATTGTTATGTAATGCAAGAAATTCTAAAAGTTCAAGAAAATTGTCGCGATTGCTGGATTCTTTAGACTCATCATGCCCGCGAAAAAGATAACCCTTGTTTTAAAAAAAGCGTATACAATCTATTGACATGCACAAACAAGCACGATATTGAGTACGTTGTGTCTCTTCCTGCCTGCAAAATGCAACTTGAATACCTTGCTTCTGATTCATTAAAGCTATGCACATCTTCTTAGAGTTATTATGTGCAGTTGTGTGATTTCCGACATGTTTCTCTATGATTGTCCTATCTTTCCAATATCTGAAACCACGACATACAAATGTAGGATCACAACCTCTCTGGGGGAAAATGTAACAATAAAGACAATATGCAACATCTTTATCTATACTGTATTCCAGCCAATCTTTAAACTCGGTAAACCAAATCTTGTTGAAACGACAAGATTTATTTCCAATTTGAGTTTTTGGAAAATTTGCTAAAATCGGTTGACAATGACCATTATGTAAGTATTTTCTTCTTATCATGTCTTGTATGTTTACATCATATGAGCTTATAGGTTGCCTCAATCCTGGATCAGCAGTTAACTCATCTAAGGTAAATTCAGATCAAGCCCTTTAACCACATAAATCAGATGCTTGAGAATCTTGAGAAATTTGATTTGAGGTCACTTTTGAAAAAAAAACCTTATCCATTGGACACCTAAGTAGGCACCAAAGAAAACAAAAAACAGATCTTGTAATTTGATAACACGTTGCTAGCGTAAGTATTTTCTCTTAGCAGCAACTAAATTTGATAATATTGAAGAAATTTGATAACATTTAATAACAGCAATTGAGAACTACATTACTAGGAGCAACTAAAGTACTTAACAACAATTTAACAGAACTAAAGTACTTAACATTTAACAGAACTAAGGTAAAATTTAACAGAACTAAAGCAACTAAAGTACTTAATAGCAATTTAACAGAACTATAACAACTAAAGAGTCTAAAATACTTAACAGCAATTTAACAGAACTAACAACAATTTACTAGCAGCAACTTAAGTACTTAAGGCAACTTAACAGAACTAAAGTACTTACCATTTAATTGAAGAAAAATACTTAAGTACTAAATTAACAGAAATAATTAACAGAAAAATACTTAAGTACTTAATTGAAGAACTAATTAATTAACAGAACTAAATTAACAGGCAACTTAAGAAGAAGAAGAAGACCTTGAGGGGCGGACTGCGGTCCTTGAGGCGGGGGGTGCAGGTCGTGTAGCAACGGACGAGAGGCAGGACTCGGGAGCAGCAGCGGACGATCGGAAGGAGCACGGATCGGGAGAAGCAGCGGGAGATCGGGAACAGCGGCGGGAGATGGGGAGCAATGGTGGGAGATCGGGATTCAACGAGCTAGGGCAATTTATGAGAGAGAAAAGGGGAATAATGCGATAATAAAATCCTCTCGCCCGGGCACATTCGTGACAATTCACACGCCTGGTGAAATCCGCGACAATTCACTCCCAGGCACGTGTCGGGTGTGTCCGAACTTGGGTCCGCCACTGGTAGCGGAGCAATGCTATTCGTCAACACAAAATCGGTCCCAACATAATTATCAGCATGTCCCTCCAGAAAACTATAAATAGACTCATAGAATCTCATTTGAAGACAAGTAACTGGAGAGGCAAGCGATTGCGCTGAGATTTTTTGGCGAGGACGTGAGACTTATATCGTTTATTTGCTTTGAATTTGCTCTGCTCTCTCTAGGTCGTTTAGTGCTCAATGCGCAGAGGACTTGGGCAATTTTCGGCTCCAAAGGAAGCTACAGGAAAACGTTCCATTGGACGCTCACGTCAGAGAATCGTAGACTTAGGCTTCGTTTGGGGGAACTTATTTTCACCGGTCAAGCGGTCACGACCGCATGTACCAGACCTTAATTAAGTCCCGATTCATGCGGTCATGACCGCTTGACCGGTGAAAATAAGTCCCCCCAAACGGAGCCTTAGTTTTTTTTTTTCTATTATTCTTGTATTCAAAGTTTTTGTAACGGAGAGGTGGCCTGTCACACTACAAGGAGACTCTCAGCCCTTGTAAACTAAACAAAGTAGTCGATTTTGGCCCGACACAGATCTGATCACGTGATTTTTTACCATTTTCTGGTTTTCCACGTTAAAAAAACCTCTTGTCATTTGTTGTTGTTTAGCATTAACTGTTTGCACACCCGATCCAACTCTAAGCTAAGAAAATCTGATTCTCTGGGCCGAGAAAAAACCTTAGTGACCCGCAATAGTTACTGCAAAAATAGAAGAGACAAGTGCATATCTTTTAAATAAAAAATATGTAAATGAAATTCAATTATTACAAGGTGTTTTTATAAAGGTTTTTTTCTAAGACTCTCCCCCCTCAAAAATTAGGCATGATACGGGGGATTTTATCGTGCGCCGCTGTTAATTTGCAACAAAGAAAAGTATAATGAAAGAGTAGATGTATGAACCTCTTAGGGTTCATTTGGAAAACCGTTTGGCTCCAACACGTTTTCCCCAAATGAAACGCTGGAGTAAATTCCCATTTGTTTACCTCTTTCATTTCGAACTGCTCCAAAACGTCGCGTGCCTATTTTTCGGCGTCCCCAAACCGGAGTAAAATACTCCAGTTCTCCGCGTTTCTTGCGCATGAAGGTGCATCTTCTCAGACGGCGGAGGAGATCAAGCACGACCACGTCGCAGTAGCGGTCAGCAGGAATTCTCCGACGGCATCGGGCCCGTGGCCCCTGCATTCACACAAGGGTGGTTCCTCTCCGGCGACATCCCGGCTCTGCCTCCTTCAAACTCCAGCCGCCTCGCCTCCTCCCTTATTTGCATCGACGCCTGCGTATCATCCTCCATCCATGACATCGACGACATGACGAGCGAAGGCAGAGTCGGAGGCGGAGGCGGATGTGAAGGCGGAGGCGAAGACGGATGTGAAGGCAGAGGCGGAGGTAGAGGGGGAGGCGGAGGGACTTATAAATTATAATTATATATAAACTATATACTATAAACATTAACATTAATAATATATATATAATTTATAATATATATATTATAATAAATATAAATATAAATATATATAAATTATAATATATATTTATTATAATTTATAAATATTAAAAAATAATTTAAAATTATATAATAAAAAATATTTATAAAACGTCACCGCTGTTTTGCCAAATGTTTCTCTATTCTGAGTAGCTCTGCAAACACAGACTACTCAAACAGATCTCCATTTCGAGTAACCAGTTTCCAACAACTCCATTTACAAAACTGTATTTACAATAGCTCCTTTTACAACCGCAACCATTCTGCCAAATGAAGCCTCAATCCTATCTCGTTGTTCTCTCTCTGTCCTACAAAATGATGATTGTGTTAAGTGAAGAATCATCACCCACTTATTGTGTATGTTATATACATCAAAAGCTGTACTCACGAAAGACTAACATACACTGTAGATCGATCACAAAAACATATTAGTAAGAGGAGAGAAAACAACCACAACAACCATGGGTGAAACCAGCTTGAGACACGCCCAAGCACGTGCTCGGGCGTAATAATATCTCGATTCGGGCAGACGCCAAAAGAAAAGTGCGGAAGCGGTGGACTAGGTCTGGAGTGAAAAGAAGGGAAATACACGTGTCTAGCCAAATCAGGATATTTTCATGCCCAGGCACGTGCCCGGGCATGTATCAAGTTGGTTCCGCCCAAGTCCGCCGAACGATTCACCATTGACTTTGGTCATATGATTCAACATTATTTTTCACAATACGTTTCATCGTTATTTTTGACCATGCATTTCAACATTATTTTCCACGCGGGATTCGTCTTTATTTTCGACCAGCCGTTTTGGCATTATTTCCACTGTGCGATTTATTGTTTTTTTGACGACGTGTTTCAACATTATTTTTTGCCGTGCAATTCGTTGTTATTTTCCGCAGTGTAATTTGCCTTACCGGCAAGGATGGATCAAGGAGTGTCGGAGATGGCTTCATAGACTTTATGAAGCCAAGTGCTAGTTCCTTATTGAAACATGGTTACTCTCGTTGTTGGTGAACCGAGCCATAAACAATGTCGGAATCGCACACAGATGACTCTGTTGGACTCATATTGTCGTTACGAGTCTAATGAAACCGACAAAAGTCAATTTTGAGTCTGTTTGCTCAATTTCACATTTTTGGATAGTTGTGTTACATAATTACAATTGCGTTTGCACGTCAAAGTCTCTAATAATTATCAAAATTGAGCACGGATGATTCCGTTGGATCCTTATTGACTTCCCAAGTCTAACGAAACCAACTGAGGTTGTTCAAGAGGTCATCTACTCAAAAAGTCATATTTGAGATTGCACGGTAGCTCAACGCGACCTATTTTGATCAACTTCTACATGTCAGGTAAAAATAGAGAAGGAAGAGATTTACGGCCTTCTCTTCATTCAGCCAAGAAAAAACGAAGGGAGAAAACTTTTCCCGAACCTTCACCGAGAAGCAGCCGCCAGATGCTTGGATCAAAAACCCTATATTCTCTTCATATTATATATATATATATATATATATATATATATATATATATATATATATATATATATATATATATATATATATATATATATATATATACAAGGCAACATAAAAGGCCACACCAACCCAAAGTGTAATCCTTGAGAAATAAGCCAAGATAACCTCGGTAATATGCCCCCTCAAGTTGGAGCATGAAGATCGTGAATGCCCAACTTGCGAAGAAGATGATCAAATTGTTTCTTGCCCAATGACTTGGTAAAAATATAAGCAAGTTGATCGGAGGAGACATGAGCAGTAATAATATTTCTTGCACGAATCTCGTCACCGACAAAGTGGTAATCAACATCAATGTGTTTTGTCTGCTCGTGAAACACGGGATTAGCAGCAATATGCAAGGTGGCTTGGCTATCACAAAATCGATGGATTGGAGCAGAATGATCAACGCTAAGAGTGAGTAATAGAGTCTTGATCCATTTCAGTACACAACAAGTAGACGACATAGAACGATACTCTGCTTCGACGGAGGAACGAGACACCATCTGGTGTTTCTTAGTTTTCCATGAGGTGGGCGAGTACCCAAGAAGAATAAAATACCCAGTTAGATATCAACGAGTCAACGGACAACTGGCCCAATCTGAATCACAATAGGAAGAGATACGAAGGTCGCTATTAGCTTGAAGCAGAACTCCTTGACCAGGGTGACATTTCAAATAGCGAACAACCCGGAGAGCGACATCAATGATCAATTCGTGGGTGTTACATAAACTGAGCCAAGACATTCACACAATAACAGAGCTCGGGTCTTGTAATGGTCAATTAAACTAATTGTCCAACAAGACGATGACACACTTTTGGATTGCGGAGGGAAGCACTGTCAGAAAGATCCAATTTGTGATTCTGTTCAAGAGGAATCATAGTCGGTCGAGCACCAAGCAACCCAACCTCTGAAATGATGTCAAACATATATTTACGTTGACATAAAAATAACCCTTGTGGACTACGTGCCACCTCGACGAGAAAAAAATATTTCAAAGGTCCTAAATTTTTTCATGTGGAAACACCCGTCACTGCAAGAAAAAATTGATTTAGCAAGGGAAATTAGGAAGACTTGATAATTCTTCCTAATTACCTTTAAATTTAGCAAGGAAAAAACTTTTTTCATTTTAGCTACAAAAATAACAACGAATTTTCTTGTTGCAAAAATAGCAACAAAATTTTTTGTTGCTAAAATATCAACAAATTTTTTTTGTGACAATTCTTTTTTTGCAAATTAGCAACAAATTTTTTTCAAGATATTTATGGACGTGAAAAATTATTTTCTTCAAAAAAATATATCTCTTGGGATTCGTTTAGGGCGGTGGCGACTAGCAACGGAGGGTTGGGACCGAAGTTGGGGGCGGGCAATGGAGACGCAGCGGCCTGCAGCTTTTTCCGCTTCGTTGTGGGAGCAACGACGTAAACACCGACGCCCGACATTACCAACGAAACATCATTATGTAAATACATAATATAAGTATATATAAATATAAATATATTTTAGTATTATATAGATATACTATACACATATATATATATATATATATATATATATATATATATATATATATATATATATATATATATATATATATATATATATATATATATATATACATTTATATTCATATATATAATTTTATAAATTATATAAACTTTATAATTATACAAATATTTCTGTGGGCGTGTGTTTATATATAAATTATCGCTCTCTTAGAACAAATTAGTTAGTTAGGTGAGTTGGTTAAGTATAATTTATGATGTGTACGAGGTTGAGGGTTTGATTCTCACCAAAACATCATTAAAGGTCATTTTTTTGTTTACAATAAATATTATTTTTATTTGATTAAATAAATAAATAAAATACAAAACATTAGCAAGAAATAAATTTAGGAAGGATAAAATACCTAGCTAAAAATTCCTTGCAAAATAGCAAGAAATAAATTTGTAGCTAAAATTAGCTATGAGCATATCAGCTAGGGATTTTTTTGTTCCTAAATTCTTAGCTAATTAAAATTAGCAAAGAATTTTGCTAATTAGAAAGGAATTTTGCTCCTTGTTAACCAAGGTTTTTCTTGTAGTGCATGCGAATAACTCTTAAATTTGCGAATGACCTCTGCATCATTCCCGAAAATTATCAAATCATTAATGTACACCAGGATATGCAGGTGAACCCCATTTGCAAAAAGGAAAACAAGGAATAATCAGAGTAAGATTGTAGAAAGCCGTACGACATAAGGACAGTGGCCAATTTCGCAAACCAACATCGGGGAGCCTGCTTTATCCCACATCGTCTTCAGTTTCCATAATAACTCGTGACTATGTGGTTGGATTGTTTGCAATTGGCAAAATCATTCTGAAATTGATGAATGCACATATCATTCCCGATTGAGAACCTTTCCATCAGATCTCCCCACAAAGTTTTTGCAAAGTCCATGTATGATAAGCTCGACCTTAGAGACGGATCAATAGTATTAAAAATTCACCCAACAATCATGGAGTTTATGGTATACCAATCTTCCATTTCTGGAGCTCCATCAGCAGGCATATGGACTTTACCTTCTATGAATGCCAATTTCTTCTTGGCATGAATACCATTCTTCACAGCATTAGCCCATTCAGCGTAGTTCTTGTCCTTCAAGATCACCGGAGTGATGATGCCACCGAGATTGTCAGCGGGAGATCGAGATATAGTATGGTGAGGTTGGATCTAACATAGGAGGCTTCGGTTGCCCAACGAGAGTCCCGCTCAAGCCAGTGAGATCACTGCCCCCACGTTCCTTGGACGAGTCTCCAGCCATGAGCCGAATCTGGCTCTGATACCAAAATAAAAACAGAGAAGGAAGAGATTTATCAGAGCCTTCTCTTCATTTAGCCAAGAGAAAACAAAGGGAGAAAATTTTTCCTAAACCTTCACCGAGAAGCAAATGTAACCGATTTGTTGGCACTGTAGCAACCAAGTATTCGTGTTAATATTTGTGTGTGTGTGTGTGTGTACTAGCATCTTCGAACGAGCTTCGCCCGTTCTCGATGCGATGTTGCGGGCTTCGCCCGCTTGGCAACGACATTGGTCGTGAGCGACGACATTGGTCGTGGGCCCCGACATTGGTCGTGGGCCCCGACATTGGTCGTGGGCGTCAGCATTGGTCGTGGGCAGCAACATTGGTCGTGGGCGGCGGCATTGGTCGTTTGGGCGGCATTGGTCGTGGGCTGCGACATTGTTTGAGGGCTGCGACATTGGTTGTGGCTGCAACATTATTCGGGGGCAGCGACATTGTTCGGGGGAGGTGACGTTGTTCGGGGGATGCGACATTCATCGGGAGTGCGTACTCTTGATGCGGCGTTACGGGCGCACCCGCATCCAGGCAATTCATCATCTCAACGCCGCATCCACCACTCACCTCCCCCCCAAGCGCGTATGAATTTGGGAATATCAAAAGTTGATTGCACAAAGGAAAGCATAATTTTTTACACTCTAAATTTATGAAAATGAAATAGCATAAAAATAGTGGTGGAAAAATTTGACCTTGCCATTGTTGAAATAGTGGGTGCAGTCCATTCCTCCATTTTCTTGCACCGAATATACCTGATCGCTTCAACCCAATCTTATAAATAAAAGCCAGTGTTACATGATGAATGTTTGGAGGGGTAATGTTTTTTGTGGCATGAATGTAGGGAAGCGAGAAATTGCAAGGAAGAAAAAAACTACAAAAGAAAATAAGAGGTAAGGTGTATTTAAGATTATGATGAATGGAAGATATATTAATGTAGCCAGTCACCATTCCCAGTTGGCTGCACTAACAAAAAAATATAGTGAAAATGGATCAAAACCATTGTCCATGTAAACACAAAGAAAGTGTAGTTAGTTAGCACAATGCTCTAACACATTTCTTGACTTTCCCCCAAGGAAACTATCAAAAATTACAATTGAATATTCCTAATGATCATAACAACATCTCCTCATTCTACTCCAAAATCAAGTGGAAGAACTATCCATAAGAATCACATCCAAAATGTAATGAGCAAAAAAATATTAAGAAATGTAGCGTCCACAAATCTGTTGAAACTCATCCTCTCAACTCCATGGCGTCGACGAACATTCCAAACAAATATAAATAGTACAACCTAGCTTTTTTCATCTATGACATGCAGGAGGTAGTAACATGTAGGGGGAAGCAATGTGCGGCGGGGGAGCCAACATGCGACGGGCGCGACGACATGCAAAAGTATATAAAAATCATTTTATGAACCAATCCATCCAAAATTCTGATAAAATTTATATCATCCAATTGTATATTAAAGATTCCCAAAAAATAAAATCAAATCCATATGATGCCAAACAGAGCCACATTAATTCACCTCTTCTTTATTTTCCCAGACCTCAAAAGCAATGTAATACACATTTAAAGTCCGAACTTAAACAGTTTCAAGAATGTTTCACCTAAATTCCTTTTTTTAAGAGAACGTCTACATAAATTTGAGCAATTAATCACCTAACTATATATTAGTACCATACATGTTGAGATTATATTAGCCAGCAGGACACGTGTGTGTGGGACCGCATGTTTGGGCTTTCCCCATCGCGTTCCAGGTTTGGGTGTTGACCCCGGTGGGCCCCCCTTGTGTGGCGGAATATCCCCGCGGTCCTGTGGTTGGGGTTAGTCCCACATCGCCTGCAGTAGGCGATCCTTTGTGTTCATGTACCCCCGTCCCCCCTTACCATCACCTCGGGGTTTTGGGAAGATGTGTGGTGACGGGTGGTTTCCACATGGTATCAGAGCCAGGTTGTCCTGCTGCGGGGGTGTGTTGAGATTATATTAGCCAGCAGGACACGTGTGTGTGGGACCGCATGTTTGGGCTTTCCCCATCGCATTCCAGGTCTGGGTGTTGACCCCGGTGGGCCCCCTTGTGTGGCGGAATATCCCCGCGGTCCTGTGGTTGGGGTTAGTCCCACATCGCCTGCAGTAGGCGATCCTTTGTGTTCATGTACCCCCGTCCCCCCTTACCATCACCTCGGGGTTTTGGGAAGATGTGTGGTGACGGGTGGTTTCCACATGGTCATCTCCCGGGGGTCCCACACATTTTGGGTAAAGGCCCGGTCCTGGTTTCTAACAATACTCATCAAACTATATAAGTAAAATTAATATCCATGTTATGATTATATAGC
Source organism: Platanthera guangdongensis (assembly GCA_039583875.1). Taxonomy (NCBI): domain Eukaryota; kingdom Viridiplantae; phylum Streptophyta; class Magnoliopsida; order Asparagales; family Orchidaceae; genus Platanthera; species Platanthera guangdongensis. Next base: position 13,093,749 of record CM077153.1, on the reverse strand, counting down.
CATCAAAAATACATATCCAAGAAACCTAATAAAATTCTCAATTCTTTTCAAATCAAATGATTCACTTTTTTTGTAGAGCATATCATACATTAGTAATACAAAAATAAATTCTTCCAGACAATGATAGTTTGTTAGCAACAATCATAGACTAAAAAAATGTAATTCATGAACATATATATTATAATTCCCTAAGTACTTTACCAAAACACTCTGATACATGTCAAACAACACTAAATGAGGTGAAAGAATTCAATAGCATTTAGATCACAAGAGGAGGGGTAAATTGAAATCAATTTCCTATTTTTAAACAGTCAGGATTGAAGCTATCATAAATACTTTTATGCAACAAAATTTGTCATAAATACAATCACTGTTTTTGGATGCATGTATAAAAAGAGTTTAATTTGAACAAGTTCATGATACTAATTTGTACCTCAATGATCAAATCAAAACCATTGCTTTTGTAGAAGATTTATAAAGATATATTAAAAGGAATAAGAAAATATATGAAGCAATCTTATATATAATTAGAATGCATAGAATATAATAAAATATTTGCTCAAAATTTTAGAGAAAAATGAGAACTTTTCCATCCCACAACATCATACCATTATACTGATGAATCAATTTCAAAATAAAAAAGTATTGAAAAAATAATTATACGCATTGATCACTCATAGCATGATCCCAACAATCTCTGTTGTTGTCTCCATGGCAAGGTTAAAGTTAATATACATGTCCTCAAAATAAATAGCAACGACTATAGAAACCTACATTAATGAACCATTAGAGACAATTATTATAGTAGAAAGCATTTGAAATGTTTTTTTTTTGAATTTGCCCACCCCAATACCAAAATCCTGACTCAGTGGAAAAAATAACAGCACACTTGATTGATATTAAAGGATTTGACATCATATAGTGAAGGACATGATTCCTTCCTCCAAAAAGCATCCAATTGAAAGGTTAAAAGATTTATTTTTCTAATTACGACCTCGTGCAACTGTACCCGACCCGCCACTACGACCTCGTGCAACTGTACCAGACCCGCCCCTACATCTCTGCGTGACTGTACTCGGCCTGCCACTATAATCTCGTGCAACTGTACCCGGCTCGCCCCCGACAGACTTCGCCCGTCCACGACGATAATTTAAGAAAATGATATAAATATAATTTTATAAATAATAAAATTTAAAATTATAAATATACATATATAATTATTATTATATATAGTATATTTATATGTAATAATGAATTATATTATACCTATATTTATATAATTTTTTTATAAAAATACATAAAATATAACAATATAAGTATAGATTATTTGAATTGTTATCATAATTGTCTCCTTGTCTCATTGGATTGAGTTGTTCCTTCTATCCTTGAGATCCTGGGTTCAAAACCAGTTAGTTGTGTTTAAATTAAAATATAATTTTATCAGCCAACCGCCCGATTTTTTAAAAGTTATAGGGACAAAATCGTAATTTCACATATGTTTAGGACACCCTAATAGTAGGTTTAGGAGACCTACTAAAATGTGAGGAGATGGAATGATTTTGTTGTGCTCGATCAGACGGTTGCTGAATTATGAACTCATGATCTGACGGCTTGTGAAATTTTGAACTCATGATATTCGCAGACCACAGTATTTCTTTATATATAGTAAAGATATATATATATATATGTATATGTATGTATGTGTGTATATATGTATGTGTGTGTGTGTGTGTCTATTCAAATACATAGTGCATTCTTTTGAGAAAATACCAAAATATTATTTCCTTTCTGGTATCAGAGATAAACGCTCATGTGAAACTCCTGGCGGCTACTTGTTCGTAACCGCACGTACTACTCCGTGGCGGTTTCCTTTTTGCACCCGTGGAGCTAACTGTTTGTTGCTCTCCTGGTTGACCTACTCTCTTGCGTGGCCCTCTTGCCCAATTTATAGGCTCTGGCCTCGCTTGCTGCAACCAACCTCACATTGACCTCTCGCGAGCTATTGATTCTCCCTCGCCATTTCTCGTGTAAACACTTCCTGAGACCAAGCGAGCTTGCTAAGACCACGCGGACTCCTCCTAAGACCGCGTGCAGTTAGTGTTCCCGTGTGAACCCCTTCAAAGCCAACACCACCATAATCTCTGCAGACTCTCGTGCTGAGCCAGCACACCAACACCTCATGCAGACTCCTTTGTTGAGCCTGCACTCTAATTATATATAAGATTCCTACACCGGGATGGCCCGTAGCCCCCCATTGTGTCATGACGCGCAGGCCGAAGACTCTTGCTATGCACTCCAACAGACCATACCTTTTGGTCTCACGTCGGACGGACATAGCGCAGATCGGATCCTCCACCCCCCGTTGCTCAAATCGCCTTGCCTTCTCCGAGTACAGCGTACTCATGGCTATATCAAAGGCGCAGGTCGGTCTCACCAATCCTGTTCTTGGCATTCAAGCCTGGGTATTTCTCGATACCCATTCCATAGCACAACAGCGGGTCTTTCCTGGGCCTCCCAGTACTTCCTGTGACTCTCTTCACAGGTGGACACCGCAAAATCACAAATGTCAGGGGTCTTTCCTAGCTACCATGCCAGTACTTCCTGTAACTCGTTTCACAGGTGGACACCCTACGACATCAAGCATCACAAAGGGACTTTCCTAGTCACACCAGTACTTCCTGTGCCTCATTCACAGGTTGGGCCCAAAAACATAACATGGCTATTTATCCTGGGCTACCACTCCAGTACTTCCTGCTACTACTTTTCGCAGGCATAACCCGTTGACTCCTTAAACTACATGTTTATCCCGGAGTCTTCTCCGGTTCGTATGCAACATCACCAATCCAGACCAACCTGTCCATATGGGCTTCACACAGCATGCCTATTCCGTACTCCATTTCCGGATCTATATGCCAACAAAGGGGATTTCATGAATCACCCAAACGACTCCCAAAATCAGCCACCTCTTGGTGGGGGAATCACAAAGATATGCTAAAAGGAAGCCTTCACATGGCTAGGAAGAAAGGTAGTTACCCTTGATGACCGCTTCGGTGCCATGACCTCAAAGCTTGCTTGAAGACTCGTAAGAGTGTTTCCTCCGCAACGCCGGCTTCGGATCTCTTGTCGGTAAACCGCAGCACCACCAGCAGCAGCCCTTCCCCTTCTTCCTTCTTCTTCCTCTCCTTTCTCTCTTAACTTGAAGAAAGATAAAGGCTAAGTAAAATGAGAATAAATTCTCAGATTTTGGCCTTTAGGAAAAGAGGAAAGAAGCTCAGCCGTTGGATCCAGGCTGAAGGAATGGACGACCACGATTTTGCCAAAAACACTAATTTTGACCTAACACGGCCTGTGACACGCCCGTGTCCCAGGCCGTGTGCCTCAAGCGGTGGTCAACCGACCTATCCAGACCAGTGACACGCCTATGGAACACGCCCGTGTCATGGGCCGTGTCACCCAACACGCCTTCAGACACGCCCGTGTCTGTGGCCGTATGCATTGGCGAAAATAATCCCAAAACATCCCGAGACTTCACAAGGCCTGTGACACGCCTGTGTCCCAGGCCGTGTGCCCAGACATGGCACGAATACACGCCCTGTTGAAATCCTTCGTCGGGCTGAGTTCGTCGACCCAAATTGACACGCCCTGTGACACGCCCGTGTCACAGGCCGTGTGCAACTTCTCGACACTCGACGCCTACATCTCGACAATCGACGCCTACATCTCGACATCTCGACACTCGACGACACGGCCTGCGACACGCCCATGTCCTGGGCCGTGTGCCCCCTCTCGACACATTGTCGAGCGAAAAATTGTCGACACCAGGGCCGATAATCGACACGGCCTCGACACGCCCTGCGACACGCCCGTGTCGCAGGCCGTGTCCGCTGTCCAACGACCGTCGACTCCAAATTTCGTCGACTTCGCGGCCAACTCGTCGACCCTAGCTTGACACGCCCTGGGACACGCCCATGTCTCAGGCCGTGTCACCCAAAAATTTACTGTTTGAGAAATTTGGGCTGTTACAATCCTCCCCTCCTACCAGAAATTTCGTCCTCGAAATTCAGACACAGGAAGGCAATCAGTAACCAGCAAGAAAAATGTTACAACATGCAAAATTTTATGTTACAACATCCTCTCTACAGATTACAAAAAAACAGCTCAGGGAACTCTTCTCGCATGGTTTGCTCTCGCTCCCATGTCAGTTCTTCACGGCCGTAGTTGTCCCACCGGACTTTTACCATGCCGACCGTCTTATTCCGCAACTGTTTCTCGGCTCAATCTTCGATCTGAATGGGTCTAACTTTCGTTGTTAGCCCATACTCCACCGGCACACGATCATCCGCGATCACTTGAGCTGGATCTTTCACGGCCTTCCGAAGCACCGAGATGTGAAATACATCATGTAATCCACTCAAGTCTGCCGACAGAGCTTGCCGATAAGCCGTTTCACCAACTTTCTCAACCACTTCAAAAGGACCCAAATATCTTGGACTCAACTTTTTCAATCGTCGAATCCTGGAGACACCTTTGAATGACTTGATCTTCAAGTAGACCCAATCGCCAACCGTAAATTCCACGTTCCGGTGCTTGACGTTATGGTACTTCGCTTGTCGATCTTGAGCAATAAGCAATCTCTCGCGAATAGTCTGTATGGTTGAGTTTGCTTCATCAACCTCATTTGGTATAAAAATCCGAGCTTCGCCCGCTTCTACCCAAGCCAAGGGAGTACGACACTTCCTTCCATATAGCGCTTCATATGGTGTCATCCCAATGCTCGCCTGGTAGCTATTATTATATGCAAACTCTACCATATAGAGATGATCTTCCCATCTCTTTCCGAAGTCAAGGGCGCACATTCGGAGCATGTCCTCCATTGTTCTGTTGGTACGTTCAGTTTGGCCATCCGTTTGGGGATGAAAGGCCGTACTGAAAGTCAACTTCGCGCCCAACAGTCGGTGAACTAGCTTCCAATCATTTGACGTGAATCGCCCATCTCGATCACTTACGATGCTCCGAGGAACACCGTGAAGTCGCACAATCTGGTAAACATATAACTTTGCCAAACTTTCAACTGAATCATCCCGCCTGTTCGGGAGAAAATGTGCCACTTTCGTTAGCCGGTCAACAATCACCCAAATGGAATCATTTCCTCACTGCGATCTCGGCAACCCGTGCACAAAATCCATGGAAATATCATCAAATTTCCACTCTGGGGTCGGCAGTGACTTAAAATAACCGCCCGGCTTTTGGCATTCCGCCTTCACCATCGCACATGTTTGGCATTTAGAGACATAAATGGCCACATCTTTCTTGAGCCCTGACCACCAGAATAGCTTCTTCATATCGTTGAACATTTTCGTGCTACCGGGGTGAATGGAATACTTTGTATAATGCGCTTCATACATCAGTTCTTCCCTCAATTTCCACACATTCGGGACGCACAAACAGCCCTTTTTCGCAAAAGACCGTCATTCCAGGTGAATTTGCCCTCTGGCCCTTCCTTCACATAGCGTAAGAGATCTTCATCCAACTCCGTTGCCCATTGAACTCGGTCTGCAAGGTCACATTGCACCTCAATCCAGTTCAAACATGCAGTGGCAGTGGAATTCTTGTCAACACAATAAATCTCTAACGCCTCCAGCTCCTGGATAAGACGTTCATCATGCCTTTGTAACCAATTTGCTCTAGCCGGAACCCGCCGACTCAAGGCATCTGCGACAATATTCCCTTTCCCGGGCGTATAGTGAATCTCGAAAGTGTAGTCCTCAAGGAACTCCAACCACCTTCGTTGTCACATATTCAAGTCTTTCTGCTCCAATAGGTACTTTAGGCTCTTGTGATCTGTATAGATCTCCACCTTCACTCCATAAAGGTAGTGTCGCCACAACTTGAGTGCAAAAATCACCGCCGCTAGTTCCAAATCATGGACGGGATAATTTCGCTCGTGCACCTTCAGCTGGCGTGAGCCATAAGCAATAACCTTTCCGTTCTGCAGAAGAACGCAGCCTAAGCCGCTCCCCGAGGCATCACTATAAATCACAAATCCATCGGTTCCCCGCGGCGAAGACAACACTGGCGCCGTGGTCAACCGAATTTTCAGCTCTTCAAAAGCTCGTGCGCACTCTGGCGTCCAAACGAACTTCTGATCTTTTCGCGTCAATGTGGTTAGCGACAAAGCGATCCGCGAGAAGTTTTCCACAAATCTTCTATAGTAGCCCGCAAGTCCAAGAAAACTCCTGACCTCGGCCACGGAAGACAAGATTGGCCACTCCTGTATGGCCCTTATCTTCACTAGATCCACTGCAATGCCCGCTCCACTCACCACATGGCCCAGAAATGCCACCGACGATAGCCAAAACTCACACTTTGAGAACTTGGCATAGAGCTGATTTTGCCTCAACGTATTCAACACCAACCGCAAGTGAATCTCATGTTAAGCTTTCGACTTCGAGTACACCAGGATGTCATCAATGAACACAATTACAAATAGATCCAGGTACTCACGAAAAATACGTTGCATCAAATCCATAAACACCGAGGGCGCATTGCACAGTCTAAATGGCATGACGGTGAACTCATAGTGCCCGTAACGCGTTGTTGGGTATTGTATCCACAATGTACCTGATTTGAAGAAGCCCCTGGACAAGCTAAGGTCAATAGACTATGTATTTGATAAACTCTTTCTAGTTTGTGCTTGCGCTTTTTCATGCTAAGTGCACACCAATGTCAGGGTGCAGTAGGTCAATATACACGGGTCTGCACGACGTAATCCCTCGTTGAGCAGATCAGTGTGTTGGCCTACGTGTACTCTCTCTATTGGAGTGCACTTACTTTCAAGTACAGGACCATTCATATACAAGAGAAGACAAGGAGCATGGATGGGTCAAGGAGCAGCTCCTTAGTGGAAAAACGAAAATTCGTCCAAGGAAAATTCGACGAGAATCACCAAGTGATTCTCGCCGATTCGGCGAGAATCACTAGTGATTCTCGCCGAATCGACGAGAATCATTAGTGATTCTCGTCGACTCCTTCAGGCTACCTCAAAACGGTGCCAAGTAAGATTCGGCGAGAATCACTAGTGATTCTCGCCGAACCAGTGGTTAAGCAGCCCGTGAATACCAAGTGAAAATCGTTGAGAATCAATAAGTGATTCGGCGAGAATCACTAACGATTCTCGACGAATCGTCGAGAATCACTTGGTGATTCTCGCCGATTCGTCGAGAATCGCCTGCGATTCTCGCCGATTTTCACTTAGCGTTTTATCTGGAATTTCCTGAACCGGATTCTGCCGCTGTAAAGATTCTGGACCGGGACTTAGGGATTCAGCTTGTGGGTCCCACAACGGTCATTTTGGAAAGCATCTACAGTATTTATATACAGGTATTTTGAACGGAATACTCTTAGAAAGAAGCCGAGCGAGTGCAAACCCTAAAATCGCGAAATCTCTCCGCCGCCTCCGTCGCCGCTCGCGCTCGCCCGTCGCCGCTGCTGATCGCCTTTCTTCCCGATCTCCGGCGACAGAAGCTTAGCAAAGCTTGAGTCTCACGTGTCTATCCAGAGATCCCTTGTCTCTCGATTTGTTGACCGGGAAAAACTCCCCCGTCCGAATCGATCGAGACGACCGATCCTAGAGTGACCGTTGGTAGACCTAGTTTGCTTCGCTACGAAGATTGGATCTCTATTTTCAGCAGCCGCTCATCCTCGTAGCCGCCGATCCCGAAGCTAGCCGCCGCTCGTGTTGCCGCCGCCGGTTCCGGGGAGATCCTCTCCAAGAGAGACCAAGGTTGTAGACTTTTCGTTGACTTCACGAACACGTCGTCGAACGAAGAGGAACACCGTAGTCTCCAAACGAAGTTTGTATCTCGTGTACATTCTATATTTACTTTTGTTGTAAAGGAACGATTGTTCCGTGTTGTAAGGGTTGGGTGCAACCCGTTTTGTGGGAGTGTTGACTCTCACGTGTGGAAGGGCTCCTTCCATTAGTGCAGGGATTGGATTTCAATCCTGTTGGAGAAGAGACCGAGTCGTCCCTTGTTGGGAGATAGGTCGAAGGGGGAAAGTGGATGTACCCAAGTCGGGGAACCACTATAAATTTCCTGTGTTTTCTGTGTGCTGTGCTTTTTATTCTTATTGTGCAGGTACATTCGTAAATTCCGCAAAAGCGCTACACGTCACCTATTCCCCCCCCCCCCCCCCATAGGTGCACATAGTTGACACTAGGTGGACTTTCAAGTGGTATCAGAGCCAGGTTACTCAACAAAAAGGTTAACACCTTGAGTTGAATCCTGCCACTAGTGTCAACAAGGAGACATACATCTACTATGGACGGGCTCAAGTACTCCGGCAAGATCCCAGTGTGCAACAGGCTCAACTTTCCTATCTGGAAGGAAAGGATCAGATTCTACATGGAAGCAGTGGATCCTCGACTTTTCATGATCGTGCTGGAGGGACCTTATGTCCCCGCTAAGGCCTCCACCATTGATCCCACCAAGAAAGTGCCGAAGACACTCTCTGAAATGGATAAGGACGAGATGGTGCTAGTGGGCCTTGACATGAAGGCAAGAAACATCCTGGTCAGCGCAGTTGATGACTCTATGATGCAAAACTTCAGCAACTGCAGGACATCACAGGAGATCTGGCAGTGCCTGATCATCCTAATGGAGGGCACAGATGAAGTGAGGGATGATCGGAGATCCCTCCTGAACCAGAAGTATGAGGCCTTCAGACAAGGGCCTAAGGAAGAGATCGGAGTCACCTACGAGAACTTCCTAAAGATTGTCAATGCTCTCAAGGGCTACGGAAGAGTGTTCACTAATGGTGAACTCAATGACAAATTCCTTAGGTCCCTCACTAAGGAATGGGACACAAAGATCTGCGCCATCAGAGAGTTTGGCAGACTTGCTAAAACTGATCCACAGATTCTGTTTGGAAAGCTGATGTCCTATGAGCTTCAGCTGAACACCAGAAAAGCAGAAGAAGAAGCTGAGAAGGCGGCTGCCAAAGAAAAGACGGTGGCTCTAAAAGCCAGTCACTCCAGAAAAGGCAAGGGTACGGTGTCATACCATGCCAGGAAAAAGGAAGAGGAGGAGGACTCCGAGCCATGCTCCTCCAGCTCAGAGCTATCGGAGGAGGATTTCTCCCTCATCACTCGAGAGTTCAAGAAGTTCCTCAAGATGAGGAATCAAAGAAAGAGAGACGGCTCCTCCTCCAGGCATCAGAAGAAAAATTATTCTTCTGACAGGTATGCATCTAAACCTAACAAACATCGTTCTTCTGACATTATTTGCTTTGGATGCAACAAGCCAGGACACGTCGTGGCCGACTGCTATCAAAGCAAAAGAGAAAAGGGAAAAGGTGAGGAGCTCAAATCCTCCAGAGACAAGAAGAAGGAGCGGAGCTACATCGCCAGAAGGCCAAAGACACTAAGTGAGTCTGATTCCTCAGACTCCAGTGATGATGAGGAAGCCTACTTTGGGCTGGTGGGTCGCTCCAACTCAGAAGGAGAATGTCCCCCATTTACTGGGAAGGTAAAAGCTCACACACCTCTCTCCGACTCTGACTCTGATCCTGAGTCTCAGGACGATGAACCTGAGGATAGCCTTTCGGCCCGCGAAGCTGAGCTCCTCGAGAAGTATGAGCTTCTGCTCAACACCTTCGAGGAGTGCCGAAAGAGATTGAAGGCTGAGAAAAAGGAAGTAAAATTCCTTAAGGGTGAGTGTGTTTCCCTAAGGGAAGAGGTCACTAGCTTGATTTCTCTCCGACAGGAACACCTCGACCTGACTTCAAAGCACTCAGAGTCTCTTAAGCTCCTTGATCTTAAGCAGGAGGAAGTCGACAGGTTGGAAGAACAACTTGCGGCAGAAAGGAAGATCGTCAAGAGCTTCTCTATGCCAAAAACTGTTCTTCCAGTTGTTGATACCTTCTCTGCTCAGGCCAAAGGGGCTGGCTTGGGGCATGTAGGGGTATTTGGTTCCTCTTCCAGGAGAAACAGGAACCAGAGGAAGAATAAGGCCGCCAAGAAGGCCTCTGTTGATGAAAAGGGCAAGGCTCCTCTTAGTCCTGTTGCATTCAGAAAGCCCAGCTTTCCTTGCAGCCAACATGACTTTGAGTCAACTTTTGGGCATCATTTCCGGCCCTCGGTTGCAAAGCGAAAGAGCCGGTATGACGGTTGGAACTTTCCCCGGAACTTCGGTGAGAGTGCCTTCAAGGCACCTTATGAGGAAATCCACATGGGAAATTATGGTCCGTTCTCTAGCGGCCATAATGGAAAGCAGGCACCAAAAGCCAAGCCTGTTATACAAAAGGTGACGAAGTCATGTGACTGCTGTCACCATGAGGGCTCCTCCTCCAGATCCAAGGCCCCAGCTGTACCCGCCATTCCCAGGGTAAGGCAGGAGCCTAGGAAGAGATACAACAGGTTTGACTGTTGGTGCTGTGGCAAAGTCGGTCACTTTGCCGTGGATTGTTGGTTTAATCCAAGGTACTACGAGACTCCCCATGTTAGCAATGCGAGGCCGACCACTCGTAGAGTTAACTATCCGAGGGGGAGTGTGCTAACCAGGAATCTAGGACCCAAGTTCGATTGGGTTCCTAAGGCAAATTAATTTTGTTTTGCAGGAATGTCCAAAGGCCATCAAAACGCCGATCTGGTATTTGGACAGTGGATGCTCCCGGCATATGACTGGGACAAGAAGCCTGTTGCGTGATTACACTCCAGTCGAGAATGGACCCAAAGTCATCTTTGGAGGGTCAGATCGAGTAGTCACCAGAGGTTACGGTATGATTTCCAACGGTATAATCTCTATCACCGACGTGGCTTATGTTGAAGGGTTAAACCATAACCTGATCAGTGTAAGTCAGTTATGTGACAAAGGTTATGACGTTAAGTTCTGCAAAGATAAATGTCTGATAATTTCACGTACCTCTTCTGAGACGGTATTATCAGGCATTAGGAGCAGAAACATCTTCTGCTTAGATTTTCTCAGTATAGATTCATCTACCCCCGTATGCCTTGTGGCAACAGGCAGTGCATCTCTTTGTGAACAATGGCACAAGAGATTGGCACATATTAATTTCAAGACAATTAGTATGCTATTTTCTAAAACTTAGTAAGGGATGCTCCCAGTATCAAGTGCATCAAAGATAGCCCCTGTCCTGCATGCCAGATGGGCAAACAGACTCGGGCTACCTTTAAGAGCATTGCAGACAAAGACTCTTCCCGATGTCTTTACCTGTTACATATGGACTTGTTTGGTCCAATGCAGGTTCATAGCTTGGGAGGCAAGTCATATACGCTAGTGATAGTTGATGATCACTCTCGGTTTACATGGGTGTTCTTTTTGAAATGAAAGTCAGATACTTTTGACATCTTCACTAATTTTGTCAAGCAGGTTCAGAACGAATTTAACTGCTCCGTGGTCAAAATCAGAAGTGACCATGGAACAGAATTCGAATCTGGTGCTATGACAGAATTTTGTGAAGAACAAGGTATCTTTCATGAGTTTTCCTCCCCACGCACACCTCAGCAAAATGGAGTTGTGGAGAGGAGAAATAGAACTCTCATTGAAGCCTGCACGACAATGTTGAATGACGCCTCTCTCCCGGAATACTTCTGGGCAGAGGCTGTCAATACAGCTTGTCATGCACAAAACCAAGCATTGATCAACAAGCATCATCGTAAGACGCCCTACGAGCTACTGAAAGGCAGGAAACCAACCATGTCCTACTTGAGGATTTTTGGTTGCAGATGCTATGTACTGAATAATGGGAAGTACCCGCGTACTAAGTTCGGTGAAAAATGCTTCGAAGGCATATTCATGGGCTATAGTGCCCACAGTCGGGCATATAGGGTCTTCAATAAGAAAACCCTAGTGGTAGAAGAATCAATAAATGTTGTATTTGATGAAGGAAGTTTGCTTAACAGCAACTCTTCCAGTAGTATTCTTGAAGATGCAGGTGCACGACTGGAACAGCTGAGTCTGGATGAGACCGCTAAAGATGACGCTCCTAAGTACGTCAAAGTCTCCACCTCCACGTCATCTGAAAATGTTGAAGATCAAGATGGAACAAATCTCTTAGAAGAAAGAGAAGCCCAAGAAGTAGTTGAAGCACCAAACGCCAGACTTCTAGAGCTCCGGCACGCGAGGGATCATCCTAGAGATCAGATCATCGGAGATCCTCGTGTCGGTATCAGAACTCGAAGAGGTACTATTAACGAAGTATTGCATCTTAGCTTCCTGTCACAGGTTGAGCCAAAGAAGTTCGACGAGGCGAACAAGGATGCGGCATGGATTCTGGCCATGCAAGATGAACTACATCAATTCGAACGTTGCAACGTTTGGACGCTAGTTCCCAGACCATACAAGCAGAATGTGATTGACACCAAGTGGATCTTCAGAAACAAGCTGGATGAACATGGTGTCATCGTAAAGAACAAGGCCAGGCTGGTGGCTCAAGGTTACAGACAGGAGGAAGGGATTGACTTCGACCAGACCTTCGCACCAATAGCAAGGCTCGAGGCAATCAGGTTGTTCCTGGCGTATGCTTCACACAAAGGATTCACAGTCTATCAAATGGATGTGAAATCGGCATTCCTGAACGGAGACCTGAAAGAGGAAGTATACGTCGCTCAACCACCAGGTTTTGTCGACCCCACTTATCCCAATCATGTTTATTTTCTTAATAAGGCCTTATATGGGTTGAAACAAGCTCCACGAGCTTGGTATGAGACTTTATCTAGTTTTCTTCTTGAGAACAAGTTCTCTAGAGGTAAAATAGATAAAACATTGTTTCTCAGGGAAGTCAAAGGCAAGATCTTGCTGGTGCAAATCTATGTCGATGACATAATATTCGGCTCAACTGACAACAATATTTGCAAAAAGTTTTCTAAACTTATGCAAGGAAAGTTTGAAATGAGTAGTATGGGAGAGCTCAAGTATTTCTTAGGACTTCAAGTGAAACAGTCTGAGGATGGAATCTTCATCTCTCAGACGAAGTTCACAAATGAACTCCTTAAGAAATTCGGTATGGAGAGTGCAACCTCTATGAGGACTCCAATGGGATCCACTGTAACGTCCCGAATCGCTCTAGGCCCCTAGTGTGTGTGTTTTTGAGTCAGGAGGGTTGACTCGAGTCCTGAGAAGTGCAGGGAATTGGACTGCACTTGTGGAGAAGTGGGGAAATCAGTATAAAAAGACACGGGTAGTGACACGGGTAGTGACACGGGTAGTGACACGGGTAGTGACACGGGTAGCGACACGGGTAGCGACACGGGCGTGTCCCTACCCGTGTGCGTCGAGTTGAGCTCGACGAGCCGTGTCGAGATCGTCGAACTGTGTCGACACTAAGTGACACGGGTAGTGACACGGGTAGTGACACGGCCGTGTCCCTACCCGTATGCGTCGAGTTGAGCTCGACGAGCCGTGTCGAGATCGTCGAACTGTGTCGACACTAAGTGACACGGGTAGTGACACGGCCGTGTCCCTACCCGTGTGCGTCGAGTTGAGCTCGACGAGCCATGTCGAGACTGACGAGCTGTGTCGACACCAAGTGACACGGGTAGTGACACGGCCGTGTCCCTACCCGTGTGCGTCGAGTTGAGCTCGACGAGGCGTGTCGAGATCGTCGAACTGTGTCGACACTAAGTGACACGGGTAGTGACACGACCGTGTCCCTACCCGTATGCGTCGAGTTGAGCTCGACGAGCCGTGTCGAGACTGACGAGCTGTGTCGACGCCAAGTGACACGGGTAGTGACACGGCCGTGTCCCTACCCGTGTGCGTCGAGTTGAGCTCGACGAGGCGTGTCGAGATGCAACCCGAGAAGGATACGGTCAAGGACACGGCCTGGCACACGGCCGTGTCATGTGGACACGGGTCGGTACACGGGCGTGTCCCTACCAGTGTCAAGTATTGAACCGACATGGAAACTGTCGTTGTCGCTTCGCCAGGCAGGACACGGGTAAGGACACGGCCGTGTCCCTACCCGTGTCACATTTTATATATAAGGGGGAGAGAAAACCCTAGCCGTTTTCATTCTCATTTCTTCCCCTATTTTCTGTGAGATCTCCTGTGAGAGGGAAAACTGCAGGAGCAAGTTCTACCGAAGGAGATCCGTCATCGCCGTGAAAGAGAAGATGCCGCCAAGTAGAACTACGAGATCCATGGCTAGAAATGGTGGTACCGCTGGAGCCAATGTGAGTTTCCTACCCTCTCCCTTGGTGCTAGATCTATAGTTATTTTCCTAGGAGAGACATCGACTCAAGAGAGTCTTGATGGTGAGGAGGAGTTTTCTAGGAAAGGTCATGCTAAGACTTGTGTCTTAGGTTTTAGATCTCTTCAACCACGCCCTTCCTCAATGTGATGAGAAGGGATGGTTTCGTGAAGGGTTTTGGCCTCTTGAGGGTGAATAAGGGAGGAGGTTTTCTGGAATGACTTGGGATGATCGCATTGAGGAGGAAGATGAACCGATGCCGTTCATTCCGCCTTAAGATGCGTGCAGAATCTGTATTCTGCGCGCAACGAACTTCATGGCCATTGTTAAGTATGCTATGGCCAGATCTGGGCTTTCACCTTAACACGAAAGTTGAAGCCCTTGAAAATACCTTTCCAACGAGTAGTTGCACGACTTCTGGCAAAGTCTGTAGCCACGGGAAAGTCTAAACGAAAATGGGGTTCTATAAATCTTGTATGCAGAAACTGTGTTCTGTACGCAGCGGACTTCAGGTCCGATTTCAAATAGGATAATGTCAAATCTGGGTTGAGCTCTGAATATGAAAGATGTAGTCCATGGAAATACCTTTCCATCGAGGGGTTATACGACTTCACCGGATTCTTGTAGCCTCGGGAATCTCCGGTCGAAGTTGCTGTCCAGATTCAACCTGCGCCTAAATTCTGGGCTTAATGAAAGATGAATTTTGATTCGGTGGAATTAATAATGCATGGTACTTGCCTTGGATGAACCCTTATGATTAATCAGCTGTTGCATGATTGAAGTTGCTTATTAATCAAATCTCATATTATCAAATTGTGAAATAATCTTATTTAAACGAATCGAATTGGTAGGAATTGAAAGATTGATATTGTGCACTTCATATTTAATTATGACATTATCAAATGAAAAGTGAGATAGATCTTTATATGCGCATCATGTTTATATTACATTGTCATCATTTGGAAAGTCATATAGATGAATAGATTATGATCATGGACATGTTGATTAATGAAATGAGTCTAGTAGTCCAATACTTAGAGAGTCGTCTCCCTACGGGTAGTATTGTGAAGGGATGTAAGTGCGGTGTTGACCGTCACTTGTTTTGGTTGTGTTGAGATAAGGTGTGGATGGATGGTTGAGCTGTGTCCTCGTGTTTACTTCCGAGGCCCCTTCCATGATATGTTGATGTGGTATTTGCATGTGGTGTGAGTCGACACGCGGTGTCGTAATCCTGAGTTAAGGATAGTGTGGCAGGTCTACGGGCTCGCCAGTCGTCACACCGACGGGAGTTGGCAGTTAGACTTGGTCGGTTTGGGCTGTGTCCTCGGTGTTCACGTCCCGAGGCCCCTCCGGCCATGTGAACGGTTGGGCTGTGTCCTCGTGCTTTCTTCCGAGGCCCCTTCCGTGTCACGCAAGGCCAGTTCGGGCTGTGTTCTTGGTGCACATCTACCCAAGACCCCGCTGGGCCATAGTACGCATGGGCTCCGCTGTTGTGTTCTTAGCGTTGAGGCGTACGGAGGCCTAGGTGAAGTAGTGTGATACCCGCCTAGTAGTAGAAGTGCCTATTCTACTATCACCGCCTGGCCACGGCGGCTGATGCCTGAGAGGTTAGCTACCTGCTCGAAAAGTGGGAACTACAGTCTGTGTCGACATAGCAATTGCATGGGTGCGCATGAGTGAGTCATTGCATAGCATTCATAGCATTTCATATCATTGCACAACAAGATCCTCATCGTATAAGTTTGTATGGGCACTCTTATTCGATGAGTTACTTTTATGTAACCCGATCCTTAACTTATAAGTTTGTATGGACATTCTTATAAGTTAAGTTACTTCCTGCTCTTAGTTATACTTGCTAGTTTAGTTGTAGCTCTTATAAAAATGTTGATAATGATACTGTTTCTCTTACTCTACTGTCACCTGTTTGTACCTGTCATACACTTTTATATATTGTACCCTTGTTTCTCTTTCTCCGCCCGGTGCCGAGGAGTCGCCGGGGGAGCGGATGTGAAACCACTTAGTCGTTTCGACTAACGGTTGCTACGTCTTCCTTTTTAGGAGGTCACGCCGCAGGTAGAGCAGCCGCAGACTACGCCGCAGGACAGCCAGGCCAGGACGACAGGGCCTGATGTGACGGTGCCGTCGATACCGTCTGTTACTGATGTTAGTGTTTTGATTACTCTGATGTAGCCCGTTTGGGCAATGATTAGCTGTACTCTGATATTTTGTAGAAGCATGTTTAGCTTCTCATTATTTCATGTTTTTGGACATTATATGCTTAGTGTGGATTTTGACTTCTCTTGCTTATTTATTTGGTTGGGTTGGCATTTATATTGATATGGTTGTAGCCAGCGGAATAGGCGTCTTGTGGTACAGGTTAGCCCGTGTGCTAATGCTACCGCAAGGCGGCTGTTCCGGGCATAAGACTCCCCCTTCGTGCCGTGTTTTGGGATCCGGGGAGGGGGGGGGGTCTTACAAATGGTATCAGTTTGCCACGATCCTCAACTAAATAAGTCATTCAACAATGGTGCCACCCCCGTTTGGTTAGTCAGTTTGGGGACAAACTGACTTAGCGGAAGCAGTGGTGTGCCCATATGTAATTCACATTAAGTTTGTCCAACTTTGACCTTGAGTTTAGCCAACCTGACCACAAATTTATCGTGTACATGTAGGTTCCACTGCATGTTGAGCCGATGGGGGGTACTCCTACCCCTCCCATACCCACTCAGTTCGAACAGTCTGAGTTGGGGCAGACGCTCACCGCCATTCTTGATGCTTTTAAGGCACAGCAGGCTCCGGTGCAACAACAGGCCCCGAGCTCCAACTGGCTGAGCACCTTCCGAGCTCTCTCCCCTCTCGTCTACCTTGGGACGGAGTCAACCGTACGTACAGAGGAATGGCTAGACACGATACAAGAGTTGCTGGCTGTTATCTGTTGCCCGGCCAACATGGCAGTGACATTGGCAGTGTCCGTCTTGGACTTACATGCGAAGAGGTGGTGGAAGTCCCTCATGGGCTCTACCTTCCAAGGCCGGATCTACACAGAGATAAGTTGGAGTGAATTCTCGGGTGTTTTCTTGGAGCACTTTATCCCTACATCGGCCCGAGATGAGCTTGAGCAGAGGTTCCTTCTACTAAAGCAGGGATCAAAGTCGGTTACAGAATACCAGCGGGAATTCCAGCATCTCGCAAGGTTTGCGGACTTACATCGGCCCGAGATGTACCTGATTTGAAGAAGCCCCTGGACAAGCTAAGGTCAATAGACTATGTATTTGATAAACTCTTTCTAGTTTGTGCTTGCAGCTTTTCCACGCTAAGTGCACACCAATGTCAGGGTGCAGTAGGTCAATATACACGGGTCTACACGACGTAATCCCTCGTTGAGCAGATCAGTGTGTTGGCCTACGTGTACTCTCTCTATTGGAGTGCACTTACTTTCAAGTATAGGACCATTCATATGCAAGAGAAGACAAGGAGCATGGATGGGTCAAAGAGCAGCTCCTTGGTGGAAAAACGAAAATTCGTCCAAGGAAAATTCGACGAGAATCACCAAGTGATTCTCGCCGATTCGGCGAGAATCACTAGTGATTCTCGCCGAATCGACGAGAATCATTAGTGATTCTCGTCGACTCCTTCAGGCTACCTCAAAACGGTGCCAAGTAAGATTCGGCGAGAATCACTAGTGATTCTCGCCGAACCAGTGGTTAAGCAGCCCGTGAATACCAAGTGAAAATCGTTGAGAATCAATAAGTGATTCGGCGAGAATCACTAACGATTCTCGACGAATCGTCGAGAATCACTTGGTGATTCTCGCCGATTCGTCGAGAATCGCCTGCGATTCTCGCCGATTTTCACTTAGCGTTTTATCTGGAATTTCCTGAACCGGATTCTGCCGCTGTTAAGATTCTGGACCGGGACTTAGGGATTCAGCTTATGGGTCCCACAACGGTCATTTTGGAAAGCATCTACAGTATTTATATAGAGGTATTTTGAACGGAATACTCTTAGAAAGAAGCCGAGCGAGTGCAAACCCTAAAATCGCGAAATCTCTCCGCCGCCTCCGTCGCCGCTCGCGCTCGCCCGTCGCCGCTGCTGATCGCCTTTCTTCCCGATCTCCGGCGACAGAAGCTTAGCAAAGCTTGAGTCTCACGTGTCTATCCAGAGATCCCTTGTCTCTCGATTTGTTGACCGGGAAAAACTCCCCCGTCTGAATCGATCGAGACGACCGATCCTAGAGTAACCGTTGGTAGACCTAGTTTGCTTCGCTACGAAGATTGGATCTCTATTTTCAGCAGCCGCTCATCCTCGTAGCCGCCGATCCCGAAGCTAGCCGCCGCTCGTGTTGCCGTCGCCGGTTCCGGGGAGATCCTCTCCAAGAGAGACCAAGGTTGTAGACTTTTCGTTGACTTCACGAACACGTCGTCGAACGAAGAAGAACACCGTAGTCTCCAAACGAAGTTTGTATCTCGTGTACATTCTATATTTACTTTTGTTGTAAAGGAACGATTGTTCCGTGTTGTAAGGGTTGGGTGCAACCCGTTTTGTGGGAGTGTTTACTCTCACGTGTGGAAGGGCTCCTTCCGTTAGTGCAGGGATTGGATTTCAATCCTGTTGGAGAAGAGACCGAGTCGTCCCTTGTTGGGAGATAGGTCGAAGGGGGAAAGTGGATGTACCCAAGTCGGGGAACCACTATAAATTTCCTGTGTTTTCTGTGTGCTGTGCTTTTTATTCTTATTGTGCAGGTACATTCGTAAATTCCGCAAAAGCGCTACACGTCACCTATTCCCCCCCCCCCATAGGTGCACATAGTTGACACTAGGTGGACTTTCACGCGTTCCAAATACGGTTTTGGGAATGTCAGCTTCCCGAATTCTAAACTGGTAATAACCAGACTTCAGGTCCAACTTCGAATAGACGGTTGAGCCCACTAGCTGATCGAACAACTCATCAATCTGGGGTATCAGATACTTATTCTTCTCGGTCAGCTTATTCAATTCACGGTAATCGATACACAACCGCAACCCACCATCTTTCTTCTTTACAAAAAGCACAGGCGCGCTCCAAGGTGACATACTTGGGCGTATATACCCTTGCTCCAGCATTTCTTGTAGTTGAACCTTCAATTCAACCATCTATTTCGGTGCAATGCGATATGGCGAGCGGGCCACAGGTTTTGCACCTGACACCAACTCGATCGTGAAGTCAATCTCCCGCTGGTGTGGTAGCCCAGGGAGATCCGTGGGAAACATATCTGTAAATTCTGCCACAATCGGAACCTCACAAATATGGGCCTTAGGCTCAACAACCTGAATTAGTGCAAAGTAACACTCCGCACCCTTCCGAACCGCCTTGACGACCTGGAGTGCAGACATCAATGTCCCGCCTACTCCTCGCATACCCGCGAACTTTGTCTCCTGTTCGGTATTCTGGCCTAATGTGATTTCTTTGGACTGGCAATCAATCATAACATGCTGCTCCGCAAGCCAATCCATCCCAAAAATCACATCGAATTCCGATATTGGCAATACAGAAGCAGTCAAACTGAAATTCCGACTTCCTATTTGAACCGCCACATCGCAAGCTTGATCCGCAAGCATCCAACAACCATTCGGCAACACCACTCTAACGCTATCTGTCTTTGCACGACTGGGTATCCCAAGCCGCGTTATAAACTCGCTAGACAGAAAAGAATGTGACGCACCCATATCAAACAGTGCTCGCACCAGTGAGTCCCGAATCATCATAAAGCCTGTGACAATCATGTCACACACACAAACCCAAACATAGATAGACTAAACAAAGCATACTAGCAATAGTATATGCAAAACTAAACTCATACATGTGACCACGTCACTCTGTTTGATGGCCTCCTGCAGGCCAAGATTGTAGACCCGGGGTTGCGCCTGCGAGGCAGAGGAATCCACCACCGCCTTTCCTTTTCCGCATAAGATTCTCCCGCCTTCTTTTCACTCTTTGGCGGCATCCGACAATCTCGCGCAATATGCCCAATCCGGCCACAATTGAAGCAGATACGAGTATCTGGCTTGGAGGTGGCCCCTGACGTTGCTCATGTTGCAACTTATGAAGGAGCTTGTCCACTAGGCTTGGACCTCTTGCCCCATCTCTTTTTATAAAATGGTTTCCCCGATCGGGGCGCCTTCCACTCCGGTTGCGACACATCCAAAGCTCTCTTCCCTTGCACCCTTTTCATATCCTTTTCCAACGCGCTCGTAGTGTCAACCAACGCTTGGAAACCTTGGTTCACAGAACTTGACACAAGGAACCTCAGCTCGTCCCTCAGTCCATCATAGAACTGATTGGTCTTCCTCTGCTCATCAGCAAATATAGAACCCGCATACCGCCCCAAGCGAGTAAATTCATGCAAGTATGCGTCAACACTGCCATCGCCTTGTGTTAACCTTTGGAATTCATTTTCCATGGCTATGCGTTGAGCCGCCGAAGGTGCTTCGCTAGGAAAAGTCGGGAGAATTCTTCCATGGATACTTGAGTTAAAGGACGACCCACCAAGTGATGCAACTCCATCTCATCCCACCACAATCGAGCTTCTCCTTCAAGCAAGAAGGTAACTAAGGTAACTTTCTGATGCTCCGCCGTTCCAATCGCCGTCATCACTCGCTTAACGCGTGATAGCCAATCCTCAGCCTGCGTCGGAGTTCCCGCTCCCGAGAACGTAGGCGGATGGAAACTAATAAACCGCATTAGTTGCTTCTCAGCTACTCGAGGAGCCACATCCACTACAGGTTCAGGCCTTGCCGCCACCTGTTCTGGCCTCACAGCCGCTTGTTCCTGCCTAAGTGGATGGCCTTGGATCATGGTAAATAAAGCCTCCGCAACTAAACGCACATGTTCCGCAGACGGTGGAGGTGTCGGCACCGCGGCTGGTGCCGTACTTTCATCAGAACGCTGGGGCTCAGACGGCCCAGCTCCACTTCGTGTCACCTAAAGGTGGACAAGATACACACATTAGCGGTCGTACCCAAGCAAACAACACAAAATAAGAACACGCAGGTTCCTCAAACACATCAATTTTGCATTCCTATCATGGACATTCAGGAGTTCATTCGTAGACTTTGGTTTGCACAAACACGTGCTCGCCACCCCACAAAAGAAGTCGGCCACGACTTCGAGAGGGAAAGACCAAGACAACCGATACCAAAAATGTAACAACCCCATCCGTTCGTATGGTATATTCTAGAAGGTCCAGCCGGGGACCCACAGTATATATCACAAAACAGGCGGTGAAGGTACAGGATGATACCAGAGTAGCGCAATCGTACCTATCACAAAGCATTCTAGCGGAAGCCTAGACTACAACTTGAACTCCTCATGAATGTCCAACTATAAAACTCCACATTCTATACGATATAGGAATGTCTTACAACAACAAGTAAAAAGAGTTGGCCTTATGGCCTTACATGGCTGTCAAACAGTGGCCTAAACAGATTGGCGCGCAGGCCGGCCACATGAAAAAAAAACACACAAAAGCCACACATATAGCCTTTGAGGGCTAGCAGCAATAGCAGCAACAACAGCAGGAACATCAGCCTTTACGCGTCCCGCTTGGCTCTCCAGCACCTGTACAGGAACAATCCACCAACGGTGGTAAACAAAAGCAACGGCCAGCGTTCAGCTGACCAAATTATAACGACCCTACCCCTTTTCTCGGGGCAGCGGTAATCTTCCCTGCAGGCATATCATATCACAGTATGGCAAGATATCTCATCAAAATTTGCTTTCACGCACACAAGCCATCACAACCGTTCGCCACCCGGCCCAACGGTCCGTGCACTCATGGCACATTCTTGGTGTTCTGGCAAAGCTCTTGCCCACCACCATATCAGGGTCACAACCCAACGGTAAATCTCTTGAGCATTTACTCCATGGCGTGCAGCCGGAGTTAGTCTTCCTACACCGGGATGGCCCGTAGCCCTCCATCGTGTCATGGCGCACAGGCCGAAGACTCTTGCTATGCGCTCCAACAGACCGCATCTTTTGGTCTCACGTCGGACGGACATAGCGCAGGTCGGATCCTCCACCCCACGTTGCTCAAATCGCCTTGCCTTCTCTGAGTACAGCGTACTCATGGCTATATCAAAGACGCGGGTCGGTCTCACCAATCCTGTTCTTGGCATTCAAGTCTGGGTATTTCTAGATACCCATTCCATAGCGCAACAGCGGGTCTTTCTTGGGCCTCCCATTACTTCCTGTGACTCTCTTCACAGGTGGACACCGCAAAATCACAAATGTCAGGGGTCTTTCCTAGCTACCATGCCAGTACTTCCTGTTACTTGTTTCACAGGTGGACACCCTACGACATCAAGCATCACAAAGGGCCTTTCCTGGTCACACCAGTACTTCCTGTGCCTCATTCACAGGTTGGGCCCAAAAACATAACATGGCTATTTTTCCTGGGCTACCACTCCAGTACTTCCTGCTACTCCTTTTTGCAGGCATAACCCGTTGACTCCTAAAACTACACGTTTATCCCGGAGTCTTCTCCGGTTCGTATGCAACATCACCAATCCAGACCAACCTGTCCTGATGGGCTTCACATAGCATGCCTATTTCGTACTCCATTTCTGGATCTATATGCCAACAAAGGGGATTTCATGAATCACCCAAACGACTCCCAAAATCAGCCACCTCTTGGTGGGGGAATCACAAAGATATGCTAAAAGGAAGCCTTCACATGGCTAGGAAGAAAAGTCGTTACCCTTGACGACCGCTTCGGTGCCATGACCTCAAAGCTTGCTTGAAGACTCGTAAGAGCGTTTCCTCCGCAACGCCGGCTTCGGATCTCTTGTCGGTAAACCGCAGCAGCCCTTCCCCTTCTTCCTCTCCTTTCTCTCTTAACTTGAAGAAAGATAAAGGCTAAGTAAAATGAGAATAAATTCCCAGATTTCGGCCTTTAGGAAAAGAGGAAAGAAGCTCAGCCGTTGGATCCAGGCTGAAGGAATGGACGGCCACGATTTTGCCAAAAACACTGATTTTGACCTGACACGGCCTGTGACACGCCCGTGTCCCAGGCCGTGTGCCTCAAGCGGTGGTCAACTGACCTATCCATACCAGTGACACGCCCATGGAACACGCCCGTGTCATGGGCCGTGTCACCCAACACGCCTTCAGACACGCCCGTGTATGTGGCCGTGTGCATTGGCGAAAATAATCCCAAAACATCCTGAGACTTCACACGGCCTGTGACACGCCCGTGTCCCAGGCCGTGTGCCCAGACACGGCACGAAGACACGCCCCGTCGAAATCCTTCGTCGGGCTGAGTTCGTCGACCCAAATTGACACGCCCTGTGACACGCCCGTGTCACAGGCCGTGTGCAACTTCTCGACACTCGACGCCTACATCTCGACACTAGATGATCTCGACATCTCGACACTCGACGATACGGCCTGCGACACGCCCGTGTCCTGGGCCGTGTGCCCCCTCTCGACACATCGTCGAGCGAAAAATCGTCGACACCAAGGCCGATAGTCGACACGACCTCGACACGCCCTGCGACACGCCCGTGTCGCAGGCCGTGTCCGCTGTCCAACGATCGTCGACTCCAAATTTCGTCGACTTCGCGGCCAACACGTCGACCCCAGCTTGACACGCCCTGGGACACTCCCGTGTCCCAGGCCGTGTCACCCAAAAATTTCCTGTTTGAGAAATTTGGGCTGTTACACATCGTAGTACCGTTAGCGTCGTAGTAGCATCCTCGTCGCGGGAGCTGTTAGGGTAAGAAGAGCAGCGCATAAATGAGGTCGGGGTCAGGAATGAGGAGAGAGGCTGATGGTTGCGATTAAAAATGATTCAAAATAAAGCTGACTATAGATGCGGGCTTTAATTTAGCGAGGGGGACGGCGGTGACGGCAGCTTCTGATCTCTCGCCGGGATGCACAACGACCCTATTGGCAAGGAAATAAATGGAGAGATGTGGATAGGGAATACTTGCTGAGACGTCCGAAGAAGAAGATCTGCGTGGTTTGGCCAGAGGGAAAGCCGGCGAGAGTGATTTTTTACTTTTTTTTTCTAGCAGACAACTTTTATCGGGCTTGAGGGAAGGGCGACCTGGTTGAGAGCGGAAAGCAGGGATATATTGGAGAGGATGAAATCCAAGGGTTGAAAATTAATATTTTGGAGATCTAACGGTTAAAAGTGATAGTTTGGTGTGCTTCCAAGACATCTATATTGTTTTATATAATAAAGATATATATATCATATATGGAAGTAGGAATCACTTGAACCGTCAGATATCGCAACAAAATTCTTACACTGCTAATCATAGCTCTATAAAACCACACACTCTCTCCACTTTTTCGTAGGTCTTCTAAGCCTACTAGGGGTGGCCCTAAAGCTGTTAAAAATTAAAAACAAAACCCGCACGCCCCCGCCCGATCTACATATAGCCCACAGCGCCCGGTCTGCATATATAACCCACTGCGCCCGATCCGCTATCTTGGACCCGGCAATTTACCTTTGACCCCGCAAATTAACTTAAAAATAGCAAGATTTAATATTTGTGGGTGGTGTGGGACTAAACAAGCGTCATACTTAAAAATGGAAAACTGGGGGGTTGCTACAAATCGAACAGCCGACCTGCATTAGTAAAACATGAGCCTTAATCATTATGCCACAAAAACGTTTTTGTTAAAGTAACGACGCAAAATATATTTATTACATTCGATTGTTTAAATAATTAATTAAAATCAATGTTTTCTCTTAATAAAACAGGAGCCTATTGTGGGGCGGGCGGAGTCTGTCGTCGACGGCCGGGTACTGTCGCTCCGCCCCTACGGCCAAGCGGCACAGTACCCATCCTGCGGCAGAGCACGTGCTTTGCCCGCCCGCGCCTGCCCCTAGCGAAGCCCGCCTCCAACATTTTTGTGATAGTACCCGGCCAGCGGCGGCCTTCTTCGCACACCCCGACATTTTTTAATCATGCAATTTTTTCATTATTTTAAATTTAAAATATTATATTTACTTTTTGTTTTAAAATTTGAAATATTATATTTTTATGTTTTTGTTTAATATTGTTATAATTAAACAAATTTTTTAATTTCTAATTTTTAAAATTTTTAAAATAATTAATTATATATAATATATTTATTATTAATTTTTTATAACAATGAAAATTAAAAAAATCTAAAAAAACCTACCCCTCTCTAGATCCACCACCCTCCTGTACAGGTTCTCCATGCCGACTCCGGCGGAGCAGCCGGCGGGCTGATCGGTGCCCATCGGCTGGTTCGCCGGACCCCGACGAACTCGCCGGGGGTTGTCCGGCGGCGAGCGGGCAGGGCCACCGCCGGCGGTGGCCCTGCCCGCTCGCCGACGGACAACCCCCGGCCAGTTCACTGGGGTCCGGCGAACCTGCCGGAGGGCACCGGTAAGCCCGCCGGCGGCGACGTGGAAGAAACCCTAGTTCAAGCAGAGCTCATGGGGGCATCGGGATTTTCTGCAGTTTGGGAAGAAGATTTTTTGGAGAATTGGTTATTTGCGGGCCAGATTAACTTGATCCAAAGGATAATATTGATTGGATGGTTTTTTAATGCATTGCTTTTAAAAGTTATCCATATTTTTTTTATGAAATGTTATATATATATATATATATATATATATATATATATATATATATATATATATATATATATATATATATATATATATATATATATATATATATATATATCATAATAATGTAAATCTGCGGAACCTTGATTTAGCTAAATCCGGGTTCCGCTCGTAGTGGCGGACCCAGGATTTTTGGTTGACCCGGTAACCAAGCAAAAAATTCATGATTTTGATAATTTTTAACATAAATATTATCGCAATCATAATACATTATCAATCATAACAATACATTATCAATAATAAAAGTACACACATACCATTACCAAACCAGTTTTCATGGACCCATGTTTTGGAAACGTGCGATTATTGCCTCATTCCTAATGTCTTTCACAATATCCTTCTCGATATATGCGATTAAACAATCATTGATCCAATCTTCTCTCATTCTGTTCCTCAAATGAGTTTTTATTATCTTCATTGT
This sequence comes from Platanthera guangdongensis, assembly GCA_039583875.1. Taxonomy (NCBI): domain Eukaryota; kingdom Viridiplantae; phylum Streptophyta; class Magnoliopsida; order Asparagales; family Orchidaceae; genus Platanthera; species Platanthera guangdongensis. The sequence continues at coordinate 13,067,470 of CM077153.1, read as the reverse complement.
CGAGAACATTCTCTCAACTGTAGCTGTTGCAACAGGTAGAAAACATGCTAACTTCAGAAGTCGAAAAATCAATTGAAAATGATCATGCTTTTTTAGTTCCACAAGTTTTTGAACAAGCCCACTAAGTCCTTTGATGTGAGAAAATGCGTTACTTGATCGCATATCAAGAATGTATATGTCAAGTTGACCTTCAAGTAACTGCAAATCTAATCGATCAAATTATGTGGGTAGAGCTCTGCAAGACGAATCAATTTTTGCTTATCAAATCTAGCAAATTGATCGGCTGGATTAAGACATGAAATGCAAAGAAGTAGCTCAGTGTTTACTTCGTTAAAACGATCATTCAGCTCACTTAAAATCCAATCGATTACTATATTAAAAATCTCAACACGATAATGATGAAAATTTGTGACATCTCTTGCATTTCTTCTTGATCTTCCAGCTTGAATGTACTTGTTATCCATATTAGAAACTTCAATAACATGTTTACCACAAAAAGTTTTCACTTCGCGCAAAAATGACTCTCATTGATGTTCAATATTTCTCAAATTGAGTAGCAACTGTTTTGACAATTGCACAAAATTCATTGCATTAATAATATCTTGATTTTTTCTCTGTAGGGCTTGTGACAACTCATTTGTTTTTGACAAAATATCTTTCATTAAATGCAAAATAAATACGAATTCAAAAGTCAATATACTTTTGATAATATTGGTTGCTGCCCCTCTTTGATTTTCATCTCCTCCATCAACTACAATAAATTCTGGAACCTTCGCAATAAATGAGAACATTCGCGTGTCTCAGCCCTTTTAATCTCCAATGGTTGATTTAGTCCCCGACCTATTTCTAGTTCGTCACAGCCAAGTTCCCGAGCAACTCTATCAATTTTCGTTGCATTGAGATTGTTGCGACGTTTACAACAGCCTCTCACAATATTCAATGCATTATTAATCAAGAAAAATAGCTCATCTACTTGAGAATGATCTTCTGCAACGACAACCAATATTAAATGTGGTTGGTGAGCAAAACAATGAATATAAAATACAGATGTATTTTCTTGCATAATCAATATCTTAAGACCTCTAAACTCTCCATTCATGTTGTTTGCTCTATTATAACCTTGACCGCGTAATTTTAGAAACTAAGCACGTGCTTCATAAATAGTTGATCAATAGCTCTTTTAGTGATAATGCAGTAGTATCAAGTACATGAACAAAACCAAAAAGTCGTTCAACAATAGTTCCTTTTGTATCAATATAGCATAAAATAATTGTCATTTGCTCCTTACTTGAAATATCACTGGATTCGTAAACTAAAATGACAAAACACTCTTCTCCAATCTCTGTAATAATTGTTTTTGTTGTTTCACTTGCACTTGCGGCAACTATTTCTTTTTGAATCTTTAGTGCTATTAGTTGACAGTTACTTGGAACATTTTCTCTCACAACCGCTTTAACATCATCATTATGTGAAACAAAAAATCTAGTAATTCTAGAAAGTTTCCTTTATTTAGTGAATGCAGTCAATGGATTCATTATGCTATTCGTTTTCTTTATGCCCACGAAAAGATAATCTTTGGCATAAAGAAAATGAATACTGTCAATGGATGCACATAAGCGAGCACATTATGTTAAAATTTGTGTTTCTTAATGTCTAGCAAATGCATTCTGAATACTTTGTTTTTGATCCATCAAATTATCACACATCCTTTTGGATTCATTATGTGCTCTGTTGTATTTTCCAACATGTTTTTCAAGTATAGCTTTATATTTCCAATATCTAAATCCGAGATTTATAAACGTTAAATCACAACCATTTTGGGGAAAGACATAACAATACAAACAAAATCTTGCATCTTTAGCTTCACTAAACTTCAACCAACCCCTAAATTCACTGAACCAATCTTTATTAAATCTATGAGTTTTGACACATTACAGTATGTGGAAATTGAGCTAAATGTGGTTGACATGTGCCATTTTATATATAAACCGCAGTTTATTCTACCTGAACCCTAGTATAGACTGAGGTTTGTATATAAACCGCAGTCTATTCGACCTGAACCCTTATTTGTACTATGGTTTATATATAAACCGCAGTCTATTCTAGGGAAATACAACCCGCATGTAGTAAACCGTGATTATTTGGACCCGAGCACGTGCCCGGGTGTGCCCACACATGGGTCCGCCCCTGTCTGCTCGTTTTTTGAAAAGAGACCTATTATATGATATTTTTAGAAAAAATGTCCAACATGAAAGTTGTATATCTCGTCGAGATCTACAACTTTCATGTCGGACATTTTCCCTAAAATGTCATATATTAGATCTATTTTCAAAAGGGGCGGAACCCAGGCGGAACTATGTGATTCGCATTGTTCCGCCCTAGTTCCGCCCCTTTTGAAAATAGACCTCCTAAATGACATTTTTTACGAAAAGTGTTCTACATGAAAGTTGTACATATGGACGAGATCTACAACTTTCATGTTGAACACGTTTCCTATAAATGTCATATAGTAGGCTTATTTTCAAAACGTGCGCGGAACCCGGATTTAGCTAAATCCGGGTTTCGCGGATTTACATCAACCATATATATATATATACTATTTCAAAAAGAAATATGGACGTCTGCAAATAACCACGAATTAAAAATTTTTTCAGAAAATTTGGTCCGTCAAATCGATCAAATCTGAACTGCAAATAAATTTTTCCCAAAAAATTTCTCCTCCTTCTCTCTTCTCAATCCTGAATCCACCAAAATACCCCCCCCCCCCTCCCATTTTTTTGCCCAGCCCCGCCCTCCCCCCTTTCCACTGCCGCCGACGCCCTGACCGACGCCCCCCAGCGGGTTTGCCGGACTCCGGCGAACCATCCGGGGGTTGTCCGGCGACCGACGGGCATGGCCACCGCCGGCGGTGGCCCTGCCCGTATGACCCAAATCTGGATCTCACGGGAAGGGCCACCACCGGCGGTGGCCCTGCCCGCCGGTCGCCGGACAAACCCCGGAGGGTTCGTCGGAGTCCGGCGAACCCGCCGGTGGGCGCCAGCGGTAGTGGAAAGCGGGGGGGGGGGGGGGGGGGGGTGTGGGTTATAAAAATAAATAAAAATATTATAAAAATAAATAAAAAACAGGGGGTTATAAAAATAAATACAAATATTATATAAATATATATTATATTATATTACGTAGGCGCGAACCCCGCTGGGGGCGCGCGTAGCCCGCCGCTGTGACTGGGTACTATCACGCGGGGCGCGCGTGGCACGCGGGCTAACGGCTCTAAGAGCTGCTGGAAATCCAATGGCTCTTAGAGCCATTGGAAGCAGCCAGCAGGGCTGCTGCTGACAGCCCTGCTGGCTGTTGTGGCCTAAGGCCTAGGCAACAGCCTAGGCCCTACGCCATATTAAGAAAAATAAATTTTTTAATTTTATTTTATTAAATAAAATTTTTATAAACCCCCCCCCCCCTACCCGACCCTCTCTCTCTCCCCTTCACTCTCTCTCTCACTTACTCTCTCTCTCTCTCTCTCTCTCTCCACTCACTTTCTCTCTCTCTCTCTCACTTACTCTCTCCCTCTCTTACTCTCTCCCTCTCTTACTCTCTTACTCTCTCTCTCTCTCTCTCTCTCTCTCTCTCTCTCTCTCTCTCTCTCGCTGCATGACATCGTCCTCCTCAACGTCGGCGTCGTCGACTCAAAGCACGGTCGAAGTAGATCCACTATTAGACGCGACGCACTTAAATTATATTTTGACATAAAACAAGATTTAATAAAATTTTTTGAAACTTTCGAGGGACGTGTGAGTTTAACGAGCGATGTTTGGAGTAGTAGCGTAAAAGTAGGATTATCATATATTTGTATCACGGCTTATTGGATCGATCTCGTTTCACGGGAGTTAAATAAGCGTGTAATATGTTTTGAAGGTTTTGAATTTCCGCACACGGGTAAGGCTATATATTCGGTAATTATTAAATGTTTACGTGAATTTAAACTAAAAGATAAAATAACGAGTCTTTCTTTTGATAACGCTAATAATAACAACACCACAGTAGAGTGGTTAAAACGTGAATTAAAATCAATGCTCAATGATGCGTTTTTTCACACTCGATGTGTGTGCTACATTTTAAATTTAGTGGTACAAGATATTTTAGAAGTTATGGAACCATATGTTAAAAAAATTCGGACCATGCTTAGATTTATTTATTATACCAAACAATAAAATCAAGATTTTCAAAAATTTGTGATCGCACAAGGTCAAAAATATTTGAAACCTCAATTTGATATGCCTGTAAGATGGAACTCAACATATAAAATGTTAAAAAGAGCGTTTCAACAAAAAACACCTCTTATGGAATATTACAATGTGACAAATAATCATAATTTAACTGATAACGATTGAGACGTACTATTACATTATATGGATTTATTAAAATGTTTTTATATGACGACTGTTTTTTTTATCTGGTGTGTATTATCTAACTAGCTCGTTTGTAGTTGAAAATTTTATAAATATCGCAAAAAAACTTAACTATTTTAAGCAACACTACAGATGTTTCCTTTAATTGAAGTAATAGAAGAAAATTTTTAAAAATATTATGGAGAAATGCCTCCTGCATTTTCAAGCGCCGCCTCTTTAAACTCGTTATTCGCTGTATACGACGTAGAAAATTTGATAGATGAAATTAACGTTAACTTAGACATAAATATAAGTTTCGATGACGTTGACGACGTTAGTACTACTAAATTTAATTCTATTTTTACCGAATGTTTTAATTATTACGACAACTTATATGGCTCACGACCCCGAGAGGAAATAACGCAACATAGGATAAAAGATTCTTTTACAAATAAAATTTTAGAATTAGCTTCCAGGAAAAAAAACACGCACATCGAGTAGTTTAAACGAATTAGTACTGTATACGAAAACACAATTTCGTGATTGTATGACTACGGAAGATATCGAAAACTTGGATATCTTAAAGTGGTGAAAAGGTAAAGCTAATACCTATCCTATTTTGGCATGTATGACTCGTGATTTTCTAACAATTCAAGCTAGTACAGTAGCTTCAGAGTCGACTTTTTCTCTTAGTGGCAGGATTTTGAACAAACGGAGAAGCCGACTAAATGAAGAATCCCTGGAACTATGCATCTGCTACAAAGATTATTTGTATGCTACGAAGAGAAAATAACACATTTCAGCGTTGGAGGAGAGCTCCGAGGAAATTGAAGAGAAGATGGACAACCTGAATTTGTAAAAGTGTAATTTTTTTATTATCATTAAAAAAAATAAATTCCATTTTCTTTCCTAATTTAATTTTTTAAAAAGTGTAATTTTGATTTTTTAAATTTCAATATTAATAAATTTTCTTTTCTATTTTTTATTTCAAGTTTTTTTTAAACTAAAATGGTTTTTTTTAAAGGGCCCGGCCCGGCCCGGGGGCCGGCTCGAGCTCCTTCCCGGGGTCAAAGCCCGAGCTCGGCCCGAGCTCGATAAAGGAAGGGCCCGGGCTCGGCCCGGTTTGCAAAAGCCCGGGCCCGATCAGGCCCGGTCCGGGCTGGCCCGATCGGGCCTTTTGGACAGACCTAATATATAGTAATTAAAAAATTACAAAAACAATATTTTATAAAAATAATATTCAGTATATACATATGACTATATAATTATATATTCATATATTTATATATATTAACAATATATACATATTTATATTTTTATATATTTATATATATTTATATTAGAAAAATAGATTATAATATACGAGCATTTTCTCACGGGATACACTCATGCTCCATGCTCTCGGGCGGCCTTCGGTCACATCAGGCGGGCTTCGCCCACCTGCGCACGGGCTTCGCCCGCGCTTGATGCTTTGGGTGGTTTTCGGCCGCATAAAAGCAGTCTTCGTCCGCTTCCACGCAATCCACCATCTTGACGACGCACCCGTCACTTGCGGCCCACCAGAGCAAAATCAAATAACCATAGGGCTCTGGGGGCCGCAAGTGGCGGGTGCGGCGCCGAGATGGTGGATTACGTGGAAGCGGGCGAAGCCCGCTTCTATGCTGCCGAAGACCACCCAAAGCGGCAAGCACGGGTGAAGCACGTGCGCAGGCGGGCTCGCCTGATGCGGGCGAAGGCTGAAATGCTCGTATATATATATTTATAATTGTGTCTGTAACATCACCGCTGGGCTTCTCCTATCTACAATTTTTTGTGATGATCGGATTATAGCCCTATAACTTTGGTCGTTACTGCAAGTTGCAGGTGAAATAGGACAAACAACAGAATCTTCCTAATTGCATGTTCGTAGCGTGGTAGGACAAGGAATTTCTCAGAGGACAATGGGCTCCCACGTGGACCTTAATCGTCATCGCTGTCAATTTCATTTGAAAATATTTAATTATAATAATTTAGTGGCATTCAACGAAATTATATTGTGTCTATAGCCCTATAATTTAGTGGCTATATTTAATTTGAATGACCAATAGAACTTGATCTAGTTGGGTAAGTTGAAGGCTCATGATAAGAAATAATTTTTGAGTATGGGTAGTATTTTTAGAGGAATGGTCGCGAATTGTGATCTCGTCATTGGATCAATCATGCTCGCCGTCCGATCTAGCGTGTACTTGTCTATTTTTTTCCTTTTCTTTTCTATATTTATTCCTGGTGGTCAGCTCTAAAATCAAGCGGTCATCCCAACTCGCGCTCCTTCGTCTGGAAATGCTACCCGGACCGAAAAATTATTCCATGAGAAGGTGAAAATTTTCTGTGTGTAACGCACGGAGAGAACTGTGGGGGAAATGTAAATTTCTCCCAAGACTTTTTTTCACAAAATAAGTAATGAAATATTGATTTATGCTTTTTTAAGTCATTTTAAGTACTCATATGACTATATTTTGATGTGAAAAATACATATGAAAAAAGTTCTTTTTTGAAATTTTTACAACTTTAATTTACTGTTAAAATACAATTCATGTTGAAAATTGTCTGTTTGTGGTGGACTGCGTTTGGAGATCGCGAGATCGACATTTGCACGTGCCCTTGATCTCTCGTGGAGCGGTTGGTGATAACCGCGTTCGTGGTGGCGGACTGTCTTGGGAGCTGGCGGCCTGACTTCTTGTCCGCCGAGCTCGCGCCAGGTTTTGGTTGATTTCTGGACTTGGACACAATTTGTGACCAGTCCAGGGTATTCGCAGAGTCCGCAATGTCCGCTAGTTGATCGGGCGGTTTGTGCATGTTGGTCGTGGACTTGTGTGGCGGCCTGGTGCGGTGTTTGCGGGCTGTGTGGGCTGGTGCTGTGTCCGCGTGCAACGCGCAGATTGATGCAGTGTGTGGGTTGTTGTTGTGTCCGCGTGCTGTGCAGCGTGCGAACTGGTGCGGTGTCCGCCGGGTAGCTGACTGACTTCCTACCTTGGTGCCTGGCGAATTGGCTGGTGTCCGGCCTTGTCCTTGCGGACTAGGCAGACTGCTTTATGCAAGCTACGAGTTGGGGGGTGATTCTATCCAAAAGGGCGGTGACCACACTCCTCATCCCGCCTATAAATAGGATCCCCCCGTCACATCAACAAAAACTGAATGAACAGTAAGTTGAGCGTGGATTAATTGTTATGGCCTCGGTTTTCTAGTCCGCACGAATTGAGAAGGTTTAATTGGTTGTTATTTGCAGGTTGTGTGGCTAGCACTGTGAAGCCAGGAGTCTGGTCCTGATTGCGGTCAGGAAGCAGTGGAGCTTGCGGTTTACAATCAGCGGTTTGCAGCAGGTCGCATTTGCTGTCAGCCAGTCTTCTCTCCTTCAGCAATTCAAGTTCAATAACCTGTCCGCCGGTCTCGGCGGACTAGGCGGTCTATTCTTTCAGTTCGGTGGCGGCTTGCAGAGTGGTCGTTCAGCATAATAATGGGTTGTCCACAGACTCCGCAGATTAGTGGTGTAGCAGCGGCTTGGCGGTCTCAGTGAACTCGGTGGACTCAGCGGTCTCTGGGGCAGTCCGCCCGGCTTGAAGTTTCTTGTTTGCTTGTATGCTTCTCTATTGTATTTGGCGAAATCATGTATCGTCATGTATATCTAGCCTTGTAAACAAGATAGTTGATAATATAAGATTTGTGGTTGCTCTCTATTTTCTCTGATTTACTTATCTCAGTTTTTGGTTGGAGTGTTCCTGCGCCTGATTCCCTCTTTTCGTTTGATCAAGTTGTCAGCTTGATAGCTTTGGGAGTTTTTGCTTAGTATCAAAGTTATCTCCTGATCATCTTATGAAATTTCAACGATTCATTTTTACAATGAATGAAATACAGTTGAATTTTTGTACTAAAAAAAATCCCGCAGATTTTTCGTGTGTTACACGCAAAAAAAAAATTTCACATGGCAAGAAGCTTATGAGTTTGATTCTCACCGCATGTGTGTTTTGTCTACTTATTTAATAGTTTAATATTTAATTGATTTTTTTTAATACTGTAGCTATTGATGTTTCGCCGACCCCACTATATTAGGATAAATGCTTGAATATTGAATGTTGTTGTAGCTATTGATGTTTAATATTTTCAATATAATTATGCTTGTATATTTATTACTCAATAAAATCCGAATCAAAATTGCATTTATTTGCATTAGTTTTTATTCAAAAATAATTATTTAATATTTTTTTGAAACTAAAAACCAGGGCAATATCTGTTTTTTTAAAAATTTTAATTCATGTTTTTATTTGATGTTAGCTTAAAGTAATAATGATATAATATAATTTAGATAACTGTGCCAGGACCTTAATTAAGATCCAGTTCATGCGGTCGTAACCGTTTGACCGGTGAAAATAAGCCCCTCCAAACGGGGCCTAAGAATAATAGATTTTGGGTCTATAACTCTTGAGTTTGGCATGTCAATATTTATGACCACCACCCGAATTTTTTTATATATTTTTTGAACATAAAAATGGATTTAGTTTCGGTGCGAGATTGATGTTCACGAATGATGACTCATAACCATTGCATTCACAGCATTGGATGCCCATAAATCTTAAATATTCAGTGCATTAGAACTCCAATAAACCTTGGCATTTTTATCATGGGCATCCAATGCGCTGAATATTCATAAAAGCATCAACGATGAATCGTGTTCCAAACTGTTTTGTCCATCAATCTTTTTGTAGCGATCATTTGATAATGATGTATTGTATGATTAAGGTTCCGTTTGGCAAGGTGGTGACGATCGTGAACATGGGGGGTTAAACTGTAATTTGTTAACGCACAACTAAGGAACTTCATCCACTTTTATGTTTAAACGGATGAAGTTTGTTAGGTGATCGTTAACGAATGACAATTTAACCCTTGTTTTTGTGGCCGCCACCGCTATGCCAAACGTAGCCTAAGGCTCCGTTTGGCACGGTGGCAGCGGTCATGATCGCATGTGTTAAATTGTCATTTGTTAAGGATCACCAAACAAACATCATCCGTTTGAACATAAAAGTGGATGAAGTTTCTTAGTTGGGCGTTAACGAATGATCATTTAATCCCCATATTTATGACCGCCACCACGGTGCCAAACAGAGCTTAAGGATTCATTTGTTTAGGGGTTTTTGTCGGGCGTTTGGAGCAAACGCCGTCTGGACAGCGTCGAAACAAACGATCCTCGATCACAGTTTGTCGCGTCTCCACCCGCCAGCCGGAGAAAAGGATGTAAAAATCGGCGTTTTGATCCCTTCCTTCGATTCCAAAGCTCAGTCTGCTCCCGCCGCTGCCTAATCAAATGAACCCTAAATCAAAGTACATTAACTGTAGTTGAGAAGCCATACTGCAAGCTTTCAACTACAGAGGTAGATAAGGCCACACATATGGAGCATCGAGCACTTGCTATAGCAAAATTTCACATGTACATTAACAAAAATAGAAGGGGAAACAATGCAGAGGAAATCAAACCTTGAACGATGCAAGGAGCGGTGAAGCACTGGAGCACTCTCTGCTAAATATTGTAATGAAAGATTATCTCGAAGACATCATTGAGGCGAACACATTTGTGGGAGAAGGTAATGACAAAATCAGGGTGCGAAAGAAATCAGGGAAGAGGAAATGCAGAGATGCCTTGTCTTACCTGGAGTATGCGTGAGGTGGCCGATCGAGGGGAGGAAGCCGCCTAGGATATCTCCTTCGGGGCCCTAGGGTTGCCCGCAGAGGTTGCCTTTTTCATCCATATGTGCGAGTTAGTGGTTGTTGGGGCCCCACGCCATATTCCACAGAAAGTCGACGAAGTTATATGTTAATATCAAGAGATCAAACGAGTCCTAACTCAGGGCATTCTAGCGGAAGTTTCAAAGATTAAATTGAACTCAAGTAATACAAATGTTCACTAATATAAACCACATAGAAATGTTTACAAAATACACAAAACATTACAGCTTCGGCCGTAATTTCAGAGAAAAACTATAATTTAATGCTATCATCGGGCGATATCTCGCTATCACGGGGCGATAACTCCAGTGGTGGTTGCTTGGCTAAAACAAATTGATCGCTGTAATTTCAGACGAAAACTCTAATTTAATGCTATCATCGGGCGATATCTCGCTATTGCGGGGCAATAACTCCAGTGGTGGCCACTTGAACAAGTCAACGCCGCTTTACCGCTTATGGACCGCTTCACAGCCAACTGACACGTAGTGGTATGCCACGTGGCACACTATTGCCTGGTAATATCGCTATCACCTACGATGGCAAATCAGCTTCATCGCTTTCTCGACTGTATCATTTTGATCACTATCATCAGCCAATATCGCGTTGTCGTCAGTGATAGAAATTTGACTGCATCGACTTCATCATTTATCGATTGTATCGACTGTATCGACCTGACCACTATATCCTGACGATATTATTATCGCCAACGATATTTCTAAAAACTATAACTTGTGATTTTTCAACTGTGGGAAACTTGGGGTATTACACTATCATCCCCTAAATAGAGTTGCTTGTAGGAGCAAATAGGACATCCTAATAGCCTCCCATGTGTCGCCGATGCACCGGGACTCTCAGTAGAGCAAAATGTACACACATGCAAACAAACATTAGTGTGGCAATTGGGGAACCACCATTCGAGTGAATCAGATATTGATCGACGACAAGATAACATTCAACGTACTATACCTGCCAACGCTACTAAAGCACGAGTTAACACACAAGTGTTAGAACTTGTGTTCTGCATCTCTTTAGTTTGACAATATCAAGTCCCAAATTATATTTGATCATACTTGTATTTGGTATAATATACAGGTTTATAGGTAAGAAGACACCAGGGATCCACTATCTGTAACCTACCACTGGGCGTTAGTACTATCGCCTAAGCTATCTATGCTGACTTACAAGTTGGGGACGGTAGGTTCCCTCTATAACCTACTGCTAGGCGCTAAGACTACCGGGCCGCGTTAGGCATGTCAATGATCGTCGAGTCGGTAGCGTTGAGAATAGCCGGTAGCGCCGAGAAGAGAATGTTGACCAGTCTACCACGACAGGCTTGTATCTGCGTCATGGTTGCAACTGAGCTGCGTTATCAAAAAGTGGAAAGAGAATATTTTAGGATTTTTCCTAATTTGGTGATGGACAGATGTCAAGAACGCGTGAAAAGACCTACCGCCGCCTGGTAACCTTAGCGCCGATAGTAAATTATTTTAAAACGACTATAAAAGCGTGTGTTTCTTTTTCTAAGGAGATAAGAAGAAAAGACACACACAATTAGGGTTCTGTTGCCGCCTCAGCTGCAGTGAACCACCGTCTCCAAGCAAGGAAAAGAGAATTATCTTTCGCCCATTCGTGACTGAAGATCTCTGAAGAGCAAAGTCTGCAACGACCATCAACAATTGATCATGTGCTAGAAAAATGATATTCAGAAGCATCGATTGTCCATCGCTCTATGGAGGAAACTCTTTTTGAGGGAGTAATAATTTCTAACTTCTATTTCTCTATTTATTTTATTTTTCTCTTTTCTAACTTTTTTGTGAGGAAAATCGACCAAAAAGGTCGTCGGAATATAGGAAGGGTTCAGTGGGAAATTTTCCTGGAGGACGTCTAGATCGGGGAGATCTAGTAGGTTCTAAGTCCGTTTGGGGGTGGAATGTAAGGAGCAAATCATCTTGGGAGGATGCCTAAATTGGGGAGATCTAGTGGGCTCTAATACCCTTCCGGGGAGGATGGTAAGGAGACGGCTCAAAGACCTTTCTGGAGAGGAAAGGGAGAGAGCCAATTGGTCTTCGTGTGAGGGTCGGTACAGAAACCAAAAGGGTGTCATATTCATCGCCTCCGATCTCCGGCGTCATGGAGATCTCTTTTCTTCTATGTAAACCAATTATAAGTTTGGAATAAAATCATGTTTCATTATTTTCACCTTTTTTGTATCTGCATGTTATTAGTGCATTGAGTGCTGTGTTAGAAATCTCAAAATGATATTCTGTAGGAAAAACCGTGTCTATGAATTAACATTGGTGGTAGCCCTACCGCCCCGCAGTAGCTTCTAGAAAAGTCTTTCCTATTGATAGTAACTTTTAATTATGTATTAATTTTCAAACCTTATTCACCCCCTCTAAGATTGATCACCTGATCCAATAAGTGATATCAAAGGAGGTCATTCCAAAAATGGTTTCACTACCGGGAAAAATGGCCAACTTTGATCTCGAATCTACTATTGGGGATGGAAGTTTGTACACGAAAAATTCGTTAGCACCACCTCTGTTTACAGGTATGAACTATAACGTGTGGAGAATACAGATGAGAAAATTTCTTATATTGTTAGATATAAAAATTTAAAACATGATTAGTATAAGTCTCCATATGATTTAAATAAGCATGAATGTTATTCAAATGTCAAAGCTATGAATAGTTTATTTTGTGGGCTTGGTCAAGAAATTTTCAAACTCATCGATACGCTTCCTACTACTTATGATATATGAAAATTTTTTGAGATTAATTATTGTGTTCCTTCTATAGATAATGAATCTGAGTGATTTCTTATGGATTCAAGTGAAGAATCAAATAAAGACTTGTTGTTGGAGGAAGACATGACAACCACATCAAGGAAAAGGGAAGATGAAATCTCAATTATGGATGGTGAATCCTAAGAAAAAGTTAAAGGAACTTTATGCTCCAATCTTGCCTCATCCAAGATCACTGTAAGGAAATCAAATTCCCTCTTCGCTTCTAATTCTATATTTACGTTACGTGTGCTAGAGACTGCAAGACGTAAAATTAAGAAATAAAAAATATTAATTCAAATCCACGACTAGAAAGTAAAAATTTTAAAGCATGACTTAATGTAAAATCTAATTCCGATGTATCTAGTTCACTTGCAAGCCCCTTAGTTGTAAATTCTTCACCATGCACTTATTGTAATGTGTTAAAAAATACAAGGATCTTGAAAGAAAGCTTCTTTTCACAAAAAAAGGAGAAATTATGTTTAGAAAATTTATCATTGAAAAATGATTGTGCTACATGCAAGAATTCAGTCATGGGCATAAATCCCGATCGGGCCGGCCCGGTACCGGGCCCAACGGGCCCGGGCTTTTCTCAACCGGGTCGAGCCCGAGCTTTTCTTAAACCGGGCTTGGGACGGGCTCGGGCCCCTACCTCAGGAAGGGGCCTGATCCGGCCCTTCGGGCCGAGCCGTGCTTTGTAATTTAATTTTCTTAAAAATATAATAAAAAATTATTTTAAAAAAATAATTTACTAAAAAAAATTAATACACTAAAAAAATTGGCTCATGGACAAAAAAATTTCAATTTCATTAATATTAAAAAACATTTACATCTTACATTTTACATTAATTGAAAAAAAAAAATTTTATTATCATTTTAAATTTTAGATAAAAAGGACAATATTAATTAATTTAACAAAACAAAAAAATACAGTTTTAACTTTGAATGCAGCTATTAGATGTGCGCTTGCTCTTCAACCATCTTGTAAATTCATCACGTCCATCTCGTCTTCGATCTCCTCTGAGCTATCCTCTAATGTTGTAATGTGTTGTTTCCTCTTCATAGCATCCAAGTAGTCTTTATAGCAGATGCACATTTCTAGAGATTTTTCGTTGAGCTCGCTCCTCCGCTCGTTCAAAACTCTGTCACTAAGAGCAAAATGGACTTTGAAGCTACCGTACTAGCATGGATTGTTAGTAAATCACGGGCCATATATGCCAAAATAGGATACGTATTAACTTTACTTTTCCACCATTTTAAGAGATCGAAGTTTTCAATCTCCTTCGTGCTCATAAAATCACGGAATAGCATTTTAGTGTACAATCCTAATTCATTTAAACTACTAGATGTGTGTGCCTTTTTCCTAGTTTTAATTCTAAAATTTTGTTTTTAGAAGTATCTTTTGTTTTTGGTTGCGATATTTCTTCACGGGGCCGGGAGCCGTATAAGTTATCATAATAATTGTAATACTCGATAAAATGAGAATTAAATTTTATAATACTAGCACCATCACAATCATTAAAATTTCAATTTAAATTTAAGTTTGTATTTGTTTCTTCAATCAAATTTTCTACGACATCTACGCTGAATAACAGATTTTAAGCGGCAGCGCGCGAAAACATTACAGACATTTCTCTATAATATTTTTAAAAAATTTCTTTCATTATTTCAATTAATGGAAGCAAGCTTTTCAGAACCGGACCGGACCGGCCGGTCGGACCGCCGACCGGACCTCCAGCCGGTCCGGTCACGGTATCCTGCCCGCTGCTCTATCGAACCGCCCCGAAACCGGGGAACCGGCAGGTTCGACCGGGAAACCGGGAACCGTGTCCGGTTCCCCAAAACCGGGCGGGCGCATTTTAGCTCGTTTGATTAAAATCAAACGGTGAGGGGGACTAGTGAGAGGAATAGGATAACCAATAACCTAGGTTTTTTACTTTTTACTTTTTGAGTTTTGGCCTTTAGAAGTTGTCGGCGTGCCGCGTGCGTCCAGGCGTCCAGAACTCCAGCGATCGGCGAAACCAGAAGACGGCGGAACTCCTCCTTCTGTCCTTCCTCGCATAGATCGGCTGCCGACAAAACCAGAAGACGGCGTCCAGCACTCCAGCGATCGGCGAAACCAGAAGACGGTGAAACTCCTTCCTCGCATTGATCGGCTGCAGGCACAAATACAATCTGGTAGTTTCTTCTTCCTCCCTCTATTCTTCTTCTCCCTTGATTCTTCTTCTTTCCGTCTACTAACAATTTCTTAGTAGTTTTCTTTATTTTTCATCTAAAAATATGAAATTTCTTAGTTACATGAGACAAATTATGACATGAATAAATTCCTACATTGAACAAAAATACTCTACTTCTTCATGTATTCTTACATATGATCTCATGATTAGATGTGAAACCGACCTTGCTAAATAGAGGCAATCTCCTTGTTCAAGTACAAGGCTTGTTTATCAAAATCTTTTTCTTAGTAATGAAAGCCAAAATGGACAGTTCTTCCTTTCACGTGCAGCATCTGCAACATCAAGCACTGCTTGAGCTGAAGGCCCTTGATCCTTCCTTTTCCGACTAATGCTTTGCATTCTTCTAGATTTCACAGTTGCTAAAGAAGTTGAAATGTAGTTTTTCTTCTCATCTTTCAAATTTTTTTTATTTGGATGCTCCCGAATATGACTTCTGTTGTTCAGTCCATTTGTTTTTTCTACCTTAATAGTAGGAGTTTAAAGATTGGACTTAAGAGTTAAGACCCTTTGTCCTATTGGCAGCTTCTACAAGACAATTCAAAGGTCTCCACAACTCGGATTTATAAACTTCTGGACTGTTCTCAATATCTTTACTAAGTGTATGATTCAATGTTTCTATATTTGAAAATTCATATAACTGCAAAAATTATAGCCACCAAGGAAAGTTGTATTTGAGAATTATTTAGTTGTTTTCTCTACATTCTGCTATAGGCCGCCCTCAAATATTATTATTTAGTTGTATTTGAGAATTATTTAGTTGTAGATCTGTTGACACATGAATGTTTAAAAGTGCACGTATTTATCATTCATTTTTATCACAAATATATTAGTCTTGACTCTTGATCATAAACGTGCTATAGTTCAATACTTTTTACAATAGAAATTACTTAATTAGTTTTGTTGATTAGTTCAATTTAGTTTACTAATATTAATTGTGCATCACTTGTTATAGGCTGCATCCTACTATCTTACAACCTACAGCCACCAAGGAAAGTTGGAGACGGATTTCTCGTTTTTATTTATACGGGATACTGCTCATCTCCAACTACGGATTGTAGCTTAGGTATTGTTTTCTTCTTACTTATTTTTATTTATATACATGTATTTTAAATTTTAGGGGTGCTTTGAGCATGTAGTCTCTGTGAATCTGTGATGATTGCTTGTAGGGCTGCTCTGTAGTATTGACTGGTAGAAGGTCAAGCGGAGTAGATAGATCTGTGATGATTACTTGTTATTGATATGTTTTCGTTCTTTACACCAATTTTTATTGATATGTTGTCGTTCTTTAAATCAAATTTTCATTAGATTCGATAAAATGGAAGGTGGTGATTCTTTAAATATTTCTACACAAGCTATTCGTGACAAAAATGATCCAGGATGGGCTCATTTTAGTTTAACAAAGGATGTGAATGGAAAAAATAAATTTAGATGTTTGCATTGTGGAACTGTTTATAGCGGTGGAGGGATTAATAGGATGAAACAACATTTAGCCGGTGTTAAAGGAAATATAGCGGCTTGTAAAAAGGTTTCACTTGATGTTCGTCACCAAATGCAAGGAAACATTAAAGGGATTTCAGAAAAAAAACAAGAGATTCAAGAAGCAAGAGAGAATATAGGCATATATGATGAACATGCAACTGAAGAGTTAGCATCAGCAGGATCACAACCGTCTAGAAATTCTATTACAGAAGATAAAGGTAAAAGGAAGATTGACGAAATTGATAATTTCTTCGCTCCTAGAACATCAGCGGGATCACAACCTTCTATTAAAAGTGTCTTGGCGTCAAAGAAAGTTGTACATCATGCTGATATGGCTGTGGCTAGGTGGTTTTATGATAGTTGCATACCAATAAATGCTTTAAACTCACCTTTTGCACAAAAGGCTATTGATGCAGTCACTGCCATTGGTCCAGGATATAAATTACCTACATATCATATGATGCGAGTAAATCTATTAAAAGATTGTAGGGAGGAATGCAAACTACTAGTGGAAGCTTACCGTAGTAGTTGGAAGGAGACCGGATGTACAATTATGGCTGATGGCTGGACTGATGTGAGGAGTAGAACATTAATAAACTTCTTAGTTTATTGCCCTCGCGGTTTATCTTTTTTGAAGTCTGTTGATGCTTCTGATATTAAGAAGGATGCGAAAACATTGTGTGAGTTATTTTCTGAAGTAGTTGAATGGGTTGGAGTTAGCAATATTGTTCAAATAGTAACTGATAATGCGGCAAATTATAAAAAGGCGGGTGCTTTGCTCCATGAGAAGTATGGTAATATTTATTGGTCTCCTTGTGCTGCTCATTGTTTGAATCTTATTTTAAAAGAAATTTGTTCTATGGTTCATGTCAAAGATCTTGCTAACAAAGCTTCCAAACTATACTTGTGTATAATCATATTTTCTTACTATCATGGCTAAGAAAAAGAGAAGGATGGAAAGAGATTGTGCGTCCTAGGGCAACTCAATTTGCAACTACTTTCATTACCTTAAAGAGTGTGATTGATCATAAACATGATTTACAAGCTTTGATAACAAGTAAATATTTCTCTGATTCCAAGTTATCAAAAACAGATAAAGGAAAAGAGGCAACTTCAATTATTTTGGATAATAAGTTTTGGACTTCTTGCTTGATAATGACAAAGATATCAGGTCCTATCATAAGGCTATTACGTATTGTTGACGCAGATGAGAAACCATCACTTGGATATGTTTATGATGGATTATACAGGGTTAGAAAAGCAATCAAAAATTTGTTCAAAAATAATAGAAGATTGTACAAGCCATACACAAGCATTATCAAGAGCAGATGGGATAGTCAGTTTCGTCAAGGGATACATTCTGCTGCATATTTTCTAAATCCAACATTTCAATATGATAAAGATAATTACAGTCACAAGCCTGAAGTGATGCAAGGATTGGTTGAGTTAATTGGAAACAAAGATGTATGTAGCAAACCAAAAGAAGCAATGATGGAGGTTAGACTCTTCTGTGATCAGCTAGAAAGTTTTGGAAAGCCTATTGCTATCAAATTAGCGATGGAAATGCAGCCCGGTGAGAACACAAATTGATTTTGTATTTTTAATTTTTCAATCTATTGTTTGAATCTAATAATTATCTTTCTATTATTTTTTTATCTAGATGAATGGTGGAGAATGTTTGGATCTAGTGCTCCTCAATTGCAAAAATTAGCAATTCGTATTCTTAGTCAAACATCATCTTCATCGGGTTGTGAAAGAAATTGGAGTGTTTTTGAAAAAATTCACACCAAAAGAAGAAATCGTTTGGAGCACCAAAGATTAAATGATCTTGTATATGTCCGATATAATCTAAATATGAGAAATCGGTATGACTTTCATTTACCCTCTTTTAAGTTTTATATTTTAATAGTTTTATATTTTATATCTTTTTAATAACATTTTACATTTCTATATTTCATGATTCTACGTTTGTTTTAGGTTTACATGTACGAAAAGTAGTTACGATCCTTTAGATTACACATGTATTGATTTGATGGACTTTTGGGTGGTAGAGGAGGAACCAGTGCCGGAGCTCACATATGATGATCTAGAGAATGAAATTTATAATGAAGATGCTATCCCAATAGGTGGAGAGCAAAGCCTTAATACTACATTACCAACTCAAAGTAAGTGTATATCTACATGTCAATTTTTATGCATAATTGTATGACTAAAAATTTAAAATATAAGTTGTTTCATAATTTAAATATATATATATATATATATATATATATATATATATATATTGAATTTGCAGATGATGAACAAATTGGTATTACTGAGTCATTTGTTGAGCACACCGACTTGGAGAATTTTGGCGACGAGAGTATTACGAATTTTGATGGTGTTGGCAATGACTTTGGTGGAGGATTTGAGTTTGACTTATTACAATATGATTTGAATTTGTGAATTGTGATAATGTCATTAAAACGTTATTATCTATTAGTAGATCATTACTATTTTGAGACAATCTTTTTATAATTGTCACAAAAACATTATTATTTAATTTTGTGTTTCATCTTTCATGATATGTAAATATAAATATGTAATATGTTTTTATATTTTGTTACTTTGTTTTACAATTTTACTTATTTTGAAATTTTAAATGTACTAATATAATAATATAAATGTATATTACAACATAACGGTTCAATCCCGGTCCGACCCCGGTCCGACCGGTTGGACCGGTCGGACCTTGAACCTTTAATCTCACCGGTTCGATCACCGGTCCGGTTCTCAAAAGCTTGAATGGAAGTCATCCATCATATTGCCTATAATAATTAAATTTATGTGTGATGTTTACAAAATTTTCAATAACTAGTGAACTAGTCGGATAGTACACATCTGATAAAAAATCATCGCCCTATAAAAATATTTCAATAAATCCATGTAATGTCCAAATACGTCCCAATCGGCATCGGTCAAATCATGACTATTTATCATACTATAATATTCCAGAATGAGTGATTTTTGTTGAAACGCTATTTTTAACATTTTATATGTTGAGTTCCATCTAATAGGCATATCAAATTGTGATTTCAAATATTTTTACACTATGCATTTACAAAATTTTAAAAATCTTGAAATCGTTGTTAAGAACTACAAATAACTCTAAGCATAAGACAATTTTTTTCAATATACAGTTCCATAGCGGCTAAGTTATCTTGTACTACTAAATTTAAAACATGACAAACACAGCGAGTGTGAAAAAATGCACTGTTTAGCATTGGTTTTAAATCATGTTTTAACCAATTAATATCTATGTTAGTGTTAGAGGCATTATTAAAAGAAATACTCATTATTTTATCTTTCAATTTAAATTCGTGCACACATTTCATAATTACATTATATACTGTAACATCTCTTAAACAACTAGACCCCTAGGATTTTATTTTCTCATGACTAGGTCATGACAAAACCACCAGAAGCTCAAAGGGACCAAGTGAATAAGGCTAATGTGAAAATCACCTTGGTCTGCCTATAGCTCAGTCTCACATTTAGACCTAAGGTCTGACCTTAGGGCTACACCTTGACCCCAAGACCCTACCACAACACTCCCAAAAACTTTGGGAGGTCTATAGGGCCACTAAGGACCCACTATAAGCAGTCAAAGGGGTTGAAAGATATGGTACCTAAACACCTAGAGGGGGGGGGGTGAATAGGTGACCTAAACCTTTTTGAGACTTTGTTGGCAGCACAACAATTATTACAGCTAACAGCAATTACAGAAATCAAACAAGTAATCCACAGCACAGCCCAGTACAGCAGACACACTAATTTATAGTGGTTCCCCAATCTTTGGGTACATCCACTTTCCCCCTTCGCCTATCTAGCAGTGTACTAGATTCGGCCAAACTTCTCCACTAACTCAGAACCAAACTAGGTTCCTACCTCAGGCCCAAAGCCTTACACTCAGCCAAAAGGCCTACACTCAGCCACCCAGGCCTACACTCAGCCAATTAAGGCCTACACTCAGAGTTCTCAACTCCTACACTCAGGCAACCAAGCCCTACCCTCAGCCTTTATAAAATAGGCTTACAATTCTCTCAGATCCAATGGATCCTACAGGTTAAAATAGAAAGTACAATAGTTAACTCTACAACTCAGAAAATAGGAGAGGAGTTGAGAGATTCTTGAAGAGTTCTTGGAAGAACTCAGTTAGATCCAAACTGACTTAGCTTCCTTCAAAGCTTCTTGATTAGAACTGAATTAGTCTGAATCTTCTGCAGTTGTTCCTTGACCTCTGCTTCTTGAAATCCAGATGACTCTGAATTCTTCTTCTCAGCCTTAGTTCCAAAGACTGAATACTTGGTTGGAGCTCTCTCTCTCCAACTTCTTAGATCTGCTGATGCACGGCAAGATCTTCTTGTGTTGATACTCAATATACCACTTTTACAAAGATCTGAACTCTCTCTGTAAAAACTTTTTCAACCACTTCTATATTATCTCAACAATCTTTTCAACAACAGTTTCTGTAAACTATAGATGCCTATTTATAGGCTTCCTTTATGGTAACCGGCTGGTCCGGTTCATAACAGACTTCTGATATCACTGACAGTTGATGTAGACCGGCTGGATCGGCAGCTGTCTTGTCAACCAGTCACTTCTTGAAATTCCTCTAACTGTCAGATAGTGTCGAGACTTTCTGTTCTTAAGTGTCGACACTTATAGGCCAAGTGTCGACACATGTTGTGTAAGTGTCGACACAAGTCTACAAGGTGTCGACACAATTCCCTGTATGTCTCGACACAGTTTCTTCTGCATGTGTCGACACTGAAATTGAGTGTCGACACAAGTACTTGTACTTCATTCTTTAACTGTATTCTTCTAAGTGTCGACACATCTCCTTTGTGTCGACACATCTTCATGTGTAGAAACTGTCAAGTGTCGACACTGCTTCTTGGTGTCGACACAAGTCTTCAATCTTGTTTCTTCAGCTGAGTGTCGACACATTCCTTTAGTGTCGACACTTGTACTTAGAATATTTTGTAACTTTTCTGTTCTTTGCTAAGTGTCGACACAGCTCCTTGTGTCGACACTTTCTTCAAGTGTAGAGTCTTCAACTAAGTGTCGACACATTGTGCTGAGTGTCGACACTTACTTCAAGTGTTGACTCCTCTGGTTGTGTGTCGACACATTGTGCTGAGTGTCGACACTTACTTCAAATACTGAGTCTTTAGCTAAGTGTCGACACATTGTGCTGGGTGTCGACACTTACTTCAAGTGCTGACTCTTCTGCATAGTGTCGACACATTGTGTTGAGTGTCGACACTTGTACTTAGATTCTGCAGACTTTTGCTGAGTGTCGACACTTACTTCAAGTGTCGACACTTTCTGGTGTTGACTCAGCTCTTCTAGGTGTCGACACTTCTGCTAAGTGTCGACACAGCTTTTCTGCATTCTTCTTCACTGAGTGTCGACACAGCTCCAAGTGTCGACACTTTCTGACTGGTGTCGACTCTTCTTCCCAGGTGTCGACACAATGACTCCAAGTGTCGACACTGCTTGTCTGGGTGTCGACACAAGCTTTCTCAAGTGTCGACACTTTCCCTCTGGGTGTCGACACATGGACTTAGAATTTTTAGCTTCAGTCCAGTGTATTCCTAACCTGCACAAGTAACTCAAACAAACATCAAATACACTATGATGCATATCATTGAGTTAGGTGAGGCTTCTTCAAATCAGGTACATTTGACCAATGTACCCAACAATCTCCCCCTATTTGGAGAAGTCATAACCCTTAGTCAATGATATACATCACTCATAATTAAAAATTATAAAATGAAGTAAAACAGATATATGACAACAGAGTTAAACTTTAACATGTAATAAAGCACACATGTATACTCATTCAGCATTACAGAACAAATAAGAATTAGACACATTCATCAGAACAATCATGAAATTTGTTTAACAAAAATTGTTCATACATTTAATACATTTTCAATGATTTACACAAAATGTTTGATGTAACAGATTACAACATTCTTCAGTTTAATCTTAATCTAATTCTGCTCTGGTTCCTTAATGACTATGCCTTTTCCAGCTTGTACTTTAGCTTTTACAGCAGCAGCAGCAGCAGGCTCAGCTTCAGCAGTCTTCTTCCCTTTGGAGTCCTTCTTCTTCTGTTCTTCAGCCTTGATCTTTTGCCTTTCAAAATAATGATAGGGCTTAGGAAAGTACTTGCTAGGCTCCACAGCTGTAGGAGGTAGCTTTCCTAACTTAGCCTTCCTTCTATGTTGGACAATGGCTTCCTGCCTACTTTCATGTTTCCTCCATTCTGCCTCTGAGAACCACTTGTTCCTCTCATGGGCATTGTCCTTGGCCGCTTTCCATGCAGTGAGAATGATGTTCCTAGAAGTAGGGCTCCACTGTTCAAAATCTGGTTTTTGTTCAGCAAGTTCCCTGAACTTCTTCTTTGATAGCCTAGTCTCTTCTTCTTTGTCCAAAGCCTCTTGCATAGCAGCTGTGATAGGTTGAACAACCTTTTCCAGAATAACATTGGGCTTGCCAGCAGTTGGACTATACATTGTGCTTACATCAGCATGAACCATTTCAAAATCTGGAGGTGGATAGATTACATCAGCCACTGCCTGTTGCTCACCTCCAAGATATGTTCCTTGAATACCAGATTCAGCTACATTGTCATCATCACACAGGGGAGGATAGCCCAGTGTAGCCCTGATGGAATTGGATATCCATTTTGCATGGTCAGAACTGGCTTTGACTAACACCCTCTCCCCCTTTATGACTTCTTGGGCTACATGATCTCTCACATCATCTTTCTGGAACCTGATTTGGCTGTCCAAATACCTTATGCCCTCTTTAAAGAAAGGTCTAAGCTTGGTAAGCTGTTCAGAAATGACCTTCTGGGAATCCTTGATGGCAGTCTTGACAGCAGTTAGTTCAGCTTGAAAGAGTTTATCAAAATCAGCTTTGGCAGCAGCAGAGGAGGTTGAATGGTTCAGTAGACTTATTCTTGATTTCAGTGACTATGGCATTGTGAGATGCAGTCAAATTATCATTCATCCTGAGTTGATTCTCCAGCACATAGCCTTGCTTTAGTGCTATATCTTCTACTTTCTCTTTGATTGTTTCTTGATGTTTAGCCAGATAGACCACTGCATGAGCACCCTTTGTAAAACAATCAGTCATCTCCTTTTTATTAAGGTTCATTTCAAACCTTATTGACTTGATTTCCTGTCCCAGATCAGATTGTAGTGCCTTGTGCCCTTCATCAACATAAGTTTCTAAAGCTTTCCTTTGTTCATCCATCTTGATTTGCATTGCAAGCAGTAGAGCACTGTAATCAGTGGATGGAGCTTGTTGAACTAAAGAGTGTTGAGCAACATTTGTAGAGCCTTCTTATAGCTCTGGCTCCTTCTCTTGAATACAAAGAATTTCTTCTTCTTAGCTTGCTTCAGCTTCATCATCCTCAGACTCTGATGTACTGGCTATATCCACCCTATCCTTAGGGCTGGATGGTTTTTCAGTGTGCACATCTTGTGCCTTCTCAGTATCTAGCCTTATAGGCTCTTCTTGAATATCCAAGTTCTCCCCCTCAGCAGCAGCATCCTTCTCTGTATCAGCAGCATTCTTTTCCATATCAAAATCATCTTGATCTAAATTCAGAAATAGATCTTCCATTGTGTATTCTGCTGGAGACTGTGCAGGAGATGTTCTGGTTTCATCAGCTACAACAGATGTGTCTTGGAGAACAACATCTGGTTCTTGAGTTGCTGGCTGATTTTGCTGATGGTCATCAGACAAATCAGAATTTATTATAGAAAAATTCAAAGTATTAAGGTCAACAAGTACCTCTTGAATGAGGAGGGTGGCTTGCTCACTCTCCAGTGTAGATGGTTCTGCTACACCTGGAAGCTCCCCCTGGATGTCAGCTGGCTCCTGAGGAGCAGGTGACTTTTCTGCAGCCTTATCCATTGGACTATCAGGAGTGAAGACCACATGTTCTTCACTGCCTGAGCTGCTGGAGGACTCTTGAGGCACAGCAGCAGTCTTCCTCTTCTTCCTGGGAGGAGAGTCTTTCTTAGAAGCTTGCTTTTCTGGGGTGGTCAATTCCTTGGACAGCACCCTTTCCCACCTGGAGAAGATTCTCATGTCCATCCTTCTCATGTGGTTGATTTTACTACCTGCAGCAGAGCTCATTACCTCTGGAATTGATCCAGCCAGGTAGAGACTTATTATCCTGCCCAGATTGGGCTTCTTCAGACTTTCCTTCACTTTATCAAATACAATCATAGACCAGTCTGTCTTAAGGTTGAAGATGATTCTGGTCATGATACTGAACATAGAGGCTGACACCCTGTCATGCCCTCCTGGTTTGCTTAGAATAACCTTGCCTACAACTTCAGACAGGAATTTGCCTTGATTATTCATCCCTTCCTGTTGAAAACTGATCCTATTTTCATCTTAGGATCAAGACCGCACCAGTCCAAAGCTTCTTTGGTCTTAGATGTTGTGACTTCCTCTTCTTCTTGAATCTTAGGTAGCTGAAGTACCTTTCTCAGACTTTTGGGTGAAACTTTGACCTTGGTGCCATGCACCCTTGACTTAATTCTGTAGCCTGAGTCATCTACAGACGCTCCAGTAAGAAATTCAAGCACTTCTTTCTTCCATATCTTGGTTGGTTCTGAAACCAAGAACTCCAATCCTGAATTGCTGACTAGGGTTATTACTGATTTGATTTCACGATCTCCGTCGTCGAATGCGCCTCGCACGAGCTCATAGCCTTCGTTTACGTTCTCTTCCAGCTTGGGAGCCATTAGGGTTTGAGAATTAGTCTTTAGAGAAGAGAAATGTCGACACAGGAGTTTAGTCTCGAAACTCTGAAAGCGTGTCGACAAACACAAACAGAACCCTATTTATACCTTTCTTGTTTGAAGACGAACAGGCGGGATGAATTTCTAAAGATGTGTCGACACTGTCAATAAGTGTCGACACTGACTTATAATGTCTCGACACACATGTGTCGACACAAGTTTAGTCAACAGATTTTATGTGTCGACACTTGGTTAAGTGTCGACACCACTATACTCGACATGTAGTCGAGACTTTACTTAGAAAAATTCTGAGTAAAACTTAAGTGTCGACACTTTATTGGATGTGTCGACACCTACTCGACATGTGTCGACACTAACATTCTGAAGTGTCGACACTAACTTCCTAGATGTGTCGACACCATTTTCCTGAAGTGTCGACACTTACTATTCTGTGTCGACATAGACTTGTCTATGTGTCGACACCTTTTTACTTAGCCAATTTTTGTTCTGTATACTTAATCTAAGTTTATCATACCTAGTTCAATTTTGAACCTATTAAACTTAGCTTCATCTAAGGGCTTAGTGAACATATCAGCTATCTGATTATCAGTTCTAACATATTCAAGTGCAATATCATTTCTTTCTACATGCTCCCTAAGAAAGTGATATTTAATCTCAATATGTTTAGTTCTACTATGTGATACAGGATTGTTAGCTATTGAAATAGCACTAGTAGAATCACAATAAAGTGGAGTTCTACTTACCTGACATCCATAGTCTTCTAGCTGATGTTGAATCCACAGAAGTTGAGCACAGCAACTTCCTGCAGCTACATATTCTGACTCAGCTGTGGAGATGGCCACACTGGTTTGCTTCTTACTACTCCATGAAATGAGTCTTCCACCTAGGAATTGACAGGATCCAGTTGTGCTCTTTCTATCTTCTTTGCATCCTGCAAAGTCTGCATCTGAATAGCCTGTTAGATCAAAATCTCCATTCCTAGGGTACCAGAGGCCTAGATAGGGTGTGCCCTTTAGATATCTCAAGATTCTCTTGACTGCAGTCAAGTGAGATTCTTTGGGGCAGGCTTGATACCTGGCACAAACACATGTAGCATACATAATGTCAGGCCTACTTGCAGTCAAGTATAGTAGAGAGCCAACTATCCCTCTATACAAGGTTTCATCTACAGGTTTCCCTGCATCATCCTTGCTTAGAGACATACTTGACCCCATAGGAGTCTTCATGGTACTGGATGAATCCATACCATATTTCCTTATGAGTTCCAGGGTGAACTTTGACTGACATATGGACAAGCCACTTTCAGTCTGTTTAACTTGGAGACCCAAGAAAAACTTCAGTTCTCCCATACTACTCATTTCAAATTGACTCTGCATAAGCTTTGCAAACTTTTTGCAAAGGCTACTTTCAGTAGACCCAAATATAATGTCATCTACATATATTTGGACAAGTATTACTTTGCCTCTAGATTCCCTAAGGAATAGAGTCTTATCTATTTTCCCCCTTGTGAACTTGTTCTCAATGAGGAAACTAGATAGGGTTTCATACCAAGCTCTAGGAGCTTGCTTTAACCCATACAATGCTTTCCTAAGTCTATAGACATAATGTGGAAGAGTAGGATCAACAAAACCTGAAGGCTGCTCCACATATACTTCTTCTTTTAAATTACCATTAAGGAATGCTGACTTCACATCCATTTGGTATACTTTGAATCCTTGGTAGGTTGCATAGGCCAAGAACATCCTTATGGCTTCCAGTCTGGCTACTGGAGCAAAGGTTTGATCAAAATCAATACCTTCTTCTTGCCTATATCCTTTTGCAACCAGTCTTGCCTTATTCTTAATGATGACACCTTGTTCATCTAACTTGTTCCTGTAGATCCACTTTGTTCCTATCACATTGTGATCTTTAGGCTTAGGAACCAGATCCCAAACCTTGCACCTTTTGAACTGATTAAGCTCCTCCTGCATTGCTTCAGTCCACTGTGGATCTTGTATAGCTTCTTCAAATTTCTTTGGTTCTATTTGAGACAGAAAACTTGAATATACTACAGCATTCTGATTTCTGCTCCTTGTCTGAACACCTTGTCTTGGATCTCCAATGATCAGCTCTACTGGATGATCTCTTAGATGCCTGTTGGCTGGAGGCATCCTTACTTCTGGTTGAACTTCTTCAGCATCTTCATCAAGCTGAGTTCCTTGTACTTCAACAGCTCCTTGTACATGTAGTTCTCCCCCTGGACATAAGCCATCTTCTTCTACTTGCTGTCTTGCAGCAGGTACATCTTCTATGGTTAGCTTGTCCATCTTCTTAGTAAGACCTGTAGGGCTGCACACACTACTAGACAACTCATTGTTAATTAGTTGTGTTTCATCAAAAACTACATGCACAGACTCCTCTACAACTTGTGTGGTCAAGTTGTAGACTCTATAAGCCTTACTATTATTGCTGTACCCAACAAACACTCCCTCTTGGGACTTGGCAGCAAACTTAGTTAAGTAAGACTTTCCCATTGTTAAGTATGAAGCATTTACAACCAAAGATCCTAAAATAGGACAGATTTGGTTTCCTGCCTTTCACTACTTCATAGGGGGTCTTGTTTAACCTTTTAGTGATGGTAGCCCTATTTATCACATGGCATGCAGTGTTTACTGCTTCAGCCCAGAAATATTCTGGCAGTGATGAATCACTTAATAGGGTTCTACCAGCCTCTATCAAGGTCCTATTTTTCCTTTCAGCAATGCCATTTTGCTGAGGTGTTCTAGGTGAAGAGAATTCTTGAAATATCCCATAGTCTTCACACAGCTTTGTCATGCTTTCAGACTGAAACTCAGTACCATGGTCACTTCTAATTTTGACCACTGTACAGTTCAATTCATTCTGAATTTGCTTAACAAAACTATAGAAGACACTAGGTGTTTCAGATTTCTGCTTTAAGAAGAACACCCAGGAAAACCTTGAGTAGTCATCAACAACTACAAAGGTGTAGACCTTCCTACCTAAGCTGTGAACTGGCATTGGACCAAATAGATCCATATGCAAGAGGTATAAACACCTCACAGCATCTTTGTTGTCTAAGCTTCTAAAGGTGGATTTAGTCTGCTTGCCCTTTTGACAAGCTGAGCAAATGCCATCTTTGACACACTTAACTTGAGGACCATTCCTCACTAACTCTTTACTAAAGAGTTTGCCAATAGTCTTGTAATTAAGATGAGCAAGCCTCTTGTGCCATTTGACACATTGAGAGACTGTCTCATCAGCTACAAGACAGACTGGAGAACAATTGTTCTCAACCATAATGTCTAAGCAGTAGACATTTCTCTTTCTATATCCAGTCAAAATGATCTCTTGATCACTTGACCTCTTGATATGACAACCATTTTTAACAAATGAGATGTCATACCCTACATCACTTAATTGACTTATACTAATGAGGTTGTGTTTCAAACCTTTAACATAAGCCACTTGAGTAATGGTAACAAGGTTAGAAGAAATGTTACCAAACCCTTTGATGATTCCTTTTTCAGAACCACCAAAGGTCACCTTTGGACCATTTTTGATTGGGATGTAGTCCTTCAGTAGTCCCCTAGTTCCAGTCATGTGTCTGGAACAACCACTATCCAAGTACCATGTAGGGGTATGGCCACTTGGATTCACCTGCAAAACAAATTAATGAACCTTAGAACCCAAAGTAAACTTGGGTCCTTGGTGATTGTTAGTTTGCAATTTGACATAGCTACCTGCTGGCTTTCCAACAGGTAACTTGCTACTCAACTTGGCACTGGCATTGTGCCAACAATCCAAGGCAAAGTGGCCAACCTTGCCACAACACCAGCATTCAAACTTGTTGTACCTTTGCTTAGGTACAACCTTTGCTGTCTTGACCACAGCAGCCTTGTTGAATGTTGGGGCTTTGCCCTTGGACTTGGACTGATCCTGAACAGTCCTCACAGGCTTAACAAAACCCAATCCAGCCTTTCCTTTATGATGAACAAATTCATCAATCAAGGGTAGCACTGATTTAGGTTTTGAAAACCTAGCAACTAGCTCTTTCTCCTTCTGGAGATTGATCTCCAGCAACTTAATTTGATCATTTTTAAATGTAATAGTACCCATCTGAATCACAGTAATGTGTTTCAGCCTGGCTACTTCATTCAGTTTTTGATCATACTCCTTCTCAAAATCTGTTGCAGCTGCCTTGAGATCAGCAATCTCCTTTGCCTGACTTTTGGCTAGGATCTTGCTTTTCTTATAGGCTTGCAACAGTACTTGGTATTCATCTAAGAGCTGATGAATATCTCCCTCAGATTCAGAATCACTTCCATCACTTGATGAAGATGATTCTGACTCTGAACTAGAACTGGAATCAGAACTTGGAGTTGGACTTTGTACCTGACTAGGTCCTGGCTGCTCCAGGATTTTGGTACTTTCAGTCAATGCCATTAGTCCTTGGCACTGAACCTCTTCTTGTTCATAGATTGATTCCATGATCTGCATAAACTCTTCTTCTTCTTCAGCAAATAGCCCTATATAGGCTTCAGCATCTGTCTCAGTGTCTGAAGAAGAAATATCTGAAAGAGTCTTCTCATTCTTTGCAACAAAGGACTTCTCCTTCTTTCCTTTGAAGTGAGTCTTCTTTTTGTCACTGGATTCTTTCCTTCTTTCAGGACAATCTGCAATTACATGACCCTGTCTATTGCAGCAGTAACACACAATCTTAGACCCAGTTGCCTTGCTAGTCTTTGTCCTTTGCTTGTCCTTCTTTGAAGGCTTCTTCTCCTGATACTGAACTTCTTTCCCTTTTGAAAAAGAAGGTCTGGACTTCCACTGTTTCTTCTTCAGGAATTTCTGAAAATGTCTGGTAAATGCAGCAAAGTCTTCATCACTTTCACTGCTTGTAGATTTAGTGCTAACAGACTCATCAGAATCTGATTCAACTACCTCTGGAGGAGGAGTTGATGACTTAGTCCTGTTCTTTCTAGGTACTTCTGACTTAAAGGCAACAGTCCTTTCCCTGTGTTCA
This sequence comes from Platanthera guangdongensis, assembly GCA_039583875.1. Lineage (NCBI taxonomy): Eukaryota > Viridiplantae > Streptophyta > Magnoliopsida > Asparagales > Orchidaceae > Platanthera > Platanthera guangdongensis. The sequence continues at coordinate 13,036,969 of CM077153.1, read as the reverse complement.
GTCCTTGTTGACTTTTCCTCCTCTTTTCTTACTGACAATTGCATCTCATAAGATAACAACTTGCCAAACAGTGTGGGAGGAGGAATTTCTCCCAACTTTGCCATTTCTCTGATGGCACAGATCTTAGTGTCCCAATCTTTGGTTAGGGACCTCAAGAACTTATCATTCAATTCATAGTTTGTGAACTCCCTTCCATAGGACATGAGTTCATTAACAATTCTGTAGAACTTTTTGTAGCATTCAGTGATGCTATCTCCTCTTCCTTGCCTAAAGCTCTCATATTCTTGATTAAGCAAGGATTTCCTATCTTGTCTTACTTCTTCAGAACCTTCCATGTAGACAATGAGGGTATCCCACATTTCTTTTGCTGTTTTACAGTGAATAAGGTTCTGGAAGGTGGCATCATCAATTGCACTAACTATGATGTTCTGTGCCCTTTTGTCCATTGTAGCTAGGACAATCTCATCCTTGGTCATCTCAGAAAAATCCTTTGGAGTTCTCTGTGTAGCATCCAAGACTGAAATCTTCATGGGCACATAAGGCCCTTCCTTGACTGTGATGTAGATCCTAGGGTCAGAGGCCTCCATGAACAGCCTTACCCTTTCTTTCCAGATTCCAAATATCTCTTTTCTGCATATGGGCAGTTTCATTGAACCCAATTCCTTGTGATTCTCTGAAGATCCCATGTTTCTTGATTTTCTTGAAACTGTTTCCTGACTTATACTGAATCTGCCAAACTGGATCTCCTCAGACAGTTAGTCCTTTTTGAGGAACCTGCCTCTGATACCACTTGAAAGATATGGTACCTAAACACCTAGAGGGGGGGGGGGGTGAATAGGTGACCTAAACCTTTTTGAGACTTTGTTGGCAGCACAACAATTATTACAGCTAACAGCAATTACAGAAATCAAACAAGTAATCCACAGCACAGCACAGCACAGCAGACACACTAATTTATAGTGGTTCCCCAATCTTTGGGTACATCCACTTTCCCCCTTCGCCTATCTAGCAGTGTACTAGATTCGGCCAAACTTCTCCACTAACTCAGAACCAAACTAGGTTCCTACCTCAGGCCCAAAGCCTTACACTCAGCCAAAAGGCCTACACTCAGCCACCCAGGCCTACACTCAGCCAATTAAGGCCTACACTCAGAGTTCTTCAACTCCTACACTCAGGCAACCAAGCCCTACCCTCAGCCTTTATAAAATAGGCTTACAATTCTCTCAGATCCAATGGATCCTACAGGTTAAAATAGAAAGTACAATAGTTAACTCTACAACTCAGAAAATAGGAGAGGAGTTGAGAGATTCTTGAAGAGTTCTTGGAAGAACTCAGTTAGATCCAAACTGACTTAGCTTCCTTCAAAGCTTCTTGATTAGAACTGAATTAGTCTGAATCTTCTGCAGTTGTTCTTTGACCTCTGCTTCTTGAAATCCAGATGACTCTGAATTCTTCTTCTCAGCCTTAGTTCCAAAGACTGAATACTTGGTTGGAGCTCTCTCTCTCCAACTTCTTAGATCTGCTGATGCACGACAAGATCTTCTTGTGTTGATACTCAATATACCACTTTTACAAAGATCTGAACTCTCTCTGTAAAAACTTTTTCAACCACTTCTATATTATCTCAACAATCTTTTCAACAACAGTTTCTGTAAACTATGGATGCCTATTTATAGGCTTCCTTTATGGTAACCGGCTGGTCCGGTTCATAACAGACTTCTGATATCACTGACAGTTGATGTAGACCGGCTGGATCGGCAGCTGTCTTGTCAACCAGTCACTTCTTGAAATTCCTCTAACTGTCAGATAGTGTCGAGACTTTCTGTTCTTAAGTGTCGACACTTATAGGCCAAGTGTCGACACATGTTGTGTAAGTGTCGACACAAGTCTACAAGGTGTCGACACAATTCCTTGTATGTCTCGACACAGTTTCTTCTGCATGTGTCGACACTGAAATTGAGTGTCGACACAAGTACTTGTACTTCATTCTTTAACTGTATTCTTCTAAGTGTCGACACATCTCCTTTGTGTCGACACATCTTCATGTGTTGAAACTGTCAAGTGTCGACACTGCTTCTTGGTGTCGACACAAGTCTTCAATCTTGTTTCTTCAGCTGAGTGTCGACACATTCCTTTAGTGTCGACACTTGTACTTAGAATATTTTGTAACTTTTCTGTTCTTTGCTAAGTGTCGACACAGCTCCTTGTGTCGACACTTTCTTCAAGTGTAGAGTCTTCAACTAAGTGTCGACACATTGTGCTGAGTGTCGACACTTTCTTCAAGTGTTGACTCCTCTGGTTGTGTGTCGACACATTGTGCTGAGTGTCGACACTTACTTCAAATACTGAGTCTTTAGCTAAGTGTCGACACATTGTGCTGGGTGTCGACACTTACTTCAAGTGCTGACTCTTCTGCATAGTGTCGACACATTGTGTTGAGTGTCGACACTTGTACTTAGATTCTGCAGACTTTTGCTGAGTGTCGACACTTACTTCAAGTGTCGACACTTTCTGGTGTTGACTCAGCTCTTCTAGGTGTCGACACTTCTGCTAAGTGTCGACACAGCTTTTCTGCATTCTTCTTCACTGAGTGTCGACACAGCTCCAAGTGTCGACACTTTCTGACTGGTGTCGACTCTTCTTCCCAGGTGTCGACACAATGACTCCAAGTGTCGACACTGCTTGTCTGGGTGTCGACACAAGCTTTCTCAAGTGTCGACACTTTCCCTCTGGGTGTCGACACATGGACTTAGAATTTTTAGCTTCAGTCCAGTGTATTCCTAACCTGCACAAGTAACTCAAACACACATCAAATACACTATGATGTATATCATTGAGTTAGGTGAGGCTTCTTCAAATCAGGTACATTTGACCAATGTACCCAACAATCTCCCCCTATTTGGAGAAGTCATAACCCTTAGTCAATGATATACATCACTCATAATTAAAAAATTATAAAATGAAGTAAAACAGATATATGACAACAGAGTTAAACTTTAACATGTAATAAAGCACACATGTATACTCATTCAGCATTACAGAACAAATAAGAATTAGACACATTCATCAGAACAATCATGAAATTTGTTTAACAAAAATTGTTCATACATTTAATACATTTTTAATGATTTACACAAAATGTTTGATGTAACAGATTACAACATTCTTCAGTTTAATCTTAATCTAATTCTGCTCTGGTTCCTTAATGACTATGCCTTTTCCAGCTTGTACTTTAGCTTTTACAGCAGCAGCAGCAGCAGGCTCAGCTTCAGCAGTCTTCTTCCCTTTGGAGTCCTTCTTCTTCTGTTCTTCAGCCTTGATCTTTTGCCTTTCAAAATAATGATAGGGCTTAGGAAAGTACTTGCTAGGCTCCACAGCTGTAGGAGGTAGCTTTCCTAACTTAGCCTTCCTTCTATGTTGGACAATGGCTTCCTGCCTACTTTCATGTTTCCTCCATTCTGCCTCTGAGAACCACTTGTTCCTCTCATGGGCATTGTCCTTGGCCGCTTTCCATGCAGTGAGAATGATGTTCCTAGAAGTAGGGCTCCACTGTTCAAAATCTGGTTTTTGTTCAGCAAGTTCCCTGAACTTCTTCTTTGATAGCCTAGTCTCTTCTTCTTTGTCCAAAGCCTCTTGCATAGCAGCTGTGATAGGTTGAACAACCTTTTCCAGAATAACATTGGGCTTGCCAGCAGTTGGACTATACATTGTGCTTACATCAGCATGAACCATTTCAAAATCTGGAGGTGGATAGATTACATCAGCCACTGCCTGTTGCTCACCTCCAAGATATGTTCTTGAATACCAGATTCAGCTACATTGTCATCATCACAGAGGGGAGGATAGCCCAGTGTAGCCCTGATGGAATTGGATATCCATTTTGCATGGTCAGAACTGGCTTTGACTAACACCCTCTCCCCCTTTATGACTTCTTGGGCTACATGATCTCTCACATCATCTTTCTGGAACCGGATTTGGCTGTCCAAATACCTTATGCCCTCTTTAAAGAAAGGTCTAAGCTTGGTAAGCTGTTCAGAAATGACCTTCTGGGAATCCTTGATGGCAGTCTTGACAGCAGTTAGTTCAGCTTGAAAGAGTTTATCAAAATCAGCTTTGGCAGTAGCAGAGGAGGTTAATGGTTCAGTAGACTTATTCTTGATTTCAGTGACTATGGCATTGTGAGATGCAGTCAAATTATCATTCATCCTGAGTTGATTCTCCAGCACATAGCCTTGCTTTAGTGCTATATCTTCTACTTTCTCTTTGATTGTTTCTTGATGTTTAGCCAGATAGACCACTGCATGAGCACCCTTTGTAAAACAATCAGTCATCTCCTTTTTATTAAGGTTCATTTCAAACCTTATTGACTTGATTTCCTGTCCCAGATCAGATTGTAGTGCCTTGTGCCCTTCATCAACATAAGTTTCTAAAGCTTTCCTTTGTTCATCCATCTTGATTTGCATTGCAAGCAGTAGAGCACTGTAATCAGTGGATGGAGCTTGTTGAACTAAAGAGTGTTGAGCAACTATTTGTAGAGCCTTCTTATAGCTCTGGCTCCTTCTCTTGAATACAAAGAATTTCTTCTTCTTGGCTTGCTCAGCTTCATCATCCTCAGACTCTGATGTACTGTCTATATCCACCCTATCCTTAGGGCTGGATGGTTTTTCAGTGTGCACATCTTGTGCCTTCTCAGTATCTAGCCTTATAGGCTCTTCTTGAATATCCAAGTTCTCCCCCTCAGCAGCAGCATTCTTCTCTGTATCAGCAGCATTCTTTTCCATATCAAAATCATCTTGATCTAAATTCAGAAATAGATCTTTCATTGTGTATTCTGCTGGAGACTGTGCAGGAGATGTTCTGGTTTCATCAGCTACAACAGATGTGTCTTGGAGAACAACATCTGGTTCTTGAGTTGCTGGCTGATTTTGCTGATGGTCATCAGACAAATCAGAATTTATTATGGAAAAATTCAAAGTATTAAGGTCAACAAGTACCTCTTGAATGAGGAGGGTGGCTTGCTCACTCTCCAGTGTAGATGGTTCTGCTACACCTGGAAGCTCCCCCTGGATGTCAGCTGGCTCCTGAGGAGCAGGTGACTTTTCTGCAGCCTTATCCATTGGACTATCAGGAGTGAAGACCACATGTTCTTCACTTCCTGAGCTGCTGGAGGACTCTTGAGGCACAACAGCAGTCTTCCTCTTCTTCCTGGGAGGAGAGTCTTTCTTAGAAGCTTGCTTTTCTGGGGTGGTCAATTCCTTGGACAGCACCCTTTCCCACCTGGAGAAGATTCTCATGTCCATCCTTCGCATGTGGTTGATTTTACTACCTGCAGCAGAGCTCATTACCTCTGGAATTGATCCAGCCAGGTAGAGACTTATTATCCTGCCCAGATTGGGCTTCTTCAGACTTTCCTTCACTTTATCAAATACAATCATAGACCAGTCTGTCTTAAGGTTGAAGATGATTCTGGTCATGATACTGAACATAGAGGCTGACACCCTGTCATGCCCTCCTGGTTTGCTTAGAATAACTTTGCCTACAACTTCAGACAGGAATTTGCCTTGATTATTCATCCCCTTCCTGTTGAAAACTGTTCCTATTTTCATCTTAGGATCAAGACCGCACCAGTCCAAAGCTTCTTTGGTCTTTGATGTTGTGACTTCCTCTTCTTCCCGAACTTTAGGTAGCAGAAGGACCTTTCTCAGACTTTTGGGCGATACTTTGACCTTGGTGCCATGCACCCTTGACTTAATGCTGTAGCCTGAGTCATCTACAGACGCTCCAGTAAGAAATTCAAGCACTTCTTTCTTCCATATCTTGGTTGGTTCTGAAACCAAGAACTCCAAACCTGAATTGCTGACTAGGGTTATTACTGATTTGATTTCACGATCTCCGTCATCGAATGCGCCTCGCACGAGCTCATAGCCTTCGTTTACATTCTCTTCCAGCTTGGGAGCCATTAGGGTGTTGAGAAATAGTCTTTAGAGAAGAGAAATGTCGACACAGGAGTTTAGTCTCGAAACTCTGAAAGCGTGTCGACAAACACAAACAGAACCCTATTTATACCTTTCTTGTTTGAAGACGAACAGGCGGGATGAATTTCTAAAGATGTGTCGACACTGTCAATAAGTGTCGACACTGACTTATAATGTCTCGACACACATGTGTCGACACAAGTTTAGTCAACAGATTTTATGTGTCGACACTTGGTGAAGTGTCGACACCACTATACTCGACATGTAGTCGAGACTTTACTTAGAAAAATTCTGAGTAAAACTTAAGTGTCGACACTTTATTGGATGTGTCGACACCTACTCGACATGTGTCGACACTAACATTCTGAAGTGTCGACACTAACTTCCTAGATGTGTCGACACCATTTTCCTGAAGTGTCGACACTTACTATTCTGTGTCGACATAGACTTGTCTATGTGTCGACACCTTTTTACTTAGCCAATTTTTGTTCTGTATACTTAATCTAAGTTTATCATACCTAGTTCAATTTTGAACCTATTAAACTTAGCTTCATCTAAGGGCTTAGTGAACATATCAGCTATCTGATTATCAGTTCTAACATATTCAAGTGCAATATCATTTCTTTCTACATGCTCCCTAAGAAAGTGATATTTAATCTCAATATGTTTAGTTCTACTATGTGATACAGGATTGTTAGCTATTGAAATAGCACTAGTAGAATCACAATAAAGTGGAGTTCTACTTACCTGACATCCATAGTCTTCTAGCTGATGTTGAATCCACAGAAGTTGAGCACAGCAACTTCCTGCAGCTACATATTCTGACTCAGCTGTGGAGATGGCCACACTGGTTTGCTTCTTACTACTCCATGAAATGAGTCTTCCACCTAGGAACTGACAGGATCCAGTTGTGCTCTTTCTATCTTCTTTGCATCCTGCAAAGTCTGCATCTGAATAGCCTGTTAGATCAAAATCTCCATTCCTAGGGTACCAGAGGCCTAGATAGGGTGTGCCCTTTAGATAGCCTGTTAAATCAGGTACATTTGACCAATGTACCCAACAGGGGTTAAGTTGACCTAAGTCAACCCTAACCCTAAATGGGTCAAACTAACCTACTTAGGGTCAATTGACCCTCCCCTAGCCAATTGGACCCCACCCATGTCCTACTAACCCTAACGTGAGGTCAATGGGTCACCAAGGATCCATTGGGGTCAACCCAAGAGTCTATGTTGACCAAAGTCAACTCTAGCCCCTAATTTGGTCAAAGTACCCTTCTTAAGGGTATGTGACCTCCAAAGTGGCAAGAAAACCCTACCCAACCCTTCCTAGATCTTAGGGGAGGTCAATGGGTCACCAAGGACCCATTGGGATCAACCAAAGAGGCTAAGTTGACCCAAGTCAATCCTAGCTTCAAAAAGGGTCAAAGTGCCCTAACTAAGGGTCAAGTGACCCCCAAGAAGCCCAACCATCCTTACTCAAGTCTTCCTAGACCTTAGGGGAGGCCAATGAGTTACCAAGGATCCATTGGGGTCAACCAAAATGGTCATGTTGACCAAGGTCATCTTTATTCTATTGTTAAGTCAAACTAGCCCAAATGGGCTAACTCAAGCTCAAACCCAAACCCACTTGGGCTACCTCATTTTTATTATGCATGTGGGTTAGATGGGCTGCCAATAGGCTAGGGAGATGAGAAAATTCATTCAGGATGACTAAGAGAGAGAAAGCTCCATTTGCCCTTTAATGGAGGAGAGAGAATGTGGGGAATGAAGGCCATTCATGGCTTGGAAGGCCAAAAGCCCTCTCTTCTTGCTAGAATCTTCCTCCCTAGTCAGTTAGGGGAAGATTAAGGGACTTTACAACCCTTTCTAGTGGCTGGGTACAGTGGATCCACCATGGCTGAAATCTTCATTTTAAGGTCATTAATGGTGGAGCCAAGTTAGGCCCTTCCCCTCCCCCAATTAATGATCTTAAAAGCATCTCTGGACTCAGAGGAGGAGTTTCCACACTTTACTTAAAGGAGCCGTGCACCTTGGTAGTGCTATTGCAGAACACCCGCAAGCTCCACCACCGGCCATGGCGCACCACCACCACACTCGTCGGCAAGCCCGGTTAAAGGTCCTCCTCTACTTCTCTCTTCGTGGGCTAGATCTTTAGATCTTTTAGGAGAGAAATCGGGCTCAATTGAGCCCAATCGGGTGAGAGAAATTTCAGAAAATCCATGGTTTTTATACCTTGTGAGTTCGCCGGAAACCGCCCCTCCGGCGGTCGTGCCGCCGCCCGGCGATAGCCCACCTCAACGAAGGTGGTGGCGGTGGTGGTCGGCCAGGGAGGTGGTTGGATGGCCGGGAAAAAGGCTTGCAAGTTGCTCCAGGTTCGGGCAATCCCAGCCCTTGGCTGGAGGAAGAAGATGACCAGGAGGCGTTGGATCTGCTTCAAGATTCGTGTTGGATCAAATAGATTTATTTTGATTTTTATGTATTTTTATCCTGTTTACTGGGCTGTACTAAATTAAATATTAAAAATACTTATGTCCCCCTGTAGGAACAATGACCAACATAAACATTGTAGCTATTGAAGTCTAGTTTAATTTAAAATGGATTTGAACTAATTTGGGTAAGTGGTTGGACCACAACACCCATTTTGGTGAGGACTATACATAGGCTAGACCAGAGACTATTTTGAGTGCCTCCATCAATCCAGCCATTAAAATGACTTGAAATTTTGGAAGGGGGTCATTCTTACCTTTACCGAGAACATATCAAAAATTGGGAATTTTTGGAAAAACGTTTCCTAAAGGTTTTGAATAAATTTAATAAATAATGTAGGAATTATTTAAAAGGACTAATGACCTCTAAACCATCCTAAATTTTGGTGAGTAGACCTTGGGGTCTGCATAAGGCCCTGTTTAAAATTTCATCTCATTTGGAGATGGTTTGAGTTGAAATCATGCAAACCCTAGCCTTGCCATAATAAGGCTATGTAGGTCAAATAGTGCACTTTGGACTTTGAGTGGACAAATCACCTTAACAGAGGTTGAAATTGGGGTCACTGACTTGGTATGACTTGTAACACCTTCCCATTGAAGATGGGGTGGATTGGGGTGAGTTTGCCCTAGGACCCAAGACCAAACCCTAAGGATGGTCTTTGGTGCCCTGTGAAGGGCATGTGGACAAAAGACCTTGTATGGACTTGAAACTTGGTAGGGAGGGTACTAGGGTAGCTAAAACCCTAGGTAAAACTCTTATGGGATTTGAAAATAGGTAGGCCCCACAAAACCCTAACCCCAGTTTAGGGCACAAAATTTGTAGTGATAGAATATGTGACTAAAACTCATTGAATAGAGATGAAACTTGGGTAGTGTAGTCCTCAGGTTAGTATGAACCTCTGGAAATTTAATTGGGAACTTTCGGTCAATAGTCTTAGTACTTCCTTTGTAATGCCTGAGTTAGCCCTACTTAATCATTTGGTTATTGTGAACTCACTATCCATTGGAAAGTCATGAAAATTTGGCAGAAGAAGTTTTAGACCGTTATGCTCATGTATAAATTTTATTAGAATTTTTGAATACTTAATTACAGTACCTACTTCACAAACACATTAGCTTTGAAACTTGTTCAATATTTTATATAGAGCTCATCATATGTTGAGAAATTGTGAAACTCAGTCAGTAATGATTCTAGGTCAATATTCTGGAGGAGATTTTTGTTATAATTTTTAAGTGAATAATTTTATACTTAGTGCATAAAATCGCCAATATGAACATTTGATCAAAATTAGTTTTAGAGCTCTTTATTAATTTATAAATTATGAAACTTGGCTTGGAGTATTTATAAGCCCTTATAATCGCCCTTGAATTTTCTCAGAATTTTTGGAAGTATTTTTGTTGTACTTGTCTCTTAAAATGATTTATCGTAGAATAGACTCAAAATTACAATTAGGGGTTTAAACCTTGCTGAAAAATTAGGAGACATTGGATTTTATGTTAAATAGTCATATTATATCTATCATAAATTTTGTGGAGCATTTGCTTGTCTGATATTGGTACTTCATGTTCAAACTTGGGATTTTTGGATTACTAGAATAATTAAATAAATTACCAGATAAATTAGGAAAATTATGAGCTTTTGTATTTAGGGTAAAAAGGTCATGACAGCCTTCCATTAATTACTATAGGGATACTGGATGAATATCTTAAGTACCTCTCGTTTTACTCATCATATAGCTTAGGATGACCTGTTTTTAGTAAAACTGCAGAAATTATGTTGGAATGTGAATTTGGGCCCATGAGTTGGGGTTAGATGTTTGCCGGTTTGGATGAATAAAAAAATGAGTTCATCAGTGGAAGGTAGGATGAGTAGAGTGTTAGATTGGCTAGTGTTAAGTGGTGCTCGGGATCGGCGAAAGATCGTCTTTCCTGTGGGGAGGAAGTGTCAAATACTCTAGGGTTAGATCCAGTACAACAAGTAAGGTTTTGAGAAATTTGATAGCAACCAATAATAGTAAGTGCCTTGCGAAAGAGTTTTGGGCGTAATTCCATCGTAATTCCTAGTGCCTTCGAGAGTCCTTCACGGGGAATACCTTGGGCAGTCCTGGGCTAACCTAAACAGTAAGAATAAAATATTACAAGAGCAACTAGTATAACTAGGGTTGCACATTCACACACCCTGGTAGCTCGGAAGGTTGATTAGGTTGTTTTGATTGCCATCCGGGCAGTTCGTTCGGAAGGTAGATGCATGGACAGACAGTCCGGAGAGCCAGTGGCTCAAAAGGTTTTGGATACAAAATAAGGTGGTGGGTCATCGGTATTGGACGGTCGTTCACACCGACGTCGATACGTTGACTCGGCGGTGTGGGACACTTAGCTAAAGAAAGTCTGGTAGATATGACCAGCATTAGTACGCGGATACTCTAGGTTGTGTTCTTCTAGGGGCGTATGGGAGGGCTAGGCCTGGTAGTGTGGATACCCACCTAGGAGTGGGGGGCCCGACCCACTGTCTCTGTTTGCCACTACGGAGGTTCTAGGGAGTGAAGCTAGCTGCCCAAATAGGGGGAACTAAAGGTATGTGCGTATAGAGTCGTGTGTGTGGGTTGCACTTGTATGAATCATGACATAGCATACTTGCATACAACCGACACCCCAACGTATAAATTGGTATGAGACTTTTTATACAGTGACAGCCTTGCAGAAGACCCCTTAACTTATATGTTTGTATGAGCATTCATATAAGTTAAGGTTACTTACTTCTTACCTTGTCTTTCTTATATATGCTGCTTACTCTACTTGCTTACCTTACTGTATACTATTATAGAACTGCTAGACTAGTTCCACTGTCACCTGCCACCTTGTACTCTCCACCTTTGTAGCTTCCCTTTCCTCCTCCCTGCTCGGTGCCTAGGAGCCATGGGGTGAGGGGTAGGGGATGATAGGACTTAGTCTTTACGACTAATGATTTTCGGACCACAACATTACAGGGGCTCTAGATGGGAGACAGGAACCAACAACTCAGGGACCAACACCAATGGAATACGGTGCACATGGAGGTGGGTTAGTCTAGTACCGGAGCACCAGCGACCAGCTCCATGAGTGATAGTCTTTTTATAGCTTCCGCGAGAGATTGTAGCGAGGATCTGATGTACCGGGCTTAAGCCCGTTTATATTTCTGTTTTGTTACTTCGCAGCACTCTCTTTTCTACTTATGGACATGTTGTGATTTCTCTTATTATATATGACTTTTGTGCACTCAACTATTTCATTCCTGAATACTGCTCTCTCTATGATGATCGAAAAGGCCAGCGGAATCGACATTTTGTAGTGGCGGCTTTCTCGAGTGTCGGGGCCACCGCAAAACGGCGGTTCTAGGCATAAGACCCCGTGTTTGAAAAAGAAAAAAAGGGGGTCTTACATATATAGCTTTACCAGTTTGAGGATATTCGAAACCTTCAAAACAAATTACAAGCTTATTTTATTCTCATGAAATGGGATCGATCCAATGATACGTGATACATATGTACGATAATTCTACTTCTATGCTACTGCTTCAAATGTCACCCGTTAAACGTACATGACCCTCGAAATTTTCAAAAAAAATTATTAGCAAATATTTTGATTCTAAATAAGCTTTAATGACATCTCGCCTAAGAGAAGCTCTACTCACCTGTTGATATTTGGGCTAAAGGCCTCCATGTATGTGTTCTATCGCATCCTCGTTTTCGTAATGGATGAATCACAACCCACGTTTGATGACACGTTTCATCTACAGTTCTTATTGGAGAAGTTGATCATATGTCCAAATTTGTCCTGCTCCTAAAATTTGGGCCTGATTGCACTCGGGAGCTTGTTTCGACACACAAGACTTAAGGTGTCTTGATATTATCGAGTTGTCGGTAAGGGTCAGCAACTTCGAGCATAATTTGCATCGCACCTTAAATTCAGCACCAACTTGAACCTTATTGAAGTGCTCACAAACTACCGCCATGCGATTGTGCTCCACCACTACAGGCGTACTCTGAGTAGACGAACCTGACGTTGAGGAGGATGACGTCATGATGTCATTGAGGGAGTGAGAGCCTTGGAGAGTGAGTGGGAAAGAGAAATGGAGAGAGAGCGAGTGAGAGAGAGCTGAGTGAGAGTGAGTGGGAGAGAGAGTGAGAGAGAGTGAGAGTGAGAGAGAGAGTGAAAGAGAGAGGGGGCAGGTTGGGGGCGGGTTTTATAAAAATAATAAAAAAAAAATTTAATTTTTTTTAATAATGAGCCCATTGCCTAGGCTGGCCAGCCTAGGCCCTAGGCTCTGTATAACAGTACAACAGCTGATGTACTGTTGTACAGCAGTGGCCAGCAGGGCAGCTGGCTACTGCTAACAACTCTTATTAGAGCCGTTAGCAGCTAACGACTCTAATAAGAGTCGTTAGCAATGACTCTTATTATAGTCGTTTAATTAACGGCTCTAATAAGAGTCGTTAACAACTCTTATCATTTGGTCGGGCTTTGCCCGGGCCTTGGCCGACCCGAAAATAGGGCTTTGCCCGACCCAGCCCAGACCGGGTATCGGGTCGGGCATTCGCTTTAAACATGGGCCCTGGGCCCGGTCTCGGCCCGGGCCAGGTTTTTACCGGGCCGGGACTAGCCGAGCTTTTACCGGGTCAAGCTTGGGTTGGCTCATTGGGCCCGGTCCTTTTTTACACAACTGTAGGAATTATAATAAAATGAATGAAATATTTGAAGATTTGTGAAATGACTATAAATCAAATATTAATTCATTAACCTCAATTCTTAAAAAGGTATAGTCGCGTACAATAAAGCTAGACATAATCTCAAAATTAAAAATAAAGAATTGTAAACAAAAATCAATAAGCTTAAGAAAATTATGATTAAAAACTCACAAAACATAACTCCAAAATTTCAAGCAAAATCACCATGTTGAATATGAATTTTCATATATTAACTAAGTCAAACAAAAGGAATGAAATACAGCAAGCATGTGTAAATGAAATTTTAAAACATAAAAATCATCTTCATTTGCAAAATCAAATCACTCACAATTTAAAATCAAATGAACGAAAATTTCCTTTAAAGAATCACTACGCTATAAGTCTTTATGTTAAGCGACATAATTCTAACTTAGAAAATAATTTCAATATATCTAAATCTCCAGCGCAATGTTGTTCAATTGAAAATCATCACATAAAGATTCTTAAAAATCATAATGGAAATTTATAACATAAAAATGATATTAAATCAAAGTATGAATAGAGATCCATTAGTAAAAATGGCGCACCACTTCCAAAAGAAATGACTCATTCATCCTTGCCTCCCCATAAGCCAACATGAAATATTTGGGTACCCAAGGGAACCGCCTCACACAGTCTCACATGGATACCTAAATCTACTATCTATTAGTAACCACCAATTGCTTGAAGTAAAATCAAAACGAAATACACTATATTTTATTTCACGATATGCTTATCTCTTTTTTTGTTTTTTCATTTCTATTTAAGTCAACACGATATATGGTCACATTAGATATATAATGAGATATAACTTTCACAAGCTAAGCAGAATTTCGTAATAAATCAAATTGAATTTAATTGAATAAAAAAATTCATATAAGTTCAAGCAACCTACTTATCTCAATTTCCTAGCATTAACTATAATGAAGTCTATCACCAATGCTAGTTGAGTATCTTTCATAATATCACTAAAAATTGAGGTTTGAACTTCTTAGGAAATATTATCAGAATTAATAAAAATTAAATAACCATTTTGAACTACTTATGCTAAAAAGCTATAATCTACAAGTTGTCTGACATGAGTATTCAATAGTTTCTCTCAATTCGCAATAGTAATGTGGAATATATGATTTTTGCAAGATTGGTTATTTAAAAATAATGGATTTAAATGGGTTATTAGGGGACTTGGGCTACAAATATTAAATGTGCAACTTTATGATTATTTTCACTGATTTCACTGATGCATTAGATAGCCCGAACATGCTAAGATATATCAGGAAAAATCAACTCCAAAAATCACAAAAATCATGAGTTTCCATGGTACTTCAATGTTCTGTTGATATTGCCTGGTGATAAGTTTTACCGCCGGCGATAGGTCCAGCGACTTGAATATTATGATTTCTTTATATATATATATATATATATATATAATATATATATATATATATATATATATATATATATATATATATATATATATATATATATTTACTGAAAAAATTGATTATTTCTAAAGATAATTTTGAAATATGTCGTATTGTGATTCGCTATAGTTTGTAAGCATAGCATTCATATTTAAACATTAAAATCAGTCGTATATTTATTAACATATAAATCATGGAGCTTAATCACATTATTATAGGTCTATGGATTTTGAGGGTGAATGTCCATCTTAGGTGCATTCAAATCAATTATATATGTGTTAAAACTTACATAGTATTGCACATGGTTACCCTAACTTATCATTATAACATCATCTCTTATTATAGGAAAACATCATTGTTCATGCTAGTTATATTATATCATGATTTGCTAAAATAAAACTGAATGTGCTCCGTATAATAAATTAACAAGGATGAATGTGAGCATCACATACACTGTAATGATTTAGTATGATCAATTGATATCCTAAACTCAAATTCTATCTAATTCAATAACAAAATTTGTAAGAGTACTTAAGAATAATATTGAATTGGCTATGTCTATCAATCTTAGGAATTATAAATCATGCAATAGATATTGACATCATTATGTCGTACTCAATTTGGTGTATTGTATATGTGAATATATTCATTCGTATTTGCATGCATTTCTTTCTTATGAGTACCATAGAATCAATTATGCTCTAATCGAATTTAAATCACATAATCTTTATCACATCATTCTTGATCTATAAAATATATTTGTACTGAATACATACAACATCTTTTTAATATAAATCAATTCTTTTTTGGAGCATACCACTGCACTTTGTATTCGCATTCATCACTCTAGCATAATCATATGTGTTGGATTTGAAAATTCGGTCCCTCGTGGAGTTCACCCTTGGGAAAGGGATGATCGATCACACACTTCTCCCCTGCAAGCCAAATAATAAAGAAAAGGTCAAGGGAAACGACCCAAGGGCTCGGCGTGGAGGTCTCACCGCACACCCGGAAGATTTTAGAGCGCTTCGCCTCCTTGGCCAAAGGTTGGGCTAAGGATACCTCAGAAAGCACAAGAAGATCAGAACAACCATAAACCTGCATTCAGAGGTGCCCCTTGGGTCTATTTATAGTTTCCTGAAATCGGCTTGCAAATAGCCAACCTCCGTTGTTTTGAACAGCTATGTGCAGCCCAACTGGGTCTGCAAACATCGTAACTCTATTGTTCTAACAAGCTATTCGCACCCTGGCAAGGGCACCTAAGTAATTTCTCATATGTCCCCTACTGGGCAGGTTCCAAGGATCTGGAGGTCAGCTCGCCACAACTCGCCACCCTGTTGGGGCGGATGCGACCTGGCTCCCGCAGCTCGCCTTACCTCCTTAAGCGAGCGCAATCTAGGCCGCCACAGCCTGCCAGCTCTTGTTATGAGGCGGGTTGGCGACCAAGTCGCCTATGGGAGAGCGGGCTGGATTGACTAGCTCATGCAGCTCGCTCGCCAAGCTTTGGCGAGAGCGAGCTGGCCGGTCTGGGATTGTTTCCACATACAGAATTATAAGAAATTGAGTCTGACGAACGCCAAGCTTAGTTCGACGAACTCGAGTTGTTAACCCCTGGATTGACCTTGACAAACGCTGAGCTCCGTTCGACGAACGTCGAGCTCCGTTCGACGAACTCTGATCTCAAATCAGAGGCCTAGTTCGACGAAAGGCCTACTCAATTCGACGAACTCCAGGCGGGCGTAGGCTGGTAGTTCTGAGTTCACCGCATACTGTTCTGGTGCAGGTAGGTTGCGCTGGTTCGCTCACCTGGCCTGGTGGACCCACTCGGCGAACACGGGTTTGTACAATATGGTATATGTTAAATTGAATATCTATGCTAGAAACTTTACGGCTTGCTATGCTAACTCGTTAAAAAAATAGAATATTGAAAGTGGAAAATTGTGATATTTATGTAATTGACTGCATAAATATAAAACTGTAACTAGATTTAAAATCAACAATATATAAAACTAAGATAAATCAAAACTTTTATCATGCATTGTACCATAGTTATATATATGTATCTTTAGGAACTAAATGGATAGGTATGAGCACGATCATTCACCTATTGTTTGTGTCTCACAATAGCGGGAACATAGGGTTGCATGCATTAGAGATTTTAACCTGTAAACCATGTTTTGTCCTTAACTGGGGAGGGTTCGAGTAGGTCCTTGTGAGGCATTAGGGGAAAATGTGTTAGGTTGAGTGGGTTTCTTTTGTATGTATATAGGATTAACACCCAAAACTATAGCATTTGTGCAGCTCCTCGCACCGATCCGTCACTTAGTACGAGGGTAGGGTGTAGACGCATAACTTGAGTAGTTATAATCTTGGACATGCTTATATCGTATCATTTGCATGACTAGTATCTCACTATAGGTCATAATTCTCTAGTTCATGCATATTTGGTCAGTACGAACTTGTGAACCTTGTCACTTTTGCATACTATATATTTTTGAGTCGTGATGTTTTTGTGTAAAACACAAGTACTTTCAAAAATAATTTTTGTGACACCATAGAGTTTATATGTAAAATCCTCAATCTTAATAAAATAGTTGTGTGATTTTGTCTATTTGTTGTATTAGATTGATAGTTCATTGCACATTCATATATAAGCATCATTGGAAGCGAAAACTGTCAAAATCGGAGTTGCTTTTCCATGAAATCGTGTCACTTTGAGCTACCGCCACACGTTAGCTTTAGCGCTGTCGATAAGTGTTTTTCATACATACTTCATTTTTCTTTTCTGGTTTCGTTTTCTTTAGTCTTCTTGTTCATCTGTCCGTAGGAAGTTCACTTTCCAGTTTGTTTTTTTTTAAAAAAAATTTAAAAATCATATCACATAAAAATTTGAAAGTTCAAAACTACAAAAATATGTTGTTTGATTTTTTTTGCTTTGTGTTTGTTGTTATTTGTGTTTGTTTGATATTTAAAATTATTTTAAAAATAAAAATAATAAGTGTCGTGCATGACAAAAACTTAAAACATAAAGATTACATGCAATGTTTGATTTAGGATTGTTAATCTCTATTTAATATTGTGTGTCTTCGTCATAATGTGTCTAATCTATTTGTATTTAGCTACTGAGTGAGACTAAATAGGATAATATATGTTTAATATGCATCTAGGTATGTGTGAGAATTTAGGTGGAATAATGACATTTCACTTATCACACATCTCTAGAAAATGCACTATTATAAAAATTTCAAAACTTGCATGTTATAACTCATGATGTTGTGTTTAACATGCTAGGAATGACTTGAAAAATCAATATCACGTTGTTTGTTTTCATATATAGAGCTTAGAACATTGTGTCAAAATTATCTTAGTAAGGTCTGTGTATATAAGTTAAAATGTATTTATCTATGTGGGTAGATTTTGATTGATTCATGAATCTTGGAAAAAAAATAGTATAAAATTGATAGCAAACAAAAAAAAGAAGGAAAACTCATACATATGCTATCAAAATATGTGTCAATGATACCCCCAAGCGCTACTTATTTCTCTTGATAAGCCTATGTGAGCATTGTGAGAATGAACACCTTGGTCTATCGAATCATTTTGATCTTGTGCAAAGACATCAAATGAGCTAGTCCTCTTTGTTCTATTCTTGGTATTAAGTAAATAGAAAATGTGACATGATTTTTTAATTCATCACTCTTGTATTAGCATATAGATTTACTGAGATATAGCATGTGATAATTATTATTTTTTCCTGATGCTTTTCTTTGATGTTACACGTACGTCTGCCATGTTCTATCTAACACTTCCATGGATAAGAATTGGATTAAACTTCACTTCTTGTTTACTGCACGATTGTACTAATACACAATTGATATTCATGACTCTTATAATGTTATGCTGTTTTAGCTCTATAAATCACCTAACATTGTGCGATAAATCTAATGTATTTAGTTTTGTATGCTTTGTCCATAATTTATCTGTTCCATTAGTCTATAAATCAAAAGATTTTTTCTCGTACTGTCTAGTTTTGTAGTCCATGTGGCCCACTCATATTTTGACCTGAATGTTTACATTTTCTAATGTGTTTTTTCATAACTCCTATATATCTCATGTTTTTGTGTATGCTTAGTAAAAAACTACATCTCTCTGTTTGGACGTAATCCAGTTACGTTCTATCATGGCCCCTTTTTGATAATATCAAAGGGGGAGATTAGAATATTTATGAAGTAGTCTTATTCTAGTCATCTTGGGGAGATCACATGTAGGGGGTGTTATGCGGCTATCATGTACATCGATAGGGGGAGCTCACGTGTAGGGGGAGTCGTACTACATTCACATTGTGTTATCTTGATACATAAATTGTTCATGTTTCATGATTATTATTGGATTACATTAAATCATGCTACTAATGATTTATATCTCATGAACAGGATTTGATATTATCAAAACGGGGAATTTATTGGAACTTGTGTTTTGCATCTCTTTAATTTGACAATATCAAATCTCATGTTGTGTTTGATCATACTTGTGTTGAGTATAGTGTGCAGATTTATAGGTTTGAAGGCACCAGGGATCAACTGTCTGTGACCTACCGCTGGGCGGTAGTACTACCGTATGCGCTAGCTATGTCATCTTATAAGTTGGGGACGACAGGTTTCCTTTATGACCTACCGTCAGATGCTAAGACTATTGCGTCGCATTAGCCATATCTATGATCGTCGAGTCTGTAGAGTAGGGAAGAGTCGGTGGCATCGAGAAGAGACTGTTGACTAGCCTACAAGTCATGCTTTCAACCGTGTCGCGCTATCCAAAGCTGCAAGAGAATATTTTAGGATTTTTCCAAATTTGGTGATTGACAGCTGACAACAATGCATAAAAAGACCTATCACCGCATGGTAACCTTAGCGCCGACGGTAGCTTTTTTTAAAACAATTATAAAAGCGCGCATTTTTTTGAGGAGACAAGAAGAAGAGACAAACACGATTAGAGTTCTGTTATTGCCTCTAATGCAGTGAACCACTGCCTCCAAGCAAGGAAAAGTGAATTATCTCCCTCCTATTTGTGATTGAAGTTCTCTGAAGTGCAAAGTCTAGAACGACCATCAATAGTTGATTGTGTTCAAGGATAACGATATTCAGAAGCATCGATCGCTCACCGCTCGATGGAGGAAACTCTTTTTGAGGGAGCAATAGTTTCTAACTTCTATTTCTCTATTTGCATAATTTTTATTCTTTTCTAACTTTTTGTGGGGAAAATTAACCGAGGAGGTCGTTGAAATCTGGGAAGGGTTTCGTAGGAAATCGTCTTGGGAAGACGTCTAGGTCTTGGAGATCTAGTGGGCTCTAAGACCTTCTGGGGAGAAAGATGAGCAAATTGTCCAGGGAGGACATCTAGATCGGGGAGATCTAGTGGTCTCTAAGACCCTTCCAGGGAAGAAGGTGAGGAGCCGGCTCGAAGACCTTTCCAGGCCATTCCAGGAAAGGGATAGAGCCAACCGAACGATCCTTGGGTCAGTGTCGGTATAGAAACCAAAAGAGTGTCATATTCATCGCTTTTGATCTCTGGCATCACGGAAATTTAGTTTTCTTCTGTGTAAACCAATTATAAGTTTTGAATAAGATCAAGTTTCATTATTTTCATCTTTTTTTGTATCAGCATGTTGTTGGTACATTGAGTGTTGTGTCGGGAATCTTAAAATGATATTCTGCGGGAAAAATGTGTCTGTGAATTAACATTGGCGGTAGCCTTACCGACCCGCGGTAGCTTCAAAAAATGTCTTTCCTGCTGATAGTTACATTTAATTCTGTATTAATTTTCAAACCTTATTCACCCCCCCCCCCCTCTAAGATTGGCCACCCAATCCAAAAATCGGAGCATACAATGTAAGGATGCTGACGCGTGTCCTAGGGGGCTCTCCGGTCCCAAACATGGGAACTGTTGTCCTTCCCATCATGTTAGGAGAGCCCCCCCCCCCCCCCCCCCATATGGGTAACCTATGATGTTCAGTTCGCCATTATTTTAACCAACTTCGAATACAATGGCATACTTCAGCACTCATTCCTTAAAGCATTTCAAGCCAGCGTCTGCTGCTACCGCTCTCTTCAAGGACAACTTTAAAAAGACATGAATAGGGCAGTAAAGCCCAACTATATTAATCTAGTACGTTCTCCTCAATCTAGCTTTTTTTTTTCTTTCGTTGAATCTAAGAGCAACCAATACTAATGTTATAAAGTCGCGAGCAAAAACTAGTGCAAGAACTATCTTTGTTTTACTTTTGACTTATGAATATTACGCTTGCTCCTAACACTGCTAGATAGGATTGAGTTGGGAAAGTCCCGACAATATGCACCTATACCAACAAAGGGTTGGTCCCGCGTCAACAACCTCGGGGATCAAATGTTCATCCTTATCCCGACGGTGGGTTGAAGCCTACACCAGGGTCTGCCCCCTCGACGTCGCAATAAATAAGATTTCTCGCGAACCCCTCACCATCGCGGATCGAATGTTCACACTTCTCCCCCGTAGTGAGTAGAAACCAACGCCTGGAATCTCCCTTTGTCATCCTCATGGGGCCCCAAACCCAACGACCTCTCACTATCGTCGATCAAAGGTTTCGTCCATATCCGTCACAGTAGGTCGCAACGTCGTCAGGGCCTGCCCCCCTCGTATTCTCCAGCAGCTCAAAGTGTCTAATTTTCGTCGTTTCTTTAGGACCACGTCCCTGCAACCTCTCAATGTCGTTAATCAAAGGTTTTGCCCTTATCCATCATAGTAGGTCGAGGCGTCGCCGAGGCCTGCCTCTCGCGATTGCCTAGGTTCGAAGGTGCGCCCTTCACCATAATATTCAACAATATACCAAGACTCAAAAAGGTTGACCTCTCACTACCCTTCCAGAAGAGTTCTCCCTTAGCTTTGGTAGTAGGTCACAAAACTAAAAGGACTCAAGCTCAAGCCCAACAACTCAACTCCGAAGGAGTGTGCCAAAGACGACCACATAAGATAAGTAAACACATAAAGCCATCAACAAACTGCAAAAGGAGACAGAAGCTCGCAAAAAACAAGGACGTCACCAAGGTAACAAATCTACAAGACCATGCCAGACATAACAAACTAAGGATCTTGCTCCTCTTCGTCAACATCAAACTCAACACAATTGTCCTCAGAAAGGTCATCAAATCCAAGATCAGCAATGTTGCATTCACGCTTCTGAGATACCATTTGAAGTATTTTTTTCCATCCTGCAGTGGAACGCCACCTCCCGTATGTCAGCCAACTCGGGCTCCACCTCCTTTGTAAAGATCTCATCACAAACATCCTCGAAAAGCCGACAATGATCTTGCTTGAAGTCAAGGGAGACTTTTACTCCGCCACTCTGCCTTCCTTTAAGCTGGCAAGGCAGTCCTCGAACAAAGGCGTCCACCTCGGACTGCAAGCGGGATACCTCCTCATAAGGACTCTCCAAAAGTCCAACCGTCTTCTCCATCAAAAATTTCCTTGTCGATAGCTCCTCACGCAATAGAGCCATCTTAGCCTTCCACTCAGACTCAGTCTGCCAAAAGCGAGAGGCGTCGCGATCCTGCCTCCCTCATAAGTTAGAAAGGGAACCTTCCGCATCACGAAGCTTTCCCTGGAGAGATAAGTTATCTTCTTTTAGATCGACATAATGATCATTCTGACCCCATTCGCGCATGAGTGATCGCATTTGGCATCCCTCTTCCCCACATCTCCGACCTCCCAACCTATAGTACCCTTTCCGTTGCGACTGTCTCTTTCATGCTCTTTGATTCATTTCCGTCATAAGGATCAGAAATCCATTGAAGGATAAAAGCCCCCGCACTTCACTCGCTTTGACTCTTGTCTCTGGTGTCTTTGCGGGACAAATGATAGGGTTAGCCCTAATTTATAGAAAAACCAGGCTACAAATAGTTGGGTTTCCCTCTCCCCCAACCACTTCATTGGAAGTTACGCACGAAACTACCTCACGTACGATCTGCACACTCGATTTGCGCATAACTACCATGCACGTGATCATAACCGTCGTGCGGGATCACGTGCGGGATCATGTGCGCTAATCCTTCCACCACCACCTGGATGTGTCGGCCGGCCTGGTAAGGCTGGCCACCCCCTTCGACTGCCCAACGTAGGCGGCCTCAGTCGTGGCTGGCCCCAGAAGAGCCGACATGTCCATTTCATCGCATGGTAGTGGCAGGCCTCGGGCGTGGCCTCCCTCCGGGGAGGCAGACTCCCCATGGTCGTCCAGGCCAAAGGCAGCCCCTTGCCTACCCTATGAGTTCGGTCAGCCCCTCCCATATGTCTATCGTGTGCTTGAAGGTCGCTCGCCGCCGCCTTGGCCACCGGTCTCGAGTCACCGTTCTTTGTGGGAGGGCCCCCTATTGGCCCACGGGCAGGACCGTCATTTCCCAAAAATGGAGATCCGCGTGCTCAAATTCGAGTGCTCTTATTCACCGTCCGGTAGTTATCAAGCAAAATTATCGGACCACCCTCGTGAAAATTTATAAATTGACTGGTTTTCTACTTCATTTGAATCTTTTTCGAGTTTTTTAAACTCCTTCAATGTTCTCTCTCTTTCTCTCTACACTCTCACTCCAGGACTTCCACCAGAGATCGCTCCCAAAGAACTCTGCCAAGGACTGTCGAGTCAAACAGAGCCGGCCTGGAGACAAAACGAGCGATGGGAAACACACAGACTTGCGTACATCACACACGCCCTCTTTTCGTCCGCAAGGCTCGAAAGCAAGCGACAAGTTCACACATTGACATCACGTCAGACCCGTCAAGACAACAAAGTTTGCCCACTCCCTCTGAGCAAAAGGAGAAAGATATCCAAATGAGTATGAAAGCCTGCCAAGCCAAGATTTTTCCTTCTCTCATCTATCCATGTGTAACGAGGAGCGGCCTGTCGCCCCCCCTTTACCCGAAAAGCCCTATAATAAACTCTGGAATACTGGAATTTATGTCGGCACTGAATCGATCACGTGATTTTTTCTCCCTGATTGCATGTTTTCCACGTAATCAAGTTTCTCTCTTACAACCATGTGAAACTTTCACTGTTTGCACGCTCAACCACTCAACGGGCTAAGATGGTTCAGAAGGCCCAATCTACCAGGATCCTCGACCTGGCCTCTTGGATCGGGCCCTTGACCTGGCCGCCTAGATCGGGCCCCCGATCCGCCACTCGGACCGGGACCCCGACCCTTTATCGGTGCGCAGAGAGCCTCCCCTTTTAACTGATTTCAGCCGGAGGGCTAGTTTCTCGGTCGTCACCTCTCTCAGTTTCGATTGTCGTCGCACCTCCCCTCGCTAGCTAGGTGTCCAGACCACCCATTAGGTCCAAACGC
The DNA here is from genome assembly GCA_039583875.1 of Platanthera guangdongensis. Taxonomy (NCBI): domain Eukaryota; kingdom Viridiplantae; phylum Streptophyta; class Magnoliopsida; order Asparagales; family Orchidaceae; genus Platanthera; species Platanthera guangdongensis. The sequence goes on along the minus strand of CM077153.1, from coordinate 13,012,981 downwards.
GCCCTCTGGGGAAAATGTGTCATATTCACTAAAACCATAATTCGTGTGCTCCAATCCGGGCATTTTTATTCGTCCATCTGGTAGTTACCAGGTAAAACTAACGGCTTGCTCTTGCTAAAATATTTAAATAGGGTCTCATGCCTCCTTTATTTGCATCTTCTGGCTCCCTGAATTTTCCTCCTACAAACTTCTCCCTCCTCCACTTCTCCTCCCTATGCGCTCCTGCGAGCCGCTTCCTTGTGTGCCTCTCCTCCTCGCATGCTCCCGCCCACGTCACTTCCTTGTGCGCTCCTGCACTCGCCTCCTCCTTGCACGCTCTCGTGCATGTCGCTTCCTTGTGTGCTCCCCCTCCTTTTGCGCTCATACGTGCATCGCTTCCTTACGCACTCCTGGGCTTGCCTCCTCCTTGCATGCTCCTGCGAGTGTTTGTATCCTTGCGGGCTCCTGTGCGCGCTCCTCCTTGATCTCTCCCACATGCGTCACATCCTTGCATGCACTCTCATGCGCGTGCGGCCTGCTTGTACGCCCCTATGCTTGTTGCCTCCTTGAGTGCTCACGCGGACTGCCTTCTTGCATGCTCCCGCACACGCCTCCTCCTTGCCGCTCATGCGCGCTCCATGTCCTTGCACGCTCTAACGCACATCACCTCCTTGCATGGTCCCATGCTCGTCGCTTCCTTATGCGCTCCAACATACACCGCTTCCATGCGCTCTCATGCACGTGCCTCCTCCTTGCGAGCTCATGTGTGCACGCCCTCCTTGCTTTCACCTCTTCTTGTGCACACCTCCTCCATGCACACTTCCACGCGCGTCACTTTATTGCGCGCTCCTGTGTCGCCTTCTCCTTGCACGCTCCCACACGTGTCACGTCCTTGCACGTGCCTCCTCCTTGCACACTTCTTTGTGCGCTACTTCCTTGCACAATCCCGCATGCATCATTTCCTTGCGCGCTCCACAAATCACTTATTGATTAGGATATGAACTTCACTATAGAGTACAGAATATATGTCTAAAAGTATTGGATGGTCATGAAACTTGGACAATAGATCTTTACTGATGTTATCTATGCCTGCAAATTTTATTATAATTTTATGTTAAAGATTTAGCACCTCCTTTGTAACACTAGAGTTTGTTGATTGGGGAAATAAAATTTATACAATAAACTGTGTACTATAAAATTTTATAGAATAAACTGTGTACTATAAAATTTTTATAGAATAAACTGTGCCTGCAAATTTTTTTATAGTCTTATAATGCCTTTTAATTTTTTTTACAATTTTTGGAAGAATATATATAGTAGATCCTTCACAAGTTGCCCTAGAGGTAAATTATTTTGTAAATTCAAATAAATAGTTAAATGGCATTAGAAATTATGAAATTTGGACAGAAATGTTTCTTGATTATTGTAGTCCTTTGGTATTTTGTTGTAATTTTTGGATGGCAAAATCTTGTACTCACTTTGTAAATTGTATTTTGATCAAATGGTTTGAATTTAGATTTATGGTAGAATGCCTTTTTGGAAAATTATGAAATTTATACCTTGATGTTATTAAGTCATAAGAAGCACTGAAATTTTATTAAGGTATTGCATGTCAGAATCTTATACTTCATCTTCAAAGTCATAAGAGTAATGATTTTGAGAAATTAAATTAAAGGCTGGTTTAATTAAGAAAAATGTCAAGTTCTTCTTGTTTTGGGCTCAATATGTCATGGTAGAGCCCGGTAATAGTTATAAGATTGTTGACAAAATATTCAGAGTATTTACCTCCGTACGCTTAGGATATATCACTTGGTCTGTATATAGTGAACTCAAGGATTCACGGTAGAATATAGACCGTACATGGGTGGAATTATAGTGGGTGAAACAGTTTGGGTGGAGTCTTGATGAGGTCACCTTAGGGCCAAATCCTCGGTAGTCTGGGTGCCATGGATATGGGAGTGCTCGGGGTCGACGAAGTATCGTCTTCTCCCGGAGAATATAAATTCACTTAGGATTAACTAAAAGGCAATGTGGAGAAAAAGGTTTGGTAATAAATAGATACTCATAAAAGTAACTGCCTTGTGAAAGGGAACTTTGTGCTTCAGCCCTTCATAGTTCTAGTGCTCTCGAGAGCCCTTCACAGGGATGCCCTATGCCCGGAAGTAAGTTAACCCTAAACTGTAAGAATAAGCAGACTAAAAGAGTAACCTTTAATAAAATACCGTCACATACATTCACCTTGTCGTTTCGGGAGGATAGTTGGTATAGATTCACGAGCGGTGGTTCGGTGTTTATAGAAAGATGGTTTAAGTTTGAAAAGACGATGACTCGGGAGCTCTTACGATATGTGTGCATGTGTATTAAGTGTTTGGGTCCTTATTATTGGATGGTCTTTCACACCGACGTTGATACGTTGACTCAGCAAGTGTAAATGTTCACTTAGCCCATTAAAGACTGGTGGTTTAACCAACACTAGTACAAGAGACTCCGTAGCACCTTATTGTGGGTGTACCGAGTAGTATGCAGGGTCTAGGCTGGGTAGTGTGAATACCGACCTAGGAGTGGGGAGGCACAACCGACTACCTCTGTTTGCCACTACGAGAAGTACCTGAGAGTTTAGCTAACTCTAAATAAGGGAACTAAAGGCCAATGCGCATATAGTCGAGTGTGTGTGTTGCACCTGTGTGAAATCCATCATTTAGCATGCATAGCATTCCATGTCATACATAACTTGCATAAAAATCTCTACCCCTAACGTATAAATTAGTATGAGATCTTTTATACATTAGGTCTTGCAAAACGACCCCTTAACTTATAAATATGTATGGACATTCTTATAAGCTAAGTTTACTTTCTCTGTGATGATAGTTAGTTGCTCTACCATTACTTTAAATTGTTATTTCTATTTTATTGCGGCTTTTACTTGCTATTCATATACCTGACATTACTATAGTAGATACTTTTATCATATGATAGTTAGGGTCACTGTCTCCTTCTCTTGCTTACTCTCTACTTTCAGTCCCTTTCTTTTCATCCTCCCTTGCACGGTGCCTACGTGTCACAGGGGGGGAGGGGTACTAATACTTAGTTTAAACTAACGGATTGATGGGCATAACACCAGGGACACCAGTTGGGATATAGGGTGCAACACCCAAGGGAACCAGCTCATCCAAGAGGAGGTGAACCATCTTAGTCATAGTGTGGCAGTAGCGGCAGCAGCAACAGTCATGGGATCAGTGAGTGACTAGTAGCTTTACTTCCGCGAGCGTTATGTAGTAAGGATTATATGTACCGGGCATGAGCTCTTTTATCTTCCTATCAGATTCAGTATTACTTGTGGTTGCAATATGATTGTGGATTGGATTCATATCTATATATGTTTACTTCTTTTTCTTTTGTGGCATATGGTCGAGAACTTGTCGGCAGAATCAGCGATTTGTGGCGATGACCTCCTTGGGAATTGGTGTCACCACAAAGCGATGGTTCTGGGCACAAGACCAAAAAAGGCAAATAGGTCACGACACATCAGTTCAAAGCGTCGCAAGGGCCTGCCCCCTTGCGCTCGCCATCAGTTCGAAGCTTCTAAACTCCACCGTACTTCAGGATCATACCCATGTGACCTCCCACTGCCATCTATCAAAGGTCCGCCCTTCTCGGTCGCAATAGGTCACGACACCATCAGGGACTGCCCCTCTTGTAGTTGTCTAGGTTTGAAGGTCCTCCCTTCACCACCATACTCAGCAATATCCCAAAGCTCAGTGAGCCAGACCTCTCACTATTGAGCTGGAAGCTTCCATCCTTCGCCCTAACAGTAGGTTCAGGGTCACGTGTTCCAACCAACAACATTAGAAAAGCAACCAGACTTGCATATACAAAACAACTATTCTAACACAACAAATGCTCTATTTTCATCACATGAAAATGCTTAAAGCTTGAGCAATTAACAAACAATTAACATACATACAGAACAATCAAGGTGCCACAAATAAGGTGCAAAACCACTACATAATGCAGATGTACAAAGAAACAATAAATACAGAAATACACACTCGCCTACATCAACATCAGAGCCCCCACTCTCATCCACGGAGCGATCTCCAATTCCAAATTCGACTACACTACAATAACACGTCCACGCCATCGTGTGGGAGATCTTCACCTCCAATATTGCAGGTATACCATACTTTTACCTTCAAACACCGACCTGCTCCACAGTTAGCAAGGAACACTACCACATTGGCTTCACCTGTAAACAACGCCTTGTTACATGATAAGCAAAATTTGTGCAATTCTTTGCGAGTATAAAGCGACGAATGCACGTAGGCGCCTCGCCGCACACTGCACCCATTGTGCACACCACAGCTAGCGTGTTATACGCCTCACACCTCTTATGCATGTTGTTGCACACGCACACTACCGCGAGCAAGCCCTCCACACAGTAGCTAGCCTACCTTTCGCGCCTTCGCCGCACCAATCACCACTGTTGTGATGATCGCCGCGAGTCGTTATGCGCACTACTCATCAAAAAGTTTCCTCCCTTCATTCGCTCTGACTCTAGACTCTGAAGACTGGGGGTAATTGATGCGGTCCCCTTAGAGCGTTAAACGCACCCCCACACGCATGGTGCAAGTATCAGAGAACCCCCCCCCCCCCCCCCCCCCCCACTAATCGGTCACCGCCCAGTAGGGGGGGTTGCCGAGGCGAAACCACCTCAGCCCAACCACCCAAGCCAGACCATCGTCTCCTCCGCCCCGTTCTATTATTCTATTAATGTTTGGAATATTATTATATTATTACTCTATTATTCAATTATTTGTTTGTAAAGTGGAAACATTTTCATATTTTATTTTTAACTTTTTCTGTTTTCCATGATTCCATCGAGAATATCATATATATCTACAGTTTGGAAATGAACACAACCCTCTTCTCCTATTCTCGCCCTCTGCCACTGTAACCTTGGGAATCTGCGACAGCCGCACTCGTCGCACTCGCAAGTTTTTTTTCTAAGTAAAAAATTTTGATATGCAAATGTAATTGTGATTTTAAAACACTCTTAGGTTACACATTTTTTAAACCTCAAAACAGAAGCAAATCAGTTTGGTTCGGTTCGCTTCGGTTTTAATATTTGAACGGTTCGGTTTCAATATTTGAACGGTTCGATTCGATTTGCGATTTTTCTTAAAACCCAAACCGTTACAGCGTTAAGTCTGACTGCTGACTGATTTCTTAATTCGCTTTAGTGTTGCGAGCAACAAGAGTACCATCGTGAAAAGCACTTGAGGTCGACCAGTACGGGCGAAAGTACTGTTGTGCTGGAAAACTGTCACGGCCACAATTGTAAACGAAAAAAATTGAACAGTTTTTCTAATATAAATTAAGTTGCAATTGGTTCGGCCAGAGCAGACGGGTAGGTGAAAATGTCGCAATTGTACAAAACTAGAGGGGTTTGGCAAGAATTCAAAACAGAGAGTTTCGCTCTATTTCTATGTGCGCGGCGGGAGAAAACGTGTTGGGAGCAGACACCGCCCGTTTATTTTCCCGCCGTGCGGCGAAGCCTTAGTCTCTGTTTCATACAGCAACAACAACAGTCAAACATTTATCCCACTATAGTGGGGTCAGCTATTTGGATCCTTGTAGTCATTGTGTCCTATCTTGCATAATTTCTTAATAATTCATATTTATAAAAATGACTAAATTTTAAGTTTGTCACGATATTTCATCCGGATTTAGGAATCATAAAAATAATAATATTTAGCCACGTGGTTTGACTATTTAGGATAAATTAAATATAAATTTAGGAAAATAATGAGAGCACGCCGTACACATTTTCTGACTTTTGCAGATGAGATTTGTAAGGCTAGCTAATTTCTCACGAGAACGTAAAGAAAATAGTGTTATATAGTCCGGGACCTGGCTCAACTAAATCCGCACATTTTTTCTATGCGAGAATTTAAAAATGAAAAAAAAACATATTAATAGCACCCGGAAGCCGCTACTAGCAGCCATTTTAATGTATTATTTTGATTTTTTGGAGGGTGTTATTAGCCAATAGAATAGTGCAATTAACATTGCCAAAAAATTAAGATCAGGCTACCGAAATTGAAAATATCACCGTATATTGTAAAATATCAGTGTGCATTTTGACAATATATACGAGTGAAGTTCCTGTGGTTTTTGTACGTATAAATTTCTTCATGAGTTGTCTTCCTGGGCAAGAGCGTATCTATGTGAGGGCGGGTGGGGCCCGTACTGTAAAAATTTATAAGAAGCTGAGAACGGTCATAAGAACACTCAATCACCCCAAATCAAGTAACAGAAGCAGTATGAGAATAAGAGTTGTAATAGAATCAACTATCTTCTTACAATACGAGGCATATATTGTGAAATATGATTTCACAATGTACTCGATGGAAAAGACCAAAAAATACAAGCAAGAAAAAACGGCCGGTCAGAACTTCCAGACTGCATAGCCGCAAACCGCAAACTGAAGATGCTTGTCCGCTAACCGAACAACTGGATACAACCTGTCTGTCACTTCTTAGTCACCTGAGCGCAGTTCGCTTGACCGCTGAAGCTAACCGCGAACAGATGCCGATGAAGTGGGAAACAGCCGACCCGCTGAGACCGGGCAAACTACCCTATTGCTCTATCCGCAACCCCGAAGAAGAAGACTTATAGTCGCACTAACCGCGACTTGTTGTAGACCACAAATTGTTATCCGCAACTGTTTCACACTGAGCTTAAAACTAGTTGTCTAGTCGCCCGGTACTAGCTGTACAGCCTGCACAACACAAGTCACTTCACTTATTCGCGTGGTTACCCAAAATCTAACTGCAAGTTAAAAAACGCGAGCTGAGCTCTCACTGTTCCCATTATAAATGACGAGCCGGAGACCCATATTTACAGGAGAACATGGGAGTGCGATCACCGCCCATAAGCGATAGGGTAACCGCCCATCAATTGCAGCTAGCAGCACCTATCCACACATCAGTGCGGACACCAACACCAGACTACAAAGCCGGTTTGCGACCAAAGAACAGGGTGATAAGCCGTGCAACCCATGCGGTCTCCGCAAACTAGGCAACAACATAGACTTGGTACATCACGGTGACCAAGTCCACACACCCAGCGGACTCTAGCAATAAACCGCGCGGAAACCAAACTATAATAAATCAGCGGTAAACCTCTAATAAGCTTACAAACCAAGAACCCAAAACATTCTTTCTCCCGATCCAAAAATAAGTTTGATTATCCTTATATTTATTTAA
>CM077153.1:12714307-13005234 GCA_039583875.1 Platanthera guangdongensis | reverse complement strand
TTGTAGTTTGGAAGCATATCTGTCATACTTGGGGAACAAACATTTCTTCACCTACCTCTCACAATGTCATCAAATATCTGAAAGATCTTGTCTATTGTTAGTCATCTGAGATGCATCAATAGATTTGAGGAAAACTGTTCCTATCTGAGCTGTTCGCTAAGAAATTATTTATTGTGTTCTTCTTTTATCGTCCACCCATCAGTCATTATTGTGCATCCCAGCTTCTTCCAATGAACTTATGTTCAGCAAAAGTCTCCATTGTCAAATCATATTGTTGCTTCAAATATTTGACCCTAACTTCATGATAAGACAGTGGTTTAAAACCCAATTCATGTCTTGAAATAGACTCGCACATCTTGTGTAATTCATCACTCTTTACCACATTAAATGGTATTGCGTTGTTGTAGATGAACGAAGCAATATCATTACATGTTTCCTCTGGCACATCCTTTTTGAAAATGTTGTTGATTGTAGATTGAGTTTTTTCACTTCTCTTGAAAAAAACGAGTAGAGCTTTTATCCTCTACTTTCCTCTTCGCAGTTCCACTTGACTCTTCTTCTATGAGGGCGATTTTTCTTCAATAGTCTTTCTTGCAAACCAACTAGGATATCCCATAATTCTTTTTTCACTTCGTTCTGGCACGGCTCTACAATCTCCAACATCCTTTTTTGTACACGCCAAATGATGTTTTAACCGATATATTCCTCCCGTCACAACTTTCTGACAAAATTTGCATTGTATTTTCCTTAAATCTCCCTCTACTGAAATGTCATACTTCCATCCAACATCACTTTTAGCTCCTGCAACAGTCTTTTGCGTTCTACATCCAATACGAGCATCAAACAATATTGCTCCCAGATGCAGATGCACTATTTGAAACCACCCACTTGACTCCATTACTAACACAATACAACACTACAGTGCACCTATTGTTTTATACAAATTAAAGTTGTAAGAACAAATTAACATTTAACATAAGAGATCAAAATATGAACACACACAAAAAATTAACGTAAAAAATTAATGATATAAGAATTAGACATAATAGTATAAAACCAATGAAGACACAATAGTATAAGGCCATAAGCAGTAGTATAGTAAGAGTAGAGTATACAGACGAGGATGAAAGATGAATACCTCAGTTTCAGCTTGATAACAACCGTCTGAAGGTAGGTTTCCCAAATTTGCCCTCCAGCTGAATGTACATAAGAAAGCTACACAAATTAGAAGGAGAAGGGGAAGGCACGAGAGAGAGGAAGAAGAAGAAGAAGGCACGGGAGAGGAAGAAGAAGAAGTATTGCCAGAAGAAGAAGAAGAAGACCTGCTGCCTGCTGCGGGATTGCCAGAAAATGAAGAAGAAGAAGACCTGCTGCCTACTGCGGGATTGCCAGAAGAAGAAGAAGAAGAAGAAGAAGAAGAAGAGAAAGAAGAAGAAGAGACCTGCTGCGGGGATTGCACCTGCAAAAGCCGTCGGAGACGAGATGACCTGATGCGTGAGAGGAAATAGGGTTTAGGAAGCAGATTTACGGTGTTACGCTCCGATCCTACCGATCTTTCAGTCCCGACGATCCCAAGCAGAATTCAGATCGGTGGCCTATTAAGATCGTACGATCTTACGATCTTACTCGCGATCTTAACAATGTTTGTTACACACCTATCTTCTAAACTCAATGATCACGTCTATTGCTATCACGGTGAATGACATAGGCTGTAAGTGATTTTTGAGGGAAGTTACAGAGGCTTTATGCAGGAGTCGATAACAACATGCGCGTGTTTCAGATGAACGAGAGATTGAGATTGTAACTCAGGGAGGTGGTCGCTCGATCCAGGAGTTTGCTGCAGATATGGAGCGACTATGGGCAGACTGATTATTTCTCACCAACCGTATGCTGCAAAGACCCCAAATGCACAAAGGGGAGCGAGTCGCTTAGCGAATGACTATGCACTTTATGATGGGTTTGAACCTGACATTTGAGCAAAGGAGTGCGATGTTGCTCGCTCAGCCAAAGATCCCTTCCCTGGATGAGATGATCTCAACCATGATGCAGGAGGAGAGCAAGATTAGGCTCTAGTTTGGTGGAACCACTCTTCCAGGAAAGAAATCAGCTTTAGTGGTCATCAATCAAGGGCACGAGGGATACAAGAACGAGACACGACAATGTTACAATTGTGTGTGAATAGGTCATCTACGACTGACTTGCCCCAAACCACCAAAGAGCGGGATGCAGGGGGACGGGCAAAATTTGGAGGTGAGGGCGCGGTCGTGGAGGTTGTAGAGGTGGTGGACGAGGAGCCTATCAGGCAAATCTCATAATAAGCGAGGAAGTGGTAAAAAGAAGGTATTGCTGATATGGGTCACCCGAAGGAGCATGAGATTTTGGATGCATATCACCAACTGATGCAAAGGAAGCAAAAAAGTGTGATGGATGACGCACCCACTCCAACTGCGTCTAAGGTAATATTGCCACCTTTGCTCACTTTGCAACAGGTACATGTGATACACGTGCCCTCACATCTATATCCATCACTAGATCACCAGAGTGGATAGTCGATTCAGGCGCCTTCCGACATGTTACTGGGAATGCTAGAGAGAAATTCTTTCATATACTCCCCTAGTAGTCCCAGAACACATTCAAACTGCTGATGATACGACTCAACCTTTGGTTGGTAAGGGCACCGTACAGTGTGTACCAATATTTTGATTATGTCCAATGTTTTGTATGCCCCTTCCTTCCCGTAAATCATTTATCTATTAGTGCCATTATGTCTCAGCTAAAATGTGTTGTCTTGTTTGATTTCCCAAAGGTGATCTTCCAGGTGAAGGAGACTGACAAGAAACTTGAGACTAACACATGACATAAGGGCTTGTGGTACCTAGATAGGGAAGGCTTGGACTCAACCATTTCCACACTGATAGAGGATACTGCAGGAGTTGGAAGGAGCATGGAGGACTGACTCATACTTCATCATAGGCATCTGGGTCATCCTTTATTTTCTATTTTGAGTCCAAATGTATCCGTTTTTGTTTGAAAAAAACCAATCAAAAAAATAATTTGTATGCAATGCGTGTGAACTGGGAAAGCATACCAGAAACTCCTACTCAAGCTCCTGTAGAAGGAGTTTTATTATTTGTTTTTGTTCATCTGATATACGGGGACCATGTCCCCACTCCTACTGTGAATGGATTTCGATATTTTGTGTTTTTTTATTGATTGCTTTTCACGTATGACTTGACTATACCTAATGAAAAACAAAAGTGATGTATTTGCCTGCTTCAAGGATTTTCATAAAGGGGTCAAACACAACACAGTGCAGTAGTGAAGGTATATGAGGTCGGACAATGAGATAAAGTACACCAACAAGACAGTTGAGGGTGTACTTGTTCTCTCAGGGATCCAACACCAAACCACTTGCCCGTACACACCAAAGCAAAATGAAGTAGCTGAACGGAAGAACCAACATCCTTTTGAAGTAACCCGGAGTATGATGATTCCAATGAATGTGTCGAAGCATTTGTTGGGCAAGCTATTCTGACAGCAGCGTATTTGATCAATCAGATGCGCTCGTGAGTCTTAAATTGGAAATCTCCTGTTGAGATGCTGAGGAGGAGGAAAGTATGAAGATACTCTTCTCTCTTAAAACCTTTGGATACGTATGCTTTCTGCAAGACAATAGATCAAATGTAGGAAAGTTGAATCCAAGGTCCATGAAGTGTATTTTTATTGAGTATTCGACTATCAAAAAGGGTATGCATATTGGAGCCCAGTAGAAAGGAGATGTTTGTTAGTATAAATGTCATATTTCGCGAGCATGAGTCATATTATTTCTCACAGTTAACTCATCATGTGGGGACTCACTAATTACCGATAGTATTAGACAGGAAGTGGAGGATAATAGTAGCAGTGAGAAACAAGTAATAAGTATCCCTTATTCCGTGTTGCCAATCATGGAGTCAGGTGTGATACCAGTGCATGAGCAGAATGCAACTGTGGAAAGTGCACCTCACACCCAGGAGCGGCGCGAGAGTATATGCAAGAAGGAAGGAGAGTGAGACTACAATGCCCACAGAAGCCATCCATGCCGAGTCCCTTGTCACTTGCTGCTCGTCGTCCTACAACACCGATTCCATCAATCTCAATCTTTGTTCAATTCACCTCACATCTGAACCCACATGTGATATAATTCCTTATCCTACTACTTCCACTCTCATACCGGTAAGGAGGAGTACCCGCATGAATGCGAGAGTCTCACCTGATCGATATCACTTCCCTCATGATATTGCTAAGTTTGTTTCCTATTCTCATATATCACCTGTACATGGAGGATTTATTGCATCTTTGGACATAGACTCTATTTCTAAGTGTTGGCAGTTGGCTAAGGAAGATCCGCAATGAAAAAACCGCAATGCTAGAAGAACTTGGGAGCATTTGAGAGGAACAAAACCTGGGATCTTGTGTCGTCTACCACCAGGAAAAAGAGCGATCGGGTGCAAGTGAGTTTTCACCGTAAAACAAAACCCAGAGGGTCAGGTTGAGCGCTACAGACTAGATTGGTAGCAAAGAGTTACAATCAGACTTTTGACATCGACTACGATGAGACCTTTGCACTCGTCGCAAAAAATGAGCACGGTACGGACGTTGATATCCTTGGCAACAAATGAAGGATGAAAACTGCACCAACTTGACGTATAAAAATGCTTTTCTCCATGAGGATTTGTTTGAAGAGGTATACATGAAAGTTCCACCGAGCTTTGACACGAAACAAACAGTAGACAACGTGTGTAGACTCAAGAAATCCTTGTATGGACTAAAACAATCTCCTCGAGCCTAGTTTGACAGATTTAGAAAGACCATGGTTAATATGGGATATCAACAGATCAACGTCGATCTACCATCTTCTTTAAGCGGAAATGAAAATCACACTATGATACTTGCGGTGTACGTAGACGATATGATTATTACAGGTGATGATGAGAAGGAAATTACCGAGCTAAAGACAAAATTGGGCAAGGAGTTTGAAGTGAACGACTTGAGACATCTGAAATACTTCCTTAGGATAGAAGTAGCTCGCGGTGCAAGAGAATCGTTCTATCTCAACAAAAATATGTACTGGATCTGCTGAAAGACACGGTTATGTTGGGATGCAGGCCCGCGGTTGCTCCAATTGACCAGAAGTCCAAACTCAATGCTGAGGCAGGAGGAGAGCCAACTGATAAAGAGAGGTATCAGAGGCTTGTAGGGCGCCTGATTATTGAGCCACACCCGTCCCTACATATCTTTTGTTGTGAGCGTAGTAGCCCGTTATATGCACGATCCTAGGGAGGGACACTTGGATGCAGTGTATCGGATTTTCAGATACTTAAAAAGTGCACCAGGAAAGGGACTGATCTTCCGAAAGAATGAGCATCTGAATATAGAAGGCTATTGCGACTCTGACTGGCTAGCTATGCATATGACATGAAATCCACATCAGGATATTGCATGTTTGTTGGGGGCAACCTTGTCTCCTATAAAAGCAAGAAGCAGACTGTAGTTGCGTAATCTACAACCGAGGCAGAATACAGGGGCATGACCTCAGGTGTAGGGAAGCTATTATGGTTGAAAGCCATACTGGTGAACTCAAGATAGATCCATTAGTATAGAGATGACACTGTGATGCGATAACAAGTCAACCATTTGTATAGAGATCGATAGAACCAAGCATAAATGCCCACCTTGAGGGGGAGTATTGGAACCAAAACATATATAGATCTATAGGTTCTTCATCGAAAAAAAGCTGGATGGTGGGATACTGAAGCTGGGCCATATCATTACAAAAGAACAAGTGGCTGATTGTCTCATCAAAAGACTTAGCTCACTGGATTTATGCAGATTGTGTGACAAGATGAGCTTAGTGGATATCTTTCGCTCACTTGAGGGAGAGTGTTGGAATTTGGTGTGCATATATTGCAAAAGGCGTGCCATTAGCGGACCTCCTCCTTTTGGGATTAGTCCCACATCATAGAATTTGTTTTTGGGTCTCCCTCTTTTGTATATATATATAGGGAAGATGTGTTGATGTAATGAGACGTGAATAATAAAAGTTTTTATTCCTTATTTTCTTCTCAAGTTGAATCATTGATAGATCACGGCTCATGCAATAGTCGACAAAATAATTGATGTAAATATTGAGATACATTTACCAAGACATGCTCGATACCAACTCTTGAGGGCAGGGTCCCTCTAAGAGTTACTCTTCTATGAGAGCCTAAACCCAAACAATTTATCCAAGATGAAAGAATCCACTCTACCCCACTCCCCTATATAGGCTGGAGTGGACATAAAATAATGATAATGCCATTTGCTCCTACTAGGTCTAGTCGGCAAACTTATTTGCATATTACTCGCCCTGACATTTTATGTTGTTAGCATCGTGAGTCAATTTATGCATGCCCTTCGCACTGCTCATTTTATGATACGAAGACAACTCCCATGCCATCTTCCTTGAATTTGTAAGGTGATGATTGGGCTCAATGAGAGAGAAAAAACCATTCTTTTTCTTAGTTTTCCGGTCACTTGAAAGAGATGAACACATACTTGCGCTAACAAATACAATTCTTTTCTATGACTAAAGTACTTTGATCCCAAGAAAGAACTTCAATATGCCATGATTTTTGATTTCGAATTCAGTTTCAAAGAACTTTTACAATATAGTCAGTTCAGTTGCACTTTGCTTGTGCATGAAGTGTCACATAGTTTCAATTAAATGAACAATCCACACACAGAGATGCTTCAAGTCATAAAGAGCTTGCGTAGTTTGCACACCCAACCATTAGTGACTAAGCTAGGGTAAGTTTAAATAAATTTCCTTTATAGATCAACATAAAAGAAGACGTTCTTAGCATCAAGTTTTGAAGGTCCCCAAAATCAAAGTTGGCAGAAAGAGTGAGAAGGATATTAATACCTTGGTGTTTTGGCCACAAACACAAATGTGTCCATATAATTAATCCTAAATATTTGGGTAAATCTCTTGGCCACAAGCTGGTCGTCATGACCTTTGTTTTGTAGGTACAAGACGGGCTTTCGTGCCAATAAGTTTTTTGATCCCTAAGTATAAACAGATGTTACTACTTTTCTAAGATGTGGCTGTTTTTCACAATATATTGTCTCATGTATTGTCAATTTGTGAAGCTGAGACTGTGTTTTTGTTGTTTTAAAACTCGGGCACCAAAAAGAAATTGTTAAAAAAAGCTTAATACAACATCATTCAAGCCTTTATCCCACTATAGTGGGGTCGGCTATATGGATCCTTTGTTGGCATTGTGCCCTATCTTTTGTCATAATCTCACTAATGCCTAAGTACATCATGCCTTTCCCTTACAGTTTCATTCCAAGTCTTTATTGATCTACCCCTCCCTTGTTTAACATGCCAGTGACTAGACTCTCACAACGCCTAACAGGTGCCTCTAATGGGTCTCCTTTGTACCTGTCCAAACCATCTTAGACGAGCTTCTTGAATCTTCTCTGCAATTGGTGCTATTCCTGTCTTATCCCTGATACTTTCATTCCTAATTTTATCCAATCTCGTGTGTCCACACATCCACCTAAGCATTCTCATCTCCGCAACTCCTATTTTTTTGTTCATGTACACAATTCATTGCCCCACACTCAGAACCATAGAGCATCGCGGGTCTAATTGCAGTACGGTAAAACTTGCCCATAAATTTTAGTGACTTTACGATCACATAAGATCCCTGACGCGCCTCTCCACTTGAACCAACCCGTTTGGATTCTGTGTAACATCTTTATCAATACCCCCATCCTTTTGAACTATCAATCCAAGATATTTTAAACACTCACTACGGGAAATATTTTGATCACCCAACTTAATAATGAAGTCATCTGTCCTTCTTGTACTGCTAAATTTAAGCTCCATATACTCGTCTTTGCCCTGCTCAACCTAAAACCTTCTTTTGTAAAGTATCTCGACAAGATTCAAGTTTTGCGTTTACACCCTCGCGGTCTCATCAACCAAAACGATATCATCCGCAAACAATTAACACCAAGGTATTGCTTGTTGAATATGTCTGGTGATCTCAATATAAGATAAGGGTAAAGAGATAAGGGCTTAAAGCTAAACTTGATGTAAGCCAACAGTGATAGGGAATTCCTGTGTTAATCCTCCAGATGTCCTCACCTTTGTCACCGAATTTGTATACATATCTTTATTGTGTCAAATATGATATATTTACACCTTTCTTTTCTAAGACTCTCCATAAGATCTCTTTTGGAACTCTATCATTAGTCTTTTCAAGATCAATAAATTTTTTATACAAATCTTGTTTTCTTTCTTGATAGTTATCAATGAGTCTTCTCAAGAGATGTATAACTTCCATGGTCTACCTCCCGGGCATGAATCCAAATGATTCTCCGAGATGTTAGTCTCTGTCTTAATCTTCTTTTTATTACTCGTTTCTATAGTTTTCATGATGTGACTCATCGATTTATTGCTCTGTAATTAACACAATTTTGTATATCCCCTTTATCTCTAGACAAAGATAATAAGATACTTTCTCTATTGGTCTGACATCTTCTTTGACTTCAGTATCTTATTGAAAAGATATGTAAGCCACCAAAAATTCCTTCATTTCCTAAACATTTTCATATTTCGATGGGTATATTGTCTGCCCAACCGCCTTTCCATTTTTCATCTTATTTAGATCATTTTTTACCTCTGATACTTAAATTTTACGATAAAAATATGTTCTTATATATCTCTGATTTACTTAACTTTACAAGTTCAATTCATTGTTCTTTGTTTCATTATAGAGTTGATAAAGTATTTTTTTATCGCTCTTTAATATTCACATCAATCGTCAAAACTGTTATCTGTCTTATTCTTTATGCATTTCACTTGATTTAAATATCTTATCTTTTTTTGTCTAGCTCAAGCAATTTTATATATGTCACGCTATTCATTTTTGGTATTTAGTCGCTTATAAATTTTTTTATAAACTTGACTTCTTGTTTTACTTACTGCCTGTTTAGCTTCTTTTTTGACGATATTATAACTGACTAAGTTTCATCATTTCTACAAACATAAAGTGATTTATAGTTAACCTTCTTTGCCCTCGCTTTGTCTTGCACTTTCTCTTTCCACCACCAAATTCTTTATTTAGGGGCGCAAGATCTTTTGATACTCTAAGTACGTGTTTTTCCACTTATTCTTAAATGTGAAGACATAACTTCTCATGAGACATTAGGATCAACACAAGGGTCATCACCTAGTCGTTCCAAAACTGTATTCTTGAAAAACAACCGGTTTTTCTATCTTCAAGTTCCACCACCGCATTTTTTGCAATATTTTTATTCTTGTCTTAAATTTATTATATTTAATTTGTACATCTAACACCACTAACCTATGTTTGTGTTTTAATCTCTCCTGATATAAATCTGCAATCATTACAAATCATTTTATCCATTTTGCGAGTCTCAAAATAGTCAATTTGTGATTTATTTAATCCGCTTTAAACGTAATTAAATGTTCTTCCTTTTTCTGAAAAGTGTATTTGATACAATTAGCTTATGTGCTACAACAAAATTTAAAAATGTTTTGTCCTTCATTTATTTCTCCATATCCATATCCTACATGAACGGCTGTGTAATATATTATTTTCCTTCCTATACGTCCATATTTAAGTCTCCTGCTATGAAAATCTTCTCCATTTGTGAGATTTCTCTTACTAAATCATATAAGTCTTCCCAAAATTGCACTTTAATAGATTCACTTAATCCTACTTGTGTCGCATAAACGCTGATCACAATTAATAGTTTCCTTTTCTATGACCAATTTAAGAGCTAAGATTTTATAACCTTTTCTACTTACCCAATAACTTTATCCTTCCAAGTAGTACCCACAATAATACTTACTCTATTTCTTGATTATTTTTTTCTCGTGTACCATAATTTAAAACCTGAAATATCTAAAAAATTTAGCTTTTTAACCCACCCATCTAGTCTCTTGCAGACATAAAATATTTATCATTCTCCTAATCATTGTATCCATGCTTCCATCGCTTTTCTCCGTTAGCGTATCTATAATCCAACTTTCAAATCTAAGTCGATCACAATTTCTACGACATACTTTCCAAGGACGTCTAATATGTGATGACTTTTGCCTATTTAACACAACACCCAAGTCCCTTGGAGGTGCAGCCGTCTTTGCCAAGACGCGGCATTCTGACCATACGACGAGAACTCTTGCAAATTTAACGCTACACCCAAGTCCTGAGATGCAGCGGGTCTTGCCCAAGACGCCGCATTCGGACCATGCGACGCGTTCCTTAAGGGGAACAACCTAGCTTTTGTACAATTTCTCAAATGATCCATATTCATAAGGGTGACTAAATTTACACTGACCGTCTACCTAAAAAAAACTTAATGCTGAAGAAGAAATTTGCATGTTGCCGGCTCTTTCAAAATTGATCTATTGAAAGGTTCTAGTTGCATGATGGCTCTTTTTAGAATCCTAAATTTAAAACTTTGATCGACTTAGAGCCAAAATAAGCAAATAAAAGAGTGGAAGTTAGAAACTCAACAAAATAAGGAAGGTAAACAGAATCTAAAACACTTTTTCTTGATTGAAGGTTCAAAAAAGAAGAAAAGTAAAAATAAAAGACACCACTATCCTCTGTATATTCTCATCCTTAAATCTCATATTTAAATGTGTGTTGACATTTAAATATCGAGAATTCAATGTAGAAAAATGTTTGAGAAATCCTCTGAAGACGAATATGATTATACATTAAAAAATACAAAGAAAACAACGAATGTCTCTAGCCATGAAATGATGCACCATGAAATGATGCACTACAGATACCAACTTTTTAACAAAACAACCAAAGTTGTTGATACTGATAGGAATTTAGGATGTACACTATATCTAACACTCCCCTCCCCCACAAAACGCGAGTGATCATACACCGAGAGTTTGGATAGTAGATGAGCATGCTGAGTCCTCATCTGCGGCTTGGTCATCGAATCTGAAAATCTGCTGCTCGGAAGGAATAAAGGAAGGAGAAAGAGTGTCACGGTCATAATGCTCACGTAAGAAGAAAGCATCCACCCCGATATACTTGGAGATTGAGTGCTTCACCGGGTTTAGAGTAATTTGAATGACACCAGTGTTATCACAGTAAAGTGAGGTAGGATTTGGAGAAGAGACACAAAGGTCCTCAAGAAGCCAACGAAGCCAAATACTATCCTCAGCGGTGGTAGACTTGGTCCGAAGCTCAGCCTCAGTGCTGGAGCGAGGAACACCAGTCTGTTTCTTGGACTTCCATGTAATAAGTGAAGAACCCAAAAACAGACAAAAACCAGTGACAGAGCGATTGTCAACATGATCACTAGCCCAGGTAGCATCCGAGTAAGCACAGAGCTGTAGAGAACTACAAACTGGAGAAGAAAAGAACACGAGAAGTCGTCGCTCAGAGATAGTGCAGGAGCCGTAATAGGTGACCGTAGTGCACAGAGGTAGGCGTACTAACAAACTGGCTCAACACACGAACAACATGAGCAATGTCAGGCCGAGTAATGGTGAGATAGACAAAGCTCCCAACGAGATGACGATAGCGAGTGGGTCCGGAGAATAAAACACCATCATCTGGACGTAGCTGAAGGTGAATCTCTATAGGAGTGTCAACTACACGAGTCAGAGAGAGCAACCCTAACTAAGAGATCTGATGTGTACCGCTGCTAAGAGACTGAAAACCGCAATCTGTAGAGCTGGCCTTAAGGCCAAAAAAGTAGCTCAACTGTCCAAGGTTAGTTATCTGAGATTGCTGCTGAAGGTGATGTTTGACGAAGGCCAAATGAGAAGGTTCATCACCAGTAATAGTCATATCATCTACATAATGTAATAAAAAGAGTCCGACCACGAGAGGAGTAGTGCACGAACAGAGCTGGATCATGTGGATTTGGCTGAAAAACGACGATTGTAATAGCCGAGCTGAAACACGCAAACCACGCACGAGGCGCCTGCTTGAGCCCATTAAGAGCTCTCTTCAAGCGGTAGACAAGGTCTGGAGGGAGGATATACCAGGAGGAGGAAACATGTATACCTCATGCCGAAGATCACTATGAATAAATGCATTCTTCACGTCGATCAGAGACAAAGATCAATGACGAACCACTACAACTGCAATAAGAGTCCGAACCGTAGACATGTGAGCGACTGGAGCAAAAGTCTTGTCATAGTTTCTCCCCCGCTCCTGCTGAAAACCACGCACAACTAGCCGAGCCTTGTATCTCTCCACAGAACCATCAGAGCGCGTCTTGATCTTAAAGACCCACTTGCAAGTAATAGGAACAACACCAAGTGGAAGAGGAACAAATTCCCATGTACGAGTGTGCTCAAGCGCCTCCAACTCAGCAGACATAACAACCCGCCACTCAGTAATCTGAGAAGCCTCACGGTAGGAAGTCAGCTCTGGAGTATGACAAAAAGTCGCAGGAAGGGCAGGTAGGTCTAACAGTAGTATGCAAGGCTAGGGCAGTCGGGAGGACATCTCTCACGAGCTGGATTGTGACGTATAAGAGGATCATCAACATGACACTCGTTGGAGGTTGACAGACACTGGGTCTGGGGGCACTGGAGACAAGGGAACAAGAGGAGGAGGTGGACGAGTGTAGTGATATGGAAGGTGGACGAGTGTAGTGATATGGAAGGTGGACGATGAGCACGTTAGAGGGAGAAGTGGAAGGCGGAAGGGAGATGTGAGAAGATAAGGCCAAAGATGTCAGAGATGGTGTAGACGGCGAAAAGGGGGGAGAGGAGTTGGACATACCGTTGAGAGGAGAAGACATGAGGCGGTGAAGTGGGAAGAGTGAGAAGCTACACATCTGAGGGAGTCACAGATGAGTGTGAGGTCGAGGGGACTGATGACACAAAGCAAGGGTGAGACTCGTCAAAGGTGACATCACGTGAGATACGAAGTCGGCGTGCAACTGGATCATAACATCGATAGCCCTTGTGCTCAGTACTGTATCCAAGAAAGACACAAAATATAGATTGAGCAGGGAGCTTGGTGCGCTCACATGGAGGAAGTAGAACACAACACCGACAACCAATAAATCGAAGATGAGTATAACGCGGGGGTCGAGAGTACAAACACTCACCAGGACACTGACCCCGAAGAAGATGGAGGGCTGCAGGTTAATAAGGTAGACAACTGTAGAAATAGCTTTTGCTCAGAAGTGAGGAGGAACATGGGAAGAGATGAG
This sequence comes from Platanthera guangdongensis, assembly GCA_039583875.1. Taxonomy (NCBI): domain Eukaryota; kingdom Viridiplantae; phylum Streptophyta; class Magnoliopsida; order Asparagales; family Orchidaceae; genus Platanthera; species Platanthera guangdongensis. The sequence goes on along the minus strand of CM077153.1, from coordinate 12,991,974 downwards.
AATAGCGCGGGGCTGCCTTGATTATGTGGCGATGCCTTTCAGCGGTGCCATTTTGAGCACGGGCACCAGGACAAGTAAGCCGATGGAGAGTACCCTGGGTAGCTAGCAGATCGCAAAAAACATGAGAGAGGTACTCCCCCCTCCGCCCGAGTCGGAACAAAAATGCGCATGAAATCGAAAAACTGGGTGTGCACCATAACAATGAAATCAACATAAATCTGAAAAAATTCAGATCTAGAGTGCATACAAAAAATTCAACAATAACGAGAGTAACATCAACAAATATGACATAATACCGATGTCCGCCATTCGATACAAAAGGTGCAGGACCCCATACATTTGAATGAACTAAATCAAAAGAACACTGAGACCTAGACTCACTAGACTGATAGTAGAGTTGTAGCTGTTTACTAAGCTTACAACCGTACAAGAGTGAGTCCAATCAACATAAACACGACCAAGGAGACCAGTACTGATGAGAGACGACAGACGCGAATCACTGGGGTGACCAAGGCGGAGATGCCACTGAGAGAAGCCCACTGAAGGAAGACAAAAGGAGGAGGCAGCTGGTGACGATGAAGTGGATGAAAAATGGAGGAGATCAAGATCGTATACTCTGCTACGGCGATGGCAAGCTCCAAGCAGTTTCCCTGTCAGACGGTCCTGCACACGACAACAAAATTCATCAAAAATAACCAAACAAGCATGAGACGTGAGTTGGTTGACAGATATAAGGTTCATGAATAACTTGAGTATATGTTGACAACATCAGGGGTATGGAAATCGTTAGTATGAAAGAGGCCATGACTGGTGATGGGGAGAATAGTGTTATCTGCTATCATGACACTAAGGGCAAGCAAGACAGGCTGCAGGACAATAGGTGGGTGGCATCATATGTCATGTGAAAAAAGACTCCAAAGTTAAGCAACCAGTCAGAGGAAGAGTTATCTACAGGGGCGGAGGTAACCGACTGAGAGGCAGAGGCATCATAAGTATCCGATGAGAGCACAAAGGCAGAGGAGCGATGCATAGATTCATGAGAGAGTTGCTGAGCAATCTGCTGGGCAAGCTCAGAAGCAGAGAGTGACTGAGCCATAACAGAGAAGTGAGCTGAAGGAGCACCAGAAGTACGCTGCTGATTAGACTGCTGAACCCTCTGAAGCTTGCAACACTCAGATTTGACGTGTCAAAGATGCTGGCAGTAATGACAACAGACATGCTAGCGACGAGGACCACCAGACTAAATAGTAGAGGGCGTCGGAGGACGAGGAATATGACGTACTGACACACTGTAACCCGACAAAGGCAACAAAGGAGTACACAAGTGAGGATTGCGGTGGAAGCTTGGGAGCAGTAAGAAAAACATGAGTCAGCACACCAGAAAAAGTAGCAATGTCTAAGGAGTGTAGACGAGTCTCTCGGTGATTACCAAGATCAGCGTATTGCGGAGAGAAGGTGGACGATCCCGGTGCAGAAGCTGGGCACGAACAGGCTCGAACTCGGGTAAGTAAGCGCATAAGAAACTCAACATGCGCTAAAAATTACGATCTCGAGATGTGGCAACACACTGAGGGCAAGTAGTGCAGGAAGAAGGAGCCATCTCATCACACTGATGCCAGAGGTTCAAGAGCTTAGCAAAGATGACTTGTACTGACCGATCACGCTGATAACATACGCCAAGGGTCTGGAATGGAGAGTAGCGCAGAACCTGACTAGATGTCAGGTAGAGATGACACAAGTGATCCCATATCGCCTTGGCCGTAGGGAGCTCATACACTGTCATGCGAATGGGGAGCTCGCAGGACCGACAAATGACGGCTATCACGAGAGTCGTCCGAGCGCCACTTCGCATGTCGGAGTGCTGGACGGAGGCGACAGTGCTAATAGTGGAAGTGTCAGTCACAAATTGTTAGCTGGTGGAGGCAGTGCATGCTCAGAGCCATCAATGTGGCCCCATATATTTAGGATACGGAGGATCATGCCGACGGTGGCGGACCTTGCCTTGTAGTTTCGTCTATCGAGAATGACGTTCGCCTTCTGGAGAAAGGTAGAATAGAAGAGTAGACGAGGCATCAGGGCTGCAGGATCAGCCGAAAAAGATCGAGAAAACGAACGGAGGAGACGAGAGCGGCAAAGATCGACCAGCTGCTGCAGTAGACGACGTAGAACAACGAGCTGCAGCGAAAAACAACGGGCTATAGCGAAAAACAGAGGGCTGCAACGAGAAATTGCGGCCTGCAGGAAGACGATCATGAAGACGCAGAAATCATGGAAGGGAGCAACCAGAGGTCACGTCTTAGTGGGATTGCTGAACTTTTGGATGCCGGTCATGCGGAAGTGATGTGGAATCTAGAGAAAAATGGAGACGCAGTTTCGTTGACGGAACTGGAGAGGCGCGACTTCGTCGGCGGAACGAGATGTCGCGGCTTCGTCGGCGGAACTGGAGAGGCGTCTTTGTCGACGTCCAACAACGAAAGCGGAAACGGGCAGAACAAGCCGCGGAATCGGGCAGAACAAGCCGCGGAATCGAGCAGAACAAGCCGCGGAATCGAGCAGAACAAGCCGCGGAATCGAGCAGAAACAAGCCGCATAATCGAGCAAAACAAGCGGTGGAAACGTGAAGACACGAGAGGGATTGAGAGGGGAACAGAGTGGCAGAAACCCTAGAGGGCTCTGATACCAAGATAGGAATTTATGACGTACACTAGGAAGCACCGGTACGGGTACGGGTACCGGGTACGATACGTATCCGGTACGGCGGTACGGCAAATTTTAAAAAACAAGGATACGGGTAGGTAGGATACGTTGGAAAATAAAATAATTATATATTATATATCACAAATGCAATTATATAACATGACCATTCAAATTTAACATGAAGTTCTTTAACATAAACATAAAATATTTGCCCAAAACATCTAGAATTTCAGGATTAAGTTCTTAAATAATTGTCAACATAAAATAAACATGAAGTTCATAAACATAAATGTAAAATTAAAATTGAATTCTTAACATAAACATAAACATTTAAAATTTAAAGATGTCATCACTCATTTCTTCGGCTTCCTCGTATTGTTGGAGATCAAAGCATCTTCAATTTCTGGCTCATCTAAAGACAAGTTGGCGATCGTAAGCATGCCAACTCCATCAAATGGATTTGCCCAAGCATCTCCTCCATATCCCACATCTAATCCTTCCTTGATTGTAGAGTTCATTTCTCCTCGATAATAGGCGTAGATTGCTATGCACATACACCAAATCGTAGCTCTTTGTGGTAGAATTTTATTCCTTCTTAATGAGTGAATGAATGAGATGTGCTCCAATTTCTTCACAGCAGGAAGATGAGAAGGTTGTCCTAAAGCTTCAAAGCAATCTTTTGTAATTTTGGTGCTGAAGTTCCATAGTAACCCCACCAATCTTTGGGCAATAATGACGCCTCTACTCTCCAAACTATCTGGCTCACTAAAAGCTGACAAGCCGTAAACCTAGAGAATTCATTGATCACTATATTCTCTCCACCACATCAGGAAAATATCTTCTCAAAATTTATTCCTCTCCAAGGAATCTCCTCATCGTATTTGAGCACCTATTTGGCCCTCCATTAAGCCATTCCTACTATAATACCTACAATGAAAACCACATAGTAAATAAATAAATCATAATAAATGGTAAAAGTCAAGTATGCAAAAGAATTACCTTGGGTTAAGAGAATGAGCCATGCAATGTAGTGGTGTGCAAACTCTGGGTCCACCGATCAACGAGGACATCATAAATTGCCTCATATAAAGAGGGCAATGAGCTCCAAGTCCGTTAACTTCTCATGTCTATATATTTCAATCTTCACATTTTCAATCATGAATCCCACATGTCATATACCAATGAAGTTGGGTTTATCTGTATACAAACCCTAAGCATATCGTATATGGGTCTTGTTATATCAAGGATCTTCTCCACATCATCCCACCATTTGTCATTATATATGATATTTTTAACCTCCAGAGCTTTCTCAACATCACTGCTCTATACGTAGCCATCGGGACATCCAACCATATTAAGCAAACCCATCTTCACAAGTTAAACCTCTTCACATCACTATAGTTGAAGCAAAGCGTGTTTCCGCAACTGCAAGTAACTTGAGTGAGACAAAAGAGTTATACATGTTCAACCTGTATGATGATTCATTATGAAAGTTCTGATTGACTGAGCTTCATTGGCCACTTGAGTTATATCCGCATTGTTCTCAACTGTTGACACAGCGATCTGTATTATTAGCGGCACAAATATTTTTAATGCTAGATTTAACGTATGCACAACACATGGTGTCCAAAAAATATGTGGGAATCGTGCCTCCACAATTGCTCCTGCTGCTACACAACGGCGCATTATCAGTGATAATCTGTATACATTTTCAGCCCAACTTCATTAATGACTTCAATCATTAATTTTGCAATATAATGTCGATCCTTGTACTCTCCTGATGCATCAATGCATTTAAAAAAACCGGACCATCCTCAGAAGCCGCCATAAAATTAATACAAGGGTCTTCTGAGCATCTGTCCAACCATCACTAACTAAGCTGATTCCCTTTTGAGGCCAAGTATCTTTTATTGGTTGAAGCATTCTAGTGATATTGGATTTTTCCTTGGCAAAGTGTAGTTCTTAGAGCATTATATCCAGGAGGAACAAATCCATCAAGATTGTGATTAGCGCAAATTTATACGAACTAATATAATATGGATTTCTAGCTAGATGAAATGGCAAACCACCAGAATAAAACATCCTAGTATGTGGCTCCCAACTCATCTCTAGCTTTATTTTGAAAAACCATACAATAGGTCCACCTCTTCTTTTTTTGGTTTCCCCAACTAATTGAGAAGATGGACTTGCATTGGAAATGTCATGATCTTGGAAGCTGGTTTGCATTTTTCTTCTGAAATAGAAACAACACTTTAAGCTCTTTTAAATACTCTGGGGTCACCTTTGCACATACCCTAATCCGGTCCCGGATATTTTTGCAAGTGACTTTACCCTAGAATACGAGCCGCTGAAATCAACTCACAAAAATTACATTTCCACTTCTATTTCCCCACCAACTTCTCTACTATGTATAAGAGACATAAGCAGAGTGGGGCATTATCATCCTTGTTTGCGTCATCAGAATAAATCTACTCGTTACTGATGTAGACGTCGAACGTGACACTATGAGAGTGTGTGATTGAGACATAATGACATAATAAAAAGTATAGTTATAGAGCATTCCCCCCTTTCCATAGCATCAGGAATTCTGGACTGAATCAGTCAGATTTCTGGACTGATTCAGTCCAGGAATTCTGGACTGAATCAGTCCAGAAATCTGGATGAATCAGTCAGATTTGGGATGAATCAGCCAGAATTCCTGGACTGAATCAGTCCAGAATTCTGGACTGATTCAGTCCAGGAATTCTGGACTGAATCAGTCCAGAAATCTGGACTGATTCAGTCCAGAAATTGGACTGATCAGTCCAGGATTTCTGGACTGAATCAGTCCAGAATTCTGGACTGATTCAGTCCAGAAATCCTGGACTGAATCAGTCCAGATTTCTGGACTGAATCAGTCCAGAAATCTGGACGAACAGTCCAGAATCCTGGACTGAATCAGTCCAGAATTCCTGGACTGATTCAGTCCAGGAATTCTGGATGATTCAGTCCATGAATTCTGGATGATTCAGTCCAGATTTCTGGACTGATTCAGTCCAGAATTTCTGGACTGATCAGTCCAGGAATAATCCAGCAAAGACTACATGAATAAATCCTGGAAATCAGTCCAGAATTTCCAGATGTTCATGTAGTTGCTGGACTGCAACTACATGAATAAATCCAGCAAAGACTACATGAAGAAATCCAGCAAAGACTACATGAAGAAATCCAGCAAAGACTACATCCAGCAAGAAGAAATCCAGCAAGAGAAATCCAGCAAGAAGAAAATCCAGCAAGAAGAAATCAGCAAGAAGAAATCCAGCAGAAGAAATCCAGCAAGAAGAAATCCAGCAAGAAGAAGCTACCTGCCTGCTGCGGGCCTGCGGGAGACGGAGATGCTGCGGGAGACGGAGCGCCTCGGGAGACGGAGCGCCTGCGGGAGACGGAGCTGCTGCGGGGGGAGACGGAGCGCCTGCGGGAGACGGAGCTGCTGCGGGAGACGGAGCGCGAGAGCCCTGCTGCGGGAGACGAGCGACGGATAATAAATCCCTAGAACCGCGAATCCCCTAAAACGGCCGAATCGAGCCGTTCGGTACGCGTACCCGTACCGGAAAGTACCCGGTACGGGTACGGCTCTATTTTGGGCGTATCCGTGCTTCGTATGACGTACACTATATTTAACATGTACCATCCATTTTGTGGAGATGAAGGTTCCGTTTGGCACAATGTTTTTTGCTTCCATGAGTTTGGACAAAAACGCCACTGCCATATAATGTATGTTTGACATGACAGCGGTTATGACCGCCACTAAGAAAAGAAAACTAGTTTTGAACATAAAAATGGATGAAGTTACTTAGGTGAGGTCGGGCGTTTACGAACGACGGTTCATAACCACCACGTTCATGACCGCCACCGTCGTGCCAAACGAAGCCGAAGTGTATTATGGTGATCTATCATATCACATTTTCTACTCTTTTACTACGTCGAATATATCATATGATTTTTTTTCCGACAAATTGTATACGGAGCAAGAATACCATTTTTTTAAGAGTAATATCTTTATGGTTCTATGTCGATGTGAAAAAATAAATCACTTTTCCTTTTCGTATATCCCTGTTAAATTCAACATAATAAATATCATATTAACACTCCTTAAGATTGCCGAAAGATATTCACTAAGCCCATCTTGTCACAACCCTAATTATATCCATCAAGTTAAGTCCCTTGGTCAAGCAATCTGCTACCCGATTCTTAGTTGAGATGTGCCTCAACTCCAGTAATCTGCTGTCCAACTTCTCCTTTATGAAGAATCTACCGATCTCAATATGTTTGGTTCTATCATGTTGGACTGGATTATTTGCAATACTGATGGCTGCCTGACTATCACACCATAGCTTCATCATATCTCCTCAATCCAGCTTCAACTCCACCAACATTCCTTCAGCCACAAGAGCTCTTTAATCCCCAATATCACGACTCTATATTCTGCCTCTGCTGCCGATCTGTCCTCCACTGACTTTTTTTTGCTTCTCCTGGAGACCATATTGTCTCCCATAGATATGCAATAGATTTAGGTGGACCTCCTGTCATCTACGCAGCTTGCCCAATCAGAGTCACAGTAGTCCTTAATCTTCATGTGCCCATTCCTTCTGAACATCAGTCCATTTCCTGGGGCACTCTTCAGGCATCGAAGGATCTAGTACACTGCGTCCATGTGGACCTTCCTAGGGTCGTGCATGTAGCTACTCACCATACTCACTGCAAAGGAGATGTCTGGACGTGTGTGGCCCAAATAAATCAACCGTACAACCAGCCATTGATACATTTCGCGATCAACTGGTTCACCAGTCTCAACACTCAGTTTGCACTTCTGATTAATTGGTGTCGCAGCATGTTTGCACCATAACATCTCTATCTATATTAGAAGATCTAAGAAATACTTCCTTTGGGAGAGTACAAGTCCCTCCGCCTCACAAACGATCTCAATCCCAAGAAAATACCTAATAGGACCCATATCCTTAACTTTGAATTCTTTGCTTAGTGCTCCCTTTAGGTGGCTAATATCTTGCTCATCATCCCTTGTGATGAACATGTTATCCACAAACACTGCAAGCGTGGTGATGTGGCCTTCGTGTTTCCTGACAAACACCGTGGGCGTCAACATTGATCTGCTAAAATTTCATCCCAATCATGGCCTTCCTAAATCTATCGAACCATGCACGGGGAGACTGCTTCAGTCCATAAAGAGATTTCTTCAACCTGCAGATTCTGCCTTATGCCTTAGTTGTGCCGAACCCTGGTGGTATTTCCGTGTACACTTCCTCAGCTAGATTACCATGAAGAAACACGTTTTTCTCTGCTAGTTGGTGCATCTTCCATCCACCATTTGTTGCCAAGCTGTTCAGAATCCTAACGGTACTTATCTTTGTCATGGGTGCAAATGTCTCATCGTAATCAATTCCATAGGTCTGACTGTACCTCATTGCAACCAATCGGACCTTATAGCTCTCTGCCTGCCCATCAAGGTTCTGCTTCACGGTGAAGACTCATTTGCACCTGACAACCTTTTTGTCCTCCGATAGCTATGCCAGCTCGCAAGTTGTGTTCTTCTCATGGGCTCCCATCTTCTCCTTCATTAATGCTTTTCACTTTGGACCATTTTTGGCATTTTGCCAATTATTAGGTACGATAATACCATCCAACAATGCAATGAATGATCCATGAGAAGAGGAGATATTATCATAAGAGATAAAAGAAGCAAGATCCCAACTATATCGATTCGGAGGATTTCTCGCATTGCTACGAGTGGTCCTTCAGAACAACATAGTTGTGCAGGGAGGAGTGGACAGAATGATATCACCTGAAGATGGTGGTGTGGGTGCTCTAAGAGAAGGGAACACCATAGTTAAGGGATCAGACACTGGCACTCTCCCGTCCTACTATATGTAAGTAACTCCCCATGAGCCGTAGGTAAGCCCTCTGATTTCCTCCTTCATCTCCTCATCACTCTCCTGCTCATCCTCCATCAATCCTCCATGCTATACTCCCAGATATGTCACCAAACTCTCTTGCTCTGGCCTTATATTTTCGGCATTTGGCAATTCTTGTATGATTGAAGTTCCCTCCTGTCGATAATACTGCTCCAGCTCTCTGAAGTGAACATCCATGCTTACAGAACTTCTCTTATCCACTGGACTCCAGCATACGCACCCATTCTGAGTACGTGAGTAAGCCACAAAGATACACTTGACTGCCCTTGCATCAAGTTTCCCAACACTCGGTCTATAATCCTTCACAAAGCACACACATCCAAATACCTTCATCAGAAGTATTCCCCTATTATGTACCTGCAACTTCTAACACAGAAAATCCCACCCTAAAACTTTGGATGACATCCTGTTGTTCAGTTGTGTTGCTGTCAACACCGCATATTCCCACAAGCTTAGTGTACTTTGTTCCATTATCCGACCAAAGAATCTTTACCACAACTTTGTACTATGTCTGGACGTATCTATGAAAGTCTCGGAAATAAGTAAAGACTTCATTTTTGTTTTTCATGAGATATAACCCAGTAAAACGCGAGACACAATCGGTGAATGTCACAAAGTACTTATAGTCATTCATAAAACTTACGACACTGCCATGGACCCCCCGATCCCTAAACCCTAAATACATCAGAATGCACTACATCAAAAGGAGAAGGGCTCCTTCGGCCCGTACTAACATAAGAGCTCTTAGTAAGCTTGCCTAAGTCACAAACATCATGTACTAATTTGGTTTTATTTGCCTTTTCAAGAACAAAAGGAAACAACCTAGCAATAATGTTAAATGAAGAATGCCACAATCGCTGATGATGTAGTAACAACATATCCCCGACAGCCATCTTCTGGCACCCAACTCTTGCCTTTTCTGCCACAGATATAAGAGCTGCATTTAATCCTTCCCGATCCAGATACCTTAGTCAATTATGCTAAGTCCCAGTCCCGTATCTGTCTCGTACTTTTCTATTGTTAGTATTAGAAACCACGGTGGGGCCCATTTGAGGGGACACATGATATCCAGATCCGTGGCCGACTGCAGTCGAATGGCGGAGCATCTCCAACCAAATCACTCAGGATGAATTTAACCGGGGTAGGTTGTTGAGGCGTGGGATCGAACCCACGACCTCCTTTATCAAGCTCCTCAGTTGGGTATCAAGTCTCCGCTAAGGAGTTTGATAAAGGAGGTCGTGGGTTCGATCCCACGCCTCAACAACCTACCCCGGTTAAATTCATCCTGGGTGATTTGGTTGGGGAGGCTCCGCCATTCGACTGCAGTCGGCCACAGATCTGGATATCATGTGCTCCCTCAAATGGGCCCCACCGTGGTTTCTAACAAAAGATACCCAACTAAGCTGCAGCCCTGTTGGGTATCAAGTCTCCGCTAAGGAGCTTGATAAAGGAGCTCTGTTGGGTATCTTTTGTTAGAAATCACGGTGGGGCCTATTTGAGGGGGGCACATGATTATTCAGATCCGTGGTCGACTGCAGTCGAATGGCGGAGCATCCCCAACCAAATCACCCAGGATGAATTTAACCAGGGTAGGTTGTTGAGGCGTGAGATCGAACCCACGACCTCTTTTATCAAGCTCCTTAGCGGAGACTTGATAGCTCAGTTGGTATCAAGTCTCCGCTAAGGAGCTTGATAAAGGTGGTCGTGGGTTCGATCCCACGCCTCAACAACCTACCCCGGTTAAATTCATCCTGAGTGATTTGGTTGGGGATGCTCCGCCATTCGACTGCAGTCGGCCATGAATCTGGATATCATGTGCCCCCCTCAAATAGGCCCCACCGTGGTTTCTAACAGTTAGTCACCTTGATAATGTCAAAAGAAACAATACATATTAGGTAAATGATAATGGAGCTAAGGAATAATAGGCTAATTGGAAAATAAGGAGCACGCAAGACTTTAGATAGTTTTGCCGAACTTGTGTAATTGACAGTACCCTTACCGACCACTAGTTGGAAAGTCCTATCCGTCGTTTGGATGTTATCAGCAACTGCTAGACATGTGTAGGAGGAGAACTCACCTGCATCTCCTGTCACGTAGCGCGATGCATCTGAGTCGACGATCCAGTCAGATGGCCTAGAGGAAGCTATGGCTGCGAGAGCAAATGATCCATCAAATCCTTTTGTTGGTTGGGCAAACATCGCTGAGGTGGATGCCCCATCAAACCCACTTCTACTCCCGTCACCAGCATGCTTCTTCTTGATGGCTTCCATCATGCTCATTATGTTTAGCACGGTCTTCTTCTCCTCCCATGTAGATAACACCAATATCCTCCTCGGCTCCAATCAGGCCTAGATTTGCCTGATAGCCTCCTCGTCCACCATGTCCCCGTCCACGTCCACAACTATGTCCTCGTCCACCACCAGACCTCCCTTCTTGGATGGTTTTGGGCAGGCATACCTCAGATGACCCACCTCCCCGTAGTTATAACACTGTCGGGTATCTTCCATTGGTCCAGTAACATCAGATCCAACAGCTGCTAGTGCTGACTTCTCTGCAGTGGACCCTCCTATCCTAAAGTAAAGTTGGAGACATGTCTCCTCCTGGATCATGGACGAGATAGCCTCGTTAAGTGTCAGAATCTTCGTCCCAGACATGAAGGCTCTGCTCCGATCGAACTGGCCATCTAACCCCTTGAGGAACTTCATCGTCCTCAGCTTGTCCCAAATCTCCATGACCGTCTCTAGGCCATCCACCGTGGTGACAATCGATGAGACTACTGAGCTGAGTAGCCACATGAACACCGTCATGTGAGTTGACTCCCACTCATCTCCTCATGTGGTGTCCTCTGGCTTCTGCAAGTCCCATGTCAATAAACCCCCAACTTACTTTCCGGCAAGGGTTTTCTTCACGCGGCGTGACCAACCTAGGTAGGTTGTCGGTCCCTCGAGCTTTAGATCAGCAGATGGAAGTTTCAACTTCACCGGTATGTGCGATGCACCTAACACCTGCAACAACGTGGCCACCTCCGTAGGGCCCAACTTCTTGAAGACGTCCTCCATCTCTCTTTCTAGGGTTCATCAATGTCTCGTACAGTCACCGACATGGAGCAGTCGACAACCGAGTTTGCAACCTCCCAAACGAAGGAGGCCAGCACTAGAGGAAGCCCGCACTGGATCAGATCCCAACCAGAGGAAGCACATACTAGAGGAAGCCCGCATTGGAAGGAGAACGACCACCGGAGGGATCCCAGCGGGAGGAATCCGCCGCCGAGATGACGCAAAACCAGCGACCCGCATCGTCCACAACACTACGCGTCGCCCGACAACACACGTCGTCGATCGAGTATGCCGTCGTCGCGTCTTTTCCCTAACCACGTTTGCCCCTTGACTCTGATACCATGTCGATGTAAAAAACGAATCACTCTTTTCTTTTCGTATATCCCTGTTAAATACAACCTAATAAATATTATATTAACATTCTAAATCTCAATTGTGATTGCTCAGATACCATATGTAACATAAATGTTACAGGCATAAAATAAATTAGAGCACAAAGCCACAAACTATATTCTTTATTGATTATATATTCATAGTTAGAAGAAGAGAGATAGAGATAGATCAAAATCACAGTAGAATTTTCTAGGACAGGAAACTTCCCTTCCACCCTCTTTCTTTTGCTTTCTTTGCCTCTCTGTCGATTGTTGACTCTGGGAAAAACAAACAAACTATATGAATGAGTGGATTGTGGTGATGTGGGAAATGTATTTTCCATACCAAAATCAGTGGATTGTGGTGATCTAGCATATCATTTTTTGTACTCTTACTATGTCTCCTGAGAAGGGGAGGCTTGGCACATTGGTTGAGGTGTTGTCGTGTGATCTTGAGGTCAGGAGTTCGAGTCCTGAAAGCAGCTTGATGGAGATCGACAACCCATGCACGTCTATTCTCGCAAGAGGCGGTTATCGGCGACCCATTTGGGCGATCCGAGTCCGCGGATGCGCCCGGATGGTCGTTCTGAGTCTGTTTGATATATTAGTTTATTTGTTTCGTGTTTTATTTAGCCTCAGATTGGCCCAAACATTATTAGCCATCCATCGGGGAGCCCTAGTTGTTATTTTCCCTCTCACCCTATCTATATTCATGCATGTGGATGAAATTAGGGATCAGAGTTGCTTTTTTGGCAACCTGCCGGTCTGCTTCGTTGAAGTCGAGCGGATCCCCGAGTGCGCAAACTGCGGCCGCCCTTCCTCCCCTTTCGGTAAGCCCCTTCAGCCTGCTTGACCTTCCCCTCCCCTCCCTGGACTCCGACGACCACCTGCTCCCCAACCCAGCTCCCTCCAGCAGTCTGCTCCCCACTCCAAGCCCCTCTGCCCACTGGAAATCCCTTTACCAACCCCCATCAGCCGTCCACAGCCCGTCACCCCTCCACCGGCCAACCCACCTTCAGATCCACAATTTCCCGTCTCCGGCCACCCTTCTCCCGGCCTTCTAGCACCCCGCTACCCCCTCGACCACCAAGCGGCCACCCGCATAACCCCCGCCAACAATACTTCCCCAGCCCTCTCTCTCCCTTAACCTAATCCTTCGAATCTACAACACATCCCTCCAACAACCCACTTGGGGAACCCATTCCCGAGCCGAGAACGCCAACCCCGCCGTTGACTCCTCATCCCTAATCCCGCCGCCACATGCACGAGTAAATCTAGGTATGGATGTTGTATTTCTTTTCATTGTTTGATTTGGTAAAGACTCTTGCTTTGGGTTTAATTTTCACAAGTATTTGTATTCATTATTCGTCGTGTAACTTGCGGATCGCATTCGGCGCACTTGAACGGAATTGCGGCTCATCTCGTTGGTTCATTATAATTGTCATTTATTCATCATTGCTTGTTATCCAATTGTGTAAATTGTTGTTCGTTGCTTTATTATATTTTAATTACACGCTTGAGATCTCGATCCGGACTGTCGTTTCAAATTTGCATGTGCCCTGCATTTAATTTGCATTTTCATTCAGTGAAGTTTCGACTGCCTACCATTGCATCACAACTTCTTGCAAAAATGCAAGTTAAGATCTGCCTACATTTCACCCTTGTGGTGGGACCCTTCCCAGGACCCTCGTTGCGCGGGGATGCTTTGTGCACTAGGCTGCTCCTTTTTTATTGTCTCCTGACTATGATTTTTGTATTCCGACAAACTGCAATGGCAACAAGAATACCCAAAGGAAAATTACAAGTAATTTGTTTAAAGCTCTATATCTCAAATATGCTTGCTTTGATACCATAGGTAAAATAAATCTTACTACGCCATAATAGATATTCAAGCACTAACTATAATCTATACCATTATCCATGGTCAGAGGAAGAGAGAGAGAGATCAAAATCAGAGTAGAGTTTTCCAGAACAAGAAATTCCTCTTCTACCCTCTTTCTTTTGCTTTTCTCGTCCACCGTCAATTTCTGACTCTGGGTAAAGAACTAACCATATGAATGAGCAGTGCGGTGCCTTGTCAATTCGGTAAAATAACCCCGAAAATTTCCAATCAAAATTCTAAGGTTTTCTATGGACCTATACACTAGCCAACTTGCAATAAATTGGATGATTGGGCCCACCTGATTAGACCATAATTTTGGGCTCACTCATAATCGTTTAAGAAGAACAATTCCAACATAAAGAACCCCCAAAAGGAACAAAATATGAGCAAACATTTTTGTAGGATAAAAAGGCAAATTAGTTCTTTTCTAGAGAGACTGAGGTTGAATGCTTTATATGAAAAATTGAAATAGTACTGCCCTCCATCTCTCTCTCTCTCTCTCTATATATATATATATATAAATAGAAATTTTGATTTTTTAGTGCATAACCCTATATTTCTGTTTAATTCTGTGGGTTTCTTCAATGATCTCACTTTTGTCATGTTAATAGGATAACCTCAAAAATTTGAGGGCCAAGGATGGCAATGCTGCACTTCATACACTCTCATTTCAAGCCCCCAAAATTAGACATCTGAGGAGTTTGATAATTGAAGGAAATGCTGCAATGCAGGTGATTTTTTCATTTTCATTTTTTATTAGGCGGTTGTTTTTCTTTCAGGGTAAATTCTGTGTATCCCACTAGTGAGGTTGATTTAATTGAGAATGCTTATTTTGATCCTACATTTTTTTTGTCAAAAAAGTTAAAACATGTTGTTTAAGTGTTTGAAATTTTCAAAGTATGCCCTTTTAGATAAAATTCACTGCCCTCCTGCCATGGATGCTGATATCTGCAAAGATGAATTTGGAATAAGAATTTGTCAAGTTCTTTGGGAAGCATTTGGCGGATGCATTATTTAAGAGGTTTATTATTTTATAGTAATATATATTTATATCTGATTCACATGGCAAATCACTAAAGATGAAGCCTTTACTCCGCCTGATTTTATTTCCATTTTTTTGCAATTCTCATCCATGTCGGACACCTTAAAAAATGTTATGTAGAATTAGCTACACCTTTATGTTCTTTATGAATGCAAACAGCTCTTTTGTATTCAGCTACTTGCAAGCTAAGAAATGCCTTGCCCACGTTAATTTGAAAATTTCAATTTTACCATGTTAAGATATTGAATCATGATCTTCATTTTTAAACTCTTGCTACAACTGGCTTTGTGAACGCTTGTATAATAGTAAGCAGTATCCTTCATGAATTATTCTTGAATTAATGCACAATTTATGAGAGTGACAATTGAACCATTCACTGCCACTTATAAACCCATTTCAATGGAATCAGTTGTTTCGACCTCAAAATGCCTACTCATGTCTTCCAACACTCCAACTCACAAATGACCACTTGCAAACTTTGTTACCTCGTCTTCCAACCCCACCAAATGTGCCATAATTCCACCTAAATTATGCCATACCCACAACTTCTTTAACTATTGTAGAGAAAAGAGCACAAAGACTTGGAAAAATTGTAAATCTTTGCATATACTTCTTGTGTATGTAAATACAAGTATGAATACATATATATAGGGAGAGAAGAGAGAGGAGAGTCCCAATTACAAGATGTGAGACTAATACAAGAAGAGGAAGAAGCCTAATGGGCCCTAATATGGGCCTTTACAAATTCTTTTCTAATACTCCCCCACAAGCTGGAGCGTACAAGTCGTAGGCACCCAACTTGGACAAGAACTGATAAAATAGAGCACTTGACAAAGTCTTATTGAGAAAATCAGCAATTTGGTCGGTAGCCGGAACATGTTTTAGTTCCAGTTTCTTCATTTGAACTTTTTCCCGAATGAAGTGACAGTCAACTTCAATGTGTTTCGTTTTTTCATGGAAGACAAAATTCTTGGTTATGTGAATCGCAGCTTGATTATCACAGAGTAAGGTGGCTGGTGAGGAAAGTTTTACTCCCATGTCACTCAGGAGACTCTCAAGACATCTGAGCTCAGATACAATAGACGCCATTAAACGATATTCAGCTTCGACCGCAAATCAAGCAATTACAGCCCGTTTCTTACTGCGCCAGGTAACAAGATTACCTCCGAAGTAAGTACAAAAACTGCTGGTGGAACACCGATCATCCAGGGAACCAAGATAATCAATATCTGAATATGCAAGCAATGTTGGAGTAGAGGAGGAAGTTCTGTATATCAGCCCTTGACCAGGAGCATTTTTCACGTATCACAGAATGCGTTCGACAGCCTGTAGATGTGACACTCAAGGAGAATGCATAAACTAGTTGACAACCCCAATAACAAAGGATATGTATGGTCTTGTTACTGTTAGATATATCAGTTTTTCCACCAACCGTCGATAGTATTCTGGGTTTGTAAGAAGAAGATCTGTATCAGAGGCATGAGCACACAACTTGTGATTGAAATCCATAGGAGTGTTGACCGGCTTACATGCAGAATATCCAGCATCCTGAAGAAGGTCGAGACAGTACTTCCGTTGTGATAGGACAAGGCCATCAGAACGTCTTGCGATCTCAAGGACAAGGAAGTATCGAAAGTTCCCTAGATCTTTCGTTTGAAAAACAGAACTGAGGTGCTGTTTGACCACTTGGATTCCTTTTGAATCATCTCATGTGATTAGGATGCCATCGACATATATCAAAAGAAGAACTGTACTTGTTGTGCTATGTCGAGTGAACAGAGAAAAATCCGCCGAGCTCCGAGTAAAGCCAACCTCCCGAACAACCCTATTGTTTGAGACCATAAATCAACTTCTTAAGGAGACAAACTTGGGACTCCCCTGTGATCTCAAACCCGAAAGGCTGTCGCATGTAGTCAGTTTCTTGGAGATCGCCATTGAGAAAAACATTCTTAATATCAAGTTGATGTAAGGGGCAGTGAGGATGCATAACTACAGAGATGTGGACATGAACCGTGTTGAGCTTGACCACTGGAGGGAATGTTTTCTCATAATCGAGACCCTGTTGTTGACGGGCTTTAAGTCGATCAATCGTCCCATCAGGAGCATGTTTGATGACAAAGACGCATTTACATCCGACAGTAGTCTTGCCGGGAGAAAGAGAGACTAGATCCCATGTCTGATTAACCCAGAGGGCCGTCATTTCTTCGTCCACGGCCGCCCGCCAGCCCGGATGTTTAAGAGCCCACTGCACAGAGTTAGGTACAGAAATAGAAGATAATGAGGTAGCAAAGGTTTGAAGCACTAGAGGCAAGCGATGTAAGGATACATAATTTTCCAGAGGATGAGCCGTGGAGGAAGAAGCCGGGTCGACAAGGCACAAAGTGTCATAGATTGAAGCCGACTGCAGCGGGGTGATAGAGCGGGGAGTTCGACGAGTATAGACACAGAGAGGGGGGCGGGGTGGTGGAGAGCCAGAGCTGGTGAGGGGAGGAGAGGAGATAATGAAGGAGACAAAGTTGGTGGTGGTGGAAGGGACGTAACTGGGATGACAGGTCTTGGTAAGAGTGGTTGTGGTGGAGAGGATGGTGAAACGAAGAAAAACGGTTGATCTTTCAGAAAGATAACATTAATCGAAACAGTCACCTTGCAGGTGGCGGGAGAGTAGCAAACATAAACTTTTTGAGTACTTGAATAACCAACAAATATATGTTTGGTTGCCCGAGGTTCGAGCTTGTCGGCGGAAGAATCAAGTAAGTGAACATAACATGTACAACCAAATATTCGAGTTGTTAAGAGGAAATGGAGTTGTGGAGGGAAAGAGAAAGCTGAACGGGGTGGAGTTGTCGAGGAGGGAGGATGACAAGCGGTTAATGCGATAACACGCCATCGAAACCACAAAGTGCTAATATGTCTTGCGAACATGCATTTGAATCATGAGAGAGCGATCAACATTAAGAAGATGTCTGTTTTTACGCTCATACACACCGTTTTGTTGGGGAGTGTAAGCACATGATGTTTGTTGAATAATTCCGAATTTAGAGCAGAGGTTATCGAACTCATGGCGAGTGTGTTCATGAGCATTATCTCTCCAGATTGTTTTGATTTTGTCAGAGAATTGAATACGAGTTTGAAGAACAAAAACTCGAAATACATGAGGAAGCTAAGAGCGATCACGAAGTAAATAAAATTATGTCATGCGAGAATAATCATCAATAAAAGTGAAAAAATAACGATAACCAGAAATACTTGTTACTTTATACAGGCCCCAAACATCAGAATATACTAACATAAAAGGAGTAGAGTTCCGGGTACAATGGGGAGGATAAGAGGAACGATGTTGTTTCCCTAAAATACAAGAATCACAAGTAAAAGTAGGAAGATGAACATCTGGAACAGCGTTCTTGAGAATAGAGAGAATAACATGCCTAAGACGCCGATGCCAGTCAACCGAGGAGACAGAAGAGAGAACGGTGGGGAAGACATCGAAAAGGTAGAGCCCTTTGTGCAGTCGTCATTTACCAATGATACTCTGCGTCCATCGGTCCTGCATCAAAAAGGAAGAAGAGGTGAATGTGAAAGAACAATCCAAATCATTAGTGAGACGACTAACATAAAGTAAATTAAACGGAGATCCTGTGACATGGAGAGCCGAGCGAAGGGAAATAGAGAGATTTAGAAGTCTATCAACAGAGCCGAAGACAGGAGTGGTGTTGCCATTGGCTACAGTGATAAACTTTGGATGCAAAGAATCCAAGTATTGATGCAGATTCAAGGAGCTGATATGAGTAGCACCTGAGTTCACTATCCAACGCGGGCGATTGGAGCGACAAACAATACCTTAATGAGAGACGGAGGCAGGTGAGTTGTGGAGCAATCCTTGAAGTGGTTGGAGCTGGAGACAGACTTCTTTAAGATCAGCCCGAGTGACAGAAGGGCCGAGGGCGACAACAGAAGCATTTGGAAGAGTAGGCAAATCATGTTTGTGATAGCAAATTGCCTCAAGGTGTCCATCCTTTCCACACAACAAGAACTTACGCCTTGACCGACCATTTCCGCCCCTCCCTCGAGAGCTAGTACGACCCCCACGAGTAGAGGGAGGGAGAGGTAGTAATGACGCAAAAGATTGCTGGAGAAGAGCCGCTGATGGAGGGCCGATAACATCAGGAGACGGTGAAACCTTTAACAACATGGAACACACATCAGAGAATGATGAAATAGTAGCAGAGGAGAGGATCTGAGCCCGAACACTATGAAGATGGGGCGGAACACGAGCCATCATCATGACAATACCAACAACTTCCTTTTGAGCACGCTGGGCTGCTAGATCCGTAGTTGGGGGCTGATGTTGAATCCGGGCCTTAACCGGCGATTTGGACTGAGCAACAAAAAATGTTAAGTGAGCAGCACTGCCTGAGTCAAGGGACTGAAGATCGGTGATGATGTTGTACAAATGTTGGAGACCTATGAAGCACCGACACTTCAAAATGCCCAACATGTCGGTGTCGGACTCTCTGACACTCGTCGGACTCTCCGACACTCGTGTCGGAAGTCCGGCACTCGTGTCGGAAGTCCGGCACTCGTGTCGGAAGTCCGGCACTCGTGTCGGAAGTCCGGCACTCGTGTCGGATGTCCGGCACTCGTGTCGGATGTCCGGCACTCGTGTCGGATGTCCGGCACTCGTGTCGGATGTCCGGCACTCGTGTCGGATGTCCGGCACTCGTGTCGGATGTCCGGCACTCGTGTCGGATGTCCGGCACTCGTGTCGGATGTCCGGCACTCGTGTCGGATGTCCGGCACTCGTGTCGGATGTCCGGCACTCGTGTCGGATGTCCGGCACTCGTGTCGGATGTCCGGCACTCGTGTCGGATGTCCGGCACTCGTGTCGGATGTCCGGCACTCGTGTCGGATGTCCGGCACTATGGCTCACGTGGGACATGCGTGTCCCTCTCAATCGGACACACGTGTCCCTAAGCTAGCTACTCACGGTGAGATGAGAGGTCATTGTCTTGAAAGTGCATTTTTTGTGAAAAAGGTTTTATAAGTTCATATACAAGACTAAAAACACATTTGCTGATCATTGGAGGAAAAAAATTGGAAAGTGTGTAAAAGTCTTAAGAAGTGATCTATTTGAGGTGAAAAAACTATAAGAAAATGTAATGTGTTAATGTTCTGTCATTTTCTGACATTTGGTTAAGTTTTGCATTTGAATATTTGATGAGAAATATTTAAACATGTCTTAATTTATTTGAATATTTGTTATTTGTTTATTTTAAATTTTTTGTTAAATGTTTTAGAATTTTCATAATTATAAAAAATAAATATTTAATATGCGTGTCCTAGCGTGTCAAAATATGATATTTTTTGAGAATTCACGAGTCGCGAGTCGTGTCGTGTCGCGCCGCATCGCGTGTCGCGTGTCGGTGCAACATAGTTGGAGACTATACTTGCCAGAGTATAGAGAATGAAGCTCATCCCAGATCGCCTTGGCCGTCTCATGATACATGGCCATGCGGTACGGTTCACCATCAAGGGAGTTGAGAAGTCAAGTCTGAACACGACCATCGTAACGCAACCAGTCATCAGTAGGTGCAGAAGGAGTATCCCTAGTGAGATGATGCAGAATTCCCTTGGACTGAAGTACCCGACGGACAAAATGCACCCATTCAACAAAATTTTTCTTCCCAGTAAGAGATATGGTGGTGATCCTTAACTCTTCATGCAATTCAAGAGTGGGGACCACGCGGGCTGAAGGAGAAGAATCCGTAGAGGAATCCATGACAATACTGCCCGGCGGCTAGGAGAAAAACCGCGGACAGAAGTAGCGACAACAACAGTGAGACTGGCGGACTGGCAATACACAGGCAGCACACGTAACCGCGGCTAGAGATAAAACACAGCGAGCAAAAGCCGAAACCGTTGCGGGTTGAAGCAGTCAAACCGACAAGACCACAACGGACAGAGCAACAAACAAAAAAGAGACTACGACGGGCTGAAGAACAGCAAGCTGAGACGAGACCGCGACAGACTGAGCGACTAATAGAGAGAAGGCTGCGGAGGGATGAAGATCATCGAGCTGGAAAAACACCACGACGAGCTGAGGAGCAGCGAGCTGTGAAAAAGAACGCGGCGTGCTGAGGAGAGACCGCTGAAGAAAAGACGAGTGCGGTAAAAAAATAGAGACCGACAAGCAAAAATGCTGCGGGCTCAGAACGGCAGACCGCTGCAGCTAAAAAGACAAACCAGTGCGGCTAAAGAGACAAACCGCGGCAGGCTCAGAAGGGCAGACCGTTGCGGCGAAAGAGACAAACCGCTGCAGCTAGAAGAGGCAATCCGCCATCTCAAGAAAGCAGCGGACAGGATGAGATGAACCAAGCAGACCGTGGCGGACACAGAACATGCCGCACAGTGGGTCCCAACAGCGAAGTCTATAAAAGCGAGGAGAAGCGAGTCCAGAAGAGGAGGGAGCAGCACAAGGTGAACCGTGCAGTAAAAAAAAAAGCTATCCACCGAGGAATGCAAATAGGAAGCCACACAAAGGGTTGCGTGTAGAAGATTTCTATCCGCCGGGTTGCGGTTAGCAAACCGCACAGAGGGTTGTTGTTAGAGAATCATAGACTGCCCGGAGGGATCGAGACCTCTGATACAATGTAGAGAAAAGAGCACAAAGACTTGGAAAAATTGTAAACATTTGCATGTACTTCTTGTGTATGTAAATACAAATATGAATACATATATATTGGGAGAGAAGAGAGAGGAGAGTCCCAATTACAAGATGTGAGATTAATATATGAAGAGGAAGAAGCCTAAAATGGGCCCTAATATGGGCCTTTACAAATTCTTTTTGTAGAAAACAAAAGCTCAACCTTGTATATACTTCTTCATATGTGAAATACAAGAAAGAATACAGATATATAAGAGAAGAGAGGGAGAAATAATCCTATACAGGAGATGTGAGACTAAAAGAGAAAGGAGAAAAATTGGCCTATAATTGGGCCTTTACATTATTTTCTTCTATATTATCTAACACTCCCACACAAGCTAAAGCGTATAAGTCATATGCGCCAAGCTTGGACAAGAAATGGTAGTACAACTTGCGAGGCAGCGCCTTGGTAAGGATCTCAACAACTTGTCCAGAGGCAGGAACATGTTCAAGCTTTAGCTCCTTTGCTTGAACCTTTTCTCGAACAAAATGACAATCAAGCTCAATATGTTTAGTCCTCTCATGGAACACAGGATTCTTTGCAATGTGTATTACAGCTTGACTGTCACAGAACAGTGTTGAAGGTGAGGACAATTTAACCCCCAAGTACATTAAAAGACTTTCAAGTCAGGTTATTTCAGATGTAACAGCCGCCATCGCACGGTATTCGGCCTCAGCAGACGAGCGGGCGACCACCGTCTGCTTCTTACTCCGCCATGTGATAAGATTTCCTCCAAAGTATGTACAGAATCTAGTAATTGAACATCTATCATCCAATGAGCCCGCATAATCCGCATTCGAGTATGCAATGAGAGAAAGGGAGGAAGACGGCTTGTACACAAGTCCTTGCCCAGGGGAAGTCTTCAGATAATTAAGGATGCGTTCCACTGCCTGGAGGTGAGAGACCCGTGGGGTATGCATAAACCGACTGACCACACCAACCGCAAATGATATGTCAGGTCTTGTAACTGCTAGATATACCAGTTTTCTCACAAGAGGGCGATAATATTCCAGGTTTGGAAGAAGAGAATCATTCTCAGATCCCTGAGCACACAACATGTGGTTGACTTCCATCGGAGTTTCTGCAGGTTTACAATCCGAGAGGCCAACATCTTGCAGAAGGTCAATACAATACTTATGCTATGATAAGACAAGGCCATCTGGTCGTCGTGCTACTTCTAGTCCAAGATAATAACGAAGATTGCCCAAATCTTTGATTTGAAAGGTAGAGTTCAAATGTTGCTTCACATGGTGTATCACAGCTGAGTCATCACCAATGATAAGAATATCGTCCACATAGACCCGAAGTATGGCTATCCCAGTTGATTGGTGACGAGTAAAGAGAGAGGAATCTGCCGAGCTTTGTTTGAAGCCAACTTCACGAACGACCTTGCTGAACTTCCCAAAGCACGCCCGTGGAGATTGTTTGAGACCATAAATAGACTTGTGAAGTAGACAGACCCGAGACTCCCCCGTGGTCTCAAACCCGGGCGGTTGATGCATGTACACTATCTCAAGAAGATCACCATTCAAGAAAGCATTCTTGACATCTAGTTGATGGAGGGGCCACTAGTGATGAACAGCTAAGGATAGGAGAACCCGAAACGAATTCAATTTTGCGACTGGAGAGAAGGTTTCCTCATAATCAAGACCGTACTGTTGAGTAAATCCCAGTGCCACAAGCCGAGCCTTTAAGCGATCAACTGTCCCATCCACGACATGTTTGATAGTGAAGATCCACTTGCACCTAACACAACTGTGACCCAGAGGAAGGGGCACAAGATCCCAAGTGTGATTACCCCACAGAGCCGTCATCTCGTCATACATGACAGTGCGCCACCGTGGATGCTGGAGAGCTTCCTGCACAGATGTAGGTACAAAAATAGAGGAGAGAGAGAGAGAGAGAGAGCAAAGACCCGAAGGGACGGGGAGAGCCGGTGTAGAGAGACATAATTGGCAATGGGATGTGCCGTCGAAGAGGATGCCAGATCAACAGGCCGCAAGAGCACACCGGTAGAGGGAAGCTGCTGCAGAGCATCTGAACGTGGAGGACGACGAGTGCACACCTGAATAATAGAGGGTTTGGAGGGGACTGTTGGTGGTGGGATGCTCCGAGTGATAGGAGATTTGGACTGGTGGGGTTGGGGGGTAGGTAGAAGTGGTGGTAATGGAGATGTTACGGGTACGAAGGGCCGAGGTAGAGGAGGCAGAAGAAGAGGATCTAAAGGACTGGTGTGATATGGTTGGTCTTCATGGAAGGAGACATCAACAGACACAACCATATTACCAGTTTTAGGATCAAAACAAACACACCCTTTCTGAGTGCGAGAGTAGCCAACAAACATCGCCTTGGTAGCCCGAGGGGCGAGCTTGTCATTTGAGGGACCGAGGTGATGGACATTACATGTACAACCAAACACACGAGATGTGAGAGAGAAGAGAGTCATGGATGGATAAAGAAGAGTGATGGGTGCCACAAATGTGAGGACGGAGGACGCCATGCGATTAATGAGGTGACAGACTGTAAAAACGACAAAGTTCCAATAAACAGGAGGAACCTACATTTGAATCATAAAAGAGCGAGTCACATCAAGGAAGTGGCGATTCTTCCGTTCCGCTATGCCATTCTGTTGGGGGGTATAGACACATGAAGTCTGATGGAGAATAGCGAACTCAGCGCAGAGATTGGAGAAGGGAGAGACCGCATCAGATAGAAAACTAACAGAACTGAGGTGGGGTCCACGAGCCAGAGAGTGGAGGGATATATGTAAAGAGGGAAGAGCAGTGGATCCACGGGAGATGAGGAGGCAACTGGTAGAAAAGAGAGAGGCCTCCAGCAGAAGAAATAAAAACCAAGCTGCGCGACAATGAAGGAAACCGGGTGGACAGAGAAGTCGGGCGGTCAGAAGCAGGCCATGTAGAAAACAAAGGCTCAACCTTGTATATACTTCTTCATATGCGAAATACAAGAAAGAATACAAATATATAGGAGAAGAGAGAGAGAGAGAAATAATCCTATACAGGAGATGTGAGACTAAAAGAAAAAGGTGAAAAACGGGCCTATAAATGGGCCTTTACATTATTTTCTTCTATATTATCTAACACTTTTCTAACAACTATGAATACACTGTCGTCCATAGTAAAAGCTTATGCCCCAATTCTCCCTTGGATGAGTGCCAGAATATGGAACTATATAATGTTACTGGTGCAAGCATCTCTTTTCTCTCTCAGATGAATGCCAGAATTAGGAACTACAAAAATTACCGACTTAGAAAATGAACATATAGATATTGAAAATTGAGGCCTTGGAAGGGATGATCACCCTCCAATGTATTATAATACCAACTCACACTTTTCATTTCTCAAATCAGTATTCAATCTGCTCCAAGGACAAAGCAAGTTTTTCTTGGGCTGGCATTGTTACAAAATAAATACAGAATTTATGACTAATAAAAAAGTGCTAATTAACGGGAAGAGGCAGTAATTTGAAATAAATGCTGGAAGAATATATGTTGCCATATATGGTAGATCAGTAATGAATGAATGCTGTAAATAAGAATAAATGCTACCATCTGTGATAGGGTAGCAGTGAAGATTGAGTTCTTAAAATAAGGAAGTATAAATGAAACCTGCAATGGTGGAAATAAGTCAAAAAGTTTAGGGGCTTCTTGAAATTAGTCCATAAATTTTATTGTCTCAAATAAATCCCTAAATTTTAGGGACTTTTCGAAATCAATCCTAAATTTAAATTCACTTACTAATTAGTAGAAAATACGTATTAACTTAATTAATTTAAAAATAGCTCATATTTTTGTAGTAATCCCATCTTTTAAGTATCAACAACAACACTCAAGCCTTTATCCCACTATAGTGGGGTCGGCTATATGGATCATTTGCCGCCATTGTGCCCTATCTTTAGTTATAATCTCACTAATGTCTAAGTACATCGTGTCTTTCCTTATAGTTTCATTCCAAGTCTTTATTGGTCTGCCCCTTCCCCATTTAACATGCCTAGTGACTAAACTCTCACAACGCCTAACAAGTGCCTCTAATGGTCTCCGTTGTACGTGTCCAAAGCACCTTAGTCAAGCTTCTCACATATTCTCTGCAATTGATGCCACTCTTGTCTTAATCCCTAATACATTCATTTCTAATTTTATCCAGTCTTGTGTGTCCACACATCCACCTAAACATTCTCATCTCCACAACTCCCATTTTGCTCATGTACACAATTCACTGCCCAACACTCAGAACCATAGAGCATCGTTGATCTAAGTTGCAGTACAACAAAACTCGTCTTTAAGTTTTAATAGTACTTTACGGTTACATAAGATCCCTGACGCGCTTGTCCACTTCAACCAACTTGCTTGGATTTTATGTATCACATCTTTATCAGCGGTCAACTTCGGAGTGGGAGATCGAAGGTGACGAGCAGTTACTCGGGGGATCGCCATTGACTTCGAATACGGAAAGACGGCTCTTTCGCGGGTAACTTGATTCTTCCCCCTCCTTTGCGTGTGTCTACATTTTTTCTTTGGTTTTTAGATTCATTGCTAGGATTTCGTCCTAATTTTGTCAGTGAACGCTACGTCGAAAACTCCAAACAAAAATATATTTGGAGTTCACGATTTTCATCTTGCTACGACAAGGAGAATGAAACGAAAGTTACGAACTTCCTTTCTTAAAGTGAGTGCGACACTCACTCAAATCTTTGCAAAAACAAAATTCATTAAATATTGCATGTATTAGGGTTTTCTAGAAAAAGCCGACATGCGTGCAAACTCTACACGTCGTCCTGCATCAATTTGGTATCAGAGCCAGGTTCCGAAAGTTCCTAAATTTTGGAATCCGCCCTGCGTAAAATAGGAATCCCGCATAACATTTTATTTTTTAAAAAAGATTTTTTATAGCATAATCATACATTTGCATTTTACTTGTTTGTTTGCATGCATCTGCGTAGTGGTAGATTAGTGAGTATGAGTTCACCCCATCACAATTCATCACCTGAACACCCTCAAGAGGTAAACTCGGAAATTCGTCAAGTTGAACATGGTCAACTGAGTCGTGGATATGAAGGGAATGAACCACGTCCGTGGTTTCTACCTTTCGCCCACCAAATGATAGCGTTAATCGAGAGTATACATCAGATGCGAGAAGAGTTCAAACACCTTAATGTTAGGGTGAATAGTTTAGTAGTACCCCCTCAGGTTTCAATGCCACCTCCAATTCGAGATGAACATTCTGTGCGACCCCGTCACGATGTTTCACATCACTACATGGAAAAGTCAACACTTAGGAGGAATCCTCTTTTTGAGGAAGAGGTTAGAAATCCCATAGATAGGTTCGAGTTTGAGCACGATCGGGGTAGAAATTCCCCAAGGTATTTTTCTGAACCCCAACGCAACCCTTTCTTCGGCCCTCAAGATAATTATCAGGAGAGACCCTTTTATGACATGGCGAGAGAAGAGCGTCATTGAGACCATCGTCGGCCTATACCGGTCATGCATCGTGATGATCGACCTAGAGATTGACATCGACCGTCACCCCCACGACCCCACGACGTCGAGACATTCGTGATCCTTAAGATTATAATTACGACTATCCTCCCCGGGATAGGCGACCTGATCTTACACGTTGTGAAGCTAAATCCGCCACTTTATGATGGTTCTATGAATCTCAAGATCTTTTCTGACTTGGTTATAGTCATAGAGACCTATTTTGAGTGGTATCGTATGACGGAGGACCAAAAAGTTCAGTTCGCTAAAATGTGGTTGTCTGGGCGAGAAAAAATCTTTTGGATAGGTGAAAAGCGTAGTCTAGTGAGGAATGGACTCCCTCCCATTACCCATTGATCCCATATGAAATACATATTGGCGGAACAGTACATTCCCCAACACTATCAGACCCGTCTACGAGACGAGCTGGCGTCTCTACCTCAAGGGTCCAAATTAGTTTCTGATTACTTAGTTGAGATGAAGGACCTTATGATTAGGTGCAACATAGTAGAACACCCACGTGACATCTGATCTAAATTTAAGTGTGGGCTATGACCTGAGATCCGAAATGAGTTGATTCGATTTGGTCACTATTCCCTAGCAAAGACCATATCTATCGCCATCGATATCAAGAAGCACCAAAATAGAACCTCCCAGTTTAAATCTCAACTTAAAACGAATACTTATTACATGAAAGAAGAATCTAAGGGTAAGGAGAACGGTTCGAAGTCTACTTCGACCTATACGAGAGATCAAAAAGAGAAGCCCCCCATGAGAACTGTGACCCCATTATAGATCCGATGTTATGAGTGCCAGCAGATGAGCCATATATCCAGGGATTGTCCCAAGAGGAAAGACACATTAGTTATTCATGAGGTGACTGGGGAGGATGAGCTTGTAGAAGAAGCTGGAGTCGAGAGGGACTCACGCTTTTTGAACGACAAAGTGTACGGTACGCCTAGTGATGATGAGATAGATCCCGACATTCTAGTGGTGATATCCATGTTATCTACACCATAAAAATCTGCCGATTATTGACGGACAAACATCTTGCAGGCCTATTTTAAGGCTGGGGAGAAAGTGTGTCGTTTAATAGTGGATAGTGAGAGTTGTATGAATGTGATAGACGAGACTGCATTAGCCCGTATTGGACTCACTGCTGAGCGACACCCATCCCAATTTCAGGTAGCTTGAGTCACCAAAACTGTTCTATCAGTGACTAGGAAATGTTTAGTACCTAGCACTATCAGTACGTGCTCAGATATAATCTGGTGTGATGTTATGCCTATGGATGTGTGCCACATATTACTTGGGCGACCTTGGTTGTATGACCGAGATGTCACCATACATGACAGGTCCAAGTGTCCAACATTTGCTCCTTTCTTCTGGATGGAAAGGGAGTAGTGTTAGATTCTGTAACATCCGTTATCTAACGCGAAAATTATTTAAATTTGTAGGGGAAAGTCGCGACGGATTTTGATCGAGGCAGCGCGTCGTCAAGGTATAATGTTACTTTTTCTTATAATAGCGCTACCGTTAGTTCGTTAAGTGCGTTAATTATAGTGCGTGCCACATTTTATTTTAGTGACGCGCGCGGTGAAAATGGGTTGATTTTCAAGGGAATTAGATTGGGATACCAATAACAATTTTCCCCCTCTCACTTAATACGGTTATTAAAACCGCATCCCACTATTGATTTAAATCCCGCATCTCTCTCCACGGGAATAAGCCGCAACACTTAAAATCCCGTAATCTATTCCTCACGGGAGAAGAGTAAACCGCAAGCCCGACGTCCCCGTTTCCGCAAGCAGCGACGACGCCAGGCCGCGCCTTCCGCAATCCCTAGCCGACGACGATACTCCTCCAGAACCCCTCTCCGACCACTCCTCCTTCCTCTACGAGCGCCGGTGTACATTCCTTTTCCTCCCTTGGCCGTGGAAGTGCCGAATTCAACCCTAATCGGTGGAGGTTGAGTTTCGATTTTGGTTCCGGTGAGTCGATTCCTCCCTTATCTCTTTTCTCTCATGGAGATCCTTCGTTTTGGAGATTATGCTAAACAAAATTTTGTTCCTAATGCCCTAAATAGGATTTGGAGTTCGTGATCCTCCGCGGAATTTTGGTTTGGCGCTTTGAGAGCCTCAATCACTCCACGTAAAGGTAATATCTGAAGTTTAGCACGTGAAATTTTGTAACCCTAGTGGTATATAAATTTTCCACGGGAAAATCGTAAAGAGAGAAATTATGAAACTAGGACTGCCCTAAATTGCAGGACTTTGGTGGAGTCGGGGCAGCATTCTGAAGGTCCCCAGCAGTAGGATTGCCTTCGGAAGAGAAGATGTCGCCGCGCCGAGTGTACGAGCGCCGCAACACCATGGTAAGGAATTTTTAATTCTTTTTAGTTAGACCTATCAAGAAATTATTTTATGCACACACGTGTAAACTTCGTACGAGAATCATAGTCAAGCACGTAAAGGTGTTGCAGTGGGAAAAAGGTCGCGAAATTAGTTGTAGGGTAAATCCTTTTCCAAGACCCTAATAGCCAGATCAAATATATTAGCGTTAGGTGCGAAATCTTATACGTTTACGCAAGTGTGAGAATTTGTCTAAGTTAGGGCGTGAATGTCCCTTCTAGTCGACCATGAGAAAGTTAAGGGTCGCTCAGTAATACACCAAAAGAGATGTCCCAAGCAGAGTAGCATTTGACCAAAAGGTCAGTAAGCACACTTCAGTCTTTTCGTGCTTAGTAGAGGCGCACTAGCTTTCTCATAGGGCATATGGTATCCTATGAGTAACAGTGTCTTGGGAGTTGACTCCTCTTCAGACAGTTAGTAGATTCGAGACCGTGTCCGCGCGACACTAGAACAATTGAGTTCGTTAGATGGTCTCGGGTCGTCAGTTTCAGATGCCGGTTAGGAGCTACTCTGTCTAGAGCCTTCCTAGTAGAGGTGCATGTTAGAAGTCACCTAGAACTCAAGTATAGACCTGACGTGAGACAGTACACTAGTTAGTAAACACCGGGACTTGGGTTAGTGAACTCAAAGTCAAAAACATAGATCAGGTAGATATTTTGACCAGGTAGTGTTCTGAAGACATGCATAATATATAGCATAAAAGTTTTTAATGCACGAAACCATATTTTCTAAAGGCATGCATCCATATTATGATAAGATGTTTTTAGTGTCATTAGGAGGAGTTATTTTTTTTTACTTTGACCCATCGTGGGCAACGTTTTTACAGGTGACCCAGGTGGGAACCTACGCCTAGGATGAGCGTTAGCAGTTTGTAGTGTTTTTCCCTTTCAATTTTCCTTTACCTTCAACATATACGTGTAGTTGTGGACAGTGTAACTTATTAATATTTTATATATCTTGTATTAGATTTATTATGATAGTTCAGATTTTCAGTTAATTCAATTCTATTTTTTGTAGTGGCTCTGTGATTCCAGATATCAGGTATGTGGATACCCTTAGTTTACTTTCTTAGTTTCCGTTGCTAGTTATAAATTTTTAGTAACTTCTACTTTATACCTGCTGTTTACTAGTTTTAATACTGTTTCCTAGTTCTTTTTATATCGCTGACCCGACCGGATGACTGATTATTGAAAAACTGGGAAAGTGTGTTACAAATTGGTATCAGAGCCAGGTTTAGGATCCCTGGACCCAAGAAGGTTTTCACAGAGCCATAGGATTATGTTAGAGTAAAGTCTTGTTAGTAGAATATTTTAAGTTGCGTTTAAACCCTAGTTTTCGCTAGAGTACGAAATAAAGTTGCTAAGCCAGATTTCGCAGATGCTTGATAAATAATCAGATTTCTTTTATATGTTCTATCAGACAACTCGAGTTAGTGAACCGGGTGAATCTTCACGTCAGGACCCTATTCCTAACGCGTCTATTGGAGATGCTGCCGTGCCACAGGTACAACCAGTTTCAGCAGCTACAGAGTTCACTGACATAGCGTCTCAGATTGCCAAGACGGTTACTGTTGCCTTGATGGAGTTTCAGAGAGTACTGGCTGCAGGGTTTCCAGTTCCAGTACAAGTACCAGCCCCTGCACCAGCTCCTGCCCCAGCACCCGTGGAGATGACCCTGGAGCGCTATTTGAGGAACTTTAGAGAGCTTCAACCTTCGAACTACAGTGGGGACGAGACCCCGATGGACACAGATGATTGAGTGACAAACACCAGAGATCTGTTGGATGTTTTGGAGTGCCCAGAAAACAAGGTCCCTCTGGCAGTTTTTCTCCTCCGAGGTGAGACAAAGGTCTGGTGGGACAAGTACCGGGCTGATGATCCCGCAGGTATATGGTTATGAAATTTCCTTTTATTTTTGGAAGTGATACATTTTTTTTAAATAGTATGACCGTACTTTTGGCCAGGTCGTACGCCAGACATGTTTACGTGGGGCGAATTTTCTAGAGCCCTTGCAAGTTGGTTCGTGCCTCCTTCTGCACGACGAGGTCTCTAGGAGAAGTACCTTAGGCTTTTTCAGGGGGACATGACTGTTGCTGAGTACGAGCGAGAGCTTACCCATCTGGCTCGATATGCGGACGTAATGCAGGGAGATCAGGCTGAGAAGTGCAGCCATTTTATGGATGGTTTACGTGACTCGTTGAGGCAGCCGCTGATGACTATGGTCAACGCTGATTACAGGAGCTTAGTGGATACAACTTGCAGGTTGGAGGCTGATCAGCAAAAGGTTCATAAGCGAAGTAATTTCCGTGCGAAGCGATCTCAGGATTCGCATCAGCCACAACAGAGCACGAATGATCAAGGGAAGAACTGGAACAAGAAGCAGAAGCCTGATGCAAGGAAGAATGGTCAATCTGGTGACAGGAGCAGAGACTACCCCCTTTGTCCCCAGTGTTAGCGTCGCCATCCAGGTGAGTGTTTGGCCAGCGCGGGCGTGTGTTACAAGTGTCGTCAACCTGGACACATAACCCGTTTCTGTCAGTAAGTTGGTTCGAATCAGGTAATCAAAACCTAGTTGTATTTTTTTGTACATTTATGAAATTACTGTAGATGACAAATGCAATTTGTTCCTGTAGTCGAAGTATGAGGTTGATGACCCTAGCAGAGTAGACAAGGGCAAAGCTTTGATGATTACTGATGGGAGACCACAACAGGGTCGAGATTTGTTGCAGCCCAGAGCTTATGAGCTTGGTCAACAGGAGGCAAATGATCAGGAGGATGTAGTGACTGGTAAGTGCTTTAATTTGCTTAACAAGTTTATTTAATCCTCCGTAGTGACACGCTTTTCATTTTAAAAACCATTCATGTAGGCATCCTTATGTTTCGTGATTTACCCTCTAAGATTCTGTTTGATACGGGTGCCTCACACTCGTTTATCGCATAATCTCTTGTGCGTAAGTTGAATTTAGAACTCTTCCCAGAGACAGTATTACTGGAAGTCATGATGCCTAATGGATCCCTTCTGCAGACCAGAGATAAGTGCAGGGTACCGGTGCAGTTTGGTGAAACCGAGATTATCGTGGAATCTTTGCAGCTACCTATTGCAGGATTCAATCTGATCTTTGGAATGGACTGACTTTCGGCGGTAAACGTCAGGATTGACTGTAGGACGAAGCAGATACAGTTTGATGACCCTAATCAGACTGCGTTTTCTTTTCAGGGCTTGAAGGGAGTTGTGAAGATGATCATCTCTGCAGTCCAAGCTAGAAGGTGCATCAGTAAGGGTTGTGAAACTTTCGTAGTACTGATGAATGCAGATGCTAAGGCTGACTTGACAGAGGTACCAGTGGTGCAGGAGTTCCCCGACGTTTTCCCGGAAGAGCTCCCTGGTGCCCCTCCAGATAGAGAGATTGAGTTCCCGATAGACTTGCAGCCTGGGGCTACACCGGTAGCCAAATCCCCCTATCGGATGGCTCCTAGGGAACTAGCGGAGTTGAAGAGCCAGTTGCAGGAATTGCTTGATTTGAGTTTTATACGTCCCAGTACTTTACCTTGGAGTGCTCCAGTACTTTTCGTGAAGAAGAATGATGGTAGTCTGAGACTGTGCATAGACTACTGTGAGTTGAACAAGCTGACAGTAAAGAACAAATACCCGATTCCCAGGATTGATGATTTGTTCGACCAGTTGGTGGGCTCGTGCACCTTTTCCAAGTTAGATTTGAGGTCGGGCTACCATCAGTTAAAGATTCGAGACGTGAATGTTCAGAAGACGGCTTTTAGTACCAGGTATGGACACTTCGAGTTCATGGTCTTGTCGTTTGGGATGACCAATGCTCCTTCAGTATTCTTGGACCTGATGAACATGGTATTTCGGGAGTACTTGGATCATTTTGTTATCGTCTTTATCGATGACATCTTAGTATTCTCAAGAAGTGCAGAAGATCATGCCGCACACCTCAGGATTGTTTTGAGCACCCTCAGGGAGAACCAGTTGTATGCCAAGTTTTCAAAGTGTGAGTTCTGGCTTTCAGAGATTGCATTCTTAAGCCACATCATCAGTCAACAAGGGGTTAGTGTTGATCCGAAGAAGATAGATGCCATTAAGAATTGGCCAAGGCCGACGACAGTTTCAGTGGTTCGCAGCTTTTTGGGTCTTGCTGGTTACTACAGGAGATTCATCAGAGATTTCTCAAAGATAGCCTTACCACTGACTTCCCTCACCAGGAAGGTTAAGGGTTTGGATTGGACAGTTGAGTGTGAATTGGCTTTTGAGGACTTGAAGGGCAGATTGATGACCGCACCGATATTGAGTTTACCTTCAGGGCCTGACGAGTTTCAGATTTATAGCGACACATCAGGTCAGGGCTTGGGATGTGTTCTCATGCAGCATGGAAATGTCGTAGCTTATGCATCGTGATAGTTAAAGGTTCATGAGAGGAACTATCCAGTGCATGACTTGGAGCTTGCAGCAGTCATACATGCTCTGAAAATTTGGAGGCACTATCTCTATGGCGTTCATTGTGAGATCTTCACTGATCATAAGAGCCTCAGGTATATCTTCGATCAGCGAGAGCTCAATTTGAGGCAGCGCAGATGGTTAGAGTTTCTATCAGACTACGACGTAGATATTCAGTACCATGCAGGAAAGGCGAACGTTGTAGCTGATGCCCTTAGCCGTAGAGGTTCGTGTTTCTTCTTTCTCACTCAGCAGGAGGAGTTAGTGCGAGAGCTGGAGAGACTGGATATCACCGTTGTGCCACGCTGTAGTTTTGGTTCTGCAAGGTTGAATTGGATGAAGATCACCTGCGACATTAAGGATATAATCAGGACAGCGCTACCGTTGGATCCAAAGATGGCAGAGATTTGGAGCTCAGTGCATACATGTCAGAAGGAGAGATACAATATTCAGGATGATTTACTATTATTTGATGACAGGGTGTGTATCCCCGATGTTAGTCACCTTCGCGAGGATATTCTATTTGAGGCACACAATTCCAGATATTCTATACATCCGGGTAGCACGAAGATGTATGTAGATCTCAAGAAGGTAGTCTGGTGGCCAGACTTGAAGAGTGATGTTGCAGATTACGTAGGGAAGTGTGAGATGTGCAAGTTGGTTAAGGCCGAATGCCAAAGGCCTGGAGGCAAGTTGCAGCCACTTCCCATTCCCGAGTGGACATTCGAGGATATATCCATGAATTTCATCCATGGTCTGCCGAGATCTCAGAGTGGGAATGTTTCCTTAAGGGTTATAATATATCGTCTTTCTAAGGTTGCCTATTTCATTCCTCTTAAGAAGACAGATCAGGGTCCCAGATTAACACAGTATATATAGATGAGATAGTTCGACTTCACGGCATTCCCAGGACTATAGTTTCAGACCGAGATGACAGATTCACCTCCAGGAAGTGGCGATACGTTCAGGAGCGGTTGGGTACCAGATTACATTTCAACATCGCATTCCATCCCCAGATAGATGGGCAGACTGAGCGCACAAATAGGACTTTGGAGGATCTGCTACGGATGTGCATTTTGGACTTTGGAGGAAAGTGAGAGAAATATGTTACTCTTGTGTAATTCTCCTACAATAACAGTTTTCAGACGAGTATTGGGATGACACCGTTCGAGACCCTCTATGGTAGACGTTGTCGGACACCGTTATGTTGGGCTGAAAGTGAAGAGAGATCTACTATTAGGGAGTCATGGATTGATAAGACCACTGACAGGATCAAGCTCATTCAGGAGCGTATGAAGACAGCTCAGGATCGCCAGACCAAGTATCATGATCAGAAGCACAGGTCAGTAGAATTCAGAGTTGGAGACTATGTTTATCAGAAGGTCAGACCAGTCAGAGGAGTCTCTAGAATAAAACGGATGAAAAAGCTGAGCCCCAGATTCGTTGGTCCTTTTGAGGTGCTGGAAAGAATTGGTGAGGTTGATTACAGGTTGGCCTTACCTGAGGAAATGAGTGATGTACATGATGTATTCCACGTCTCCTATCTGAGGAGAGCAGTCAGAGATTCTAGTCAGATTATCAGTACCGAGGAAGCACCAATCGAGACAGATCTTAATGTTGGGGTTAGACCAGTCATAATAGTGGATTCAAGGATACATAAGCTTAGGAATAGAGAGATTCACATGGTCAAAGTCTTTTGGATGAACTGTGGCCGTCCAGAGTATACTTGGGAGCGAGAGGATGAGCTTAAGAGCAATGCAGACTATTATTTTCTCTTCGATTCAGGTATGATTATAATTTTCGAGGACGAAATTTTTTGTTAGGAGTGGAGATTTGTAACATCCGTTATCTGACGCGAAAATTATTTTAATTTGTAGGGGAAAGTCGCGACGGATTTTGATCGAGGCAGCGCGTCGTCAAGGTATAATGTTACTTTTTCTTATGATAGCGACCGTTAGTTCGTTAAGTGCGTTAATTTTCAAGGGAATTAGATTGAAGTGCCAATAGCAATTTTCCCCCTCTCACTTAATACGGTTATCAAAACCGCTTCCCACTATTGATTTAAATCCCGCATCTCTTTCCACGGGAATAAGCCGCAACATTTAAAATCCCGTAATCTATTCCTCACGGGAGAAGAGTAAACCGCAAGCCCGACGTCCCCGTTTCCGCAAGCAGCGACGACGCCAGGCCGCGCCTTCCACAAGCCCTAGCCGACAGCGATACTCCTCCAGAACCCCTCTCCGACCACTCCTCCTTCCTCTACGAGCGCCGGTGGACATTCTTTTTCCTCCCTTGGCCGTGGAAGTGCCGAATTCAACCCTAACCGGTGGAGGTTGAGTTTCGATTTTGGTTCCGGTGAGTCGATTCCTCCCTTATCTCTTTTCCTTCATGGAGATGCTTCGTGTTGGAGATTATGCTAAACAAAATTTTGTTCCTAATGCCCTAAATAGGTTTTGGAGTTCGTGATCCTCCGCGGAATTTGAGTTTGGCGCTTTGAGAGCCTCAATCACTCAACGTAAATGTAATATCTGAAGTTTAACACGTGAAATTTTGTAACCCTAGTGGTATATAAATTTTCCACGGGAAAATCGTAAAGGGAAAAATTATGAAATTAGGACTGCCCTAAATTGCAGGACTTTGGTGGAGTCGGGGCAACATTCTGAAGGTCCCCAGCAGTAGGATTGCCTTCGGAAGAGAAGATGTCGTCGCGCCGAGTGTACGAGCGCCGCAGCACCACAGTAAGGAATTTTTAATTTTTTTTATTTAGACATATCAAGAAATTATTTTATGCACACACGTGTAAACTTCGTACGAGCATCATAGTCAAGCACATAAAGGTGTTGCAGTGGGAAAAAGGTCGCAGAATTAGTTGTAGGATAAATCTTTTTCTAAGACCCTAATAGCCAGATCAAATATACTAGCGCTAGGTGCAAAATCTTATACGTTTACGCAAGTGTGAGAATTTGTCTAAGTTAGGGCGTGAATGTCCCTTCTAGTCGACTATGAGAAAGTTAAGGGTCGCTCAGTAGTACACCAAAAGAGATGTCCCAAACAGAGTAGCATTTGACCAAAAGGTCAGTAAGCACACTTCAGTCTTTTCGTGCTTGGTAGAGGCGCACTACCTTTCTCATAGGGCATATGGTATCCTATGAGTAGCAGTGTCTTGGGAGTTGACTCTCCTTGAGACGGTTTGTAGATTCGAGACCGTGTCCGCGCGACACTAGAACAATTGAGTTCGTCAGATGGTCTCGGGTCGTCAGTTTCAGATGCGCGTTAGGAGCTACTCTGTCTAGAGCCTTCCTAGTAGAGGTGCAGGTTAGAAGTCACCTAGAACTCAAGTATAGATCTGACGTGAGACAGTACACTAGTTAGTAAACGTCGGGACTTGGGTTAGTGAACTGAAAGTCACAAACATAGATCAGGTAGATGTTTTGACCAGGTAGTGTTCTGAAGGCATGCATAACATATAGCATAAAAGTTTTTAATGCACGAAACCATATTTTCTAAAGGCATGCATCCATATTATGATAAAATGTTTTTAGTGTCACTAGGAGGAGTTATTTTTCTTTACTCTGACCCCTCGTGGGCAACGTTTTTACAGGTGACCCAGGTGGGAAACTACGCCTAGGATGAGCGTTGGTGGCGTCAGTTTGTAGTGTTTTCCCCTTTCAGTTTTCCTTTACCTTCAGCATATACTTGTATTTGTGGACAATGTAACTTATTAATGTTTTATATATCTTGTATTAGACTTATTATGATAGTTCAGATTTTCAGTTAATTCAATTCTATTCTCTATAGTGGCTCTGTGATTTCAGATATCAGGTATGTGGTTACCCTTAGTTTTCTTTCTTAGTTTCCATTGCTAGTTATAAATTTTTAGTAGTTTCTACTTCATACCTGACGTGTACTAGTTTTAATACTGTTTGCTATTTTTCTTTATATCGCTGACCCGGCCGGATGACTGATTATTGAAAAATTGGGAAGGGATGTTACAAATTCTATTATGCGACTTGGTGCGACTCAAAGTACCAACATCCCGCACGAGCTATAGTGCGAAAGAATCTCTTTCTCCCATTGAAAGGAAGAAGACTCTTAGCATTATACAAGACACCGAGTTTCATTGAGAGAGTTTCGGTGGTGGATTCTATTATGTCTTAGTGGTCTTACAAGCATCTGAGTTATTAGAGAACTATGTTATTCTTATACCTGCTAGGAGACTCTTAGAGGAGATCCATGACATACACCCTGATGAGTTTCTTGCTGAGTTACCACCGACGAGGTCTATTCAGCACGTGATAGATCTTGTTCCTGGAACCTCCCTCCCTCATTTAACGCATTACCGATTGAATCTTGCCGCCCACAAGGAGTTGCAGATGCAGATCAGAGAGTTACTAGATAAAGGCTTATTCGACATAGCCCTAGTCCATGTGCGGTACCTGTCCTACTTGCCCCGAAAAACGATAGTACTTGACGGATGTGCGTTGATAGTCATGCTGTCAACAAAACCACAGTCAAATATCGACCCGATACCTTGATTAGATGACATGTTAGACATGTTGACTGAAGTCACGATCTTTTCTAAGATCGACCCGATACCCTGATTAGCGACAGAACTCACTTTCCATCCCTAGCCGTAACCTTATCGTTCATAGCATACAACACAAGCACTTAGTGGGTATTTTCTTGGACTTTCACTCCAGTACTTCCTGCTACTATCCTTTACAAGTACTTTCACAAGCCTACTCACTTGAGTTAATTTGCAGGATTTTATTTCAGTAGAGTGTGTTTACTTTCTGTAGAGTGCGTGAGTGTTAGCTTTTATTTTCCGTCTACTCGCTCGGAGTTAAATGGCTGGATTTTAATTACCGCCTACTTAATACAAACACACATCACAAATTTTTCTACACCACTCAACTCTCTCGAAAAGGGCAAAGTGAGTTAAATGCTGGATTTTATTCAAGCAAGTGTGCGTATTTTTATTTTTCCGCCTACTCACTTGAGTTAATTTGCAGGATTTTATTTCAGTAGAGTGTGTTTACTTTCTGTAGAGTGCGTGAGTGTTAGCTTTTATTTTCCGTCTACTCGCTCGGAGTTAAATGGCTGGATTTTAATTACCGCCTACTTAATACAAACCCACATCACAAATTTTTCTATGCGAAGGAGATGAGTGGAAGACTGCCTTCAAGTCGAAGGATGAACTTTATGAGTGGCTTGTGATGCCCTTTGGGTTATCCAATGCCCCTAGTATTTTCTCTCGGGTGATGACCCATGCCTTCAGACCTTATATTTGGAAGTTTGTAGTAGTTTACTTTGACGTCATTTTGATCTATAGTCAGACCGATAGTGAGCACTTGACTCACCTACGCACTATTTTCGAGCTCCTGTGAGCTAGTCGTGTTCAAAAAGTCCGATCGGGACAATCTGAGACTGGGCCGATCAGGCCCGGACTTTTTGAACAGAAGTTTTATCAGGCTCTCTCTTTGGACAGAGGTTTTATTCTGAACAGAAGTTTTATTCTGATTCGTTTTTCAGCCAAGTCTTTTTCGTCGAATGGACTCGAGTAATTTGTCGAGTGATTGAGTAATTCGTCGAGTATTCTGGAGATGTCACGTGAAGACTCGACGAATGGACTTAACAAATTTTCATTTTGATATCTGTGACGACTTTCCTTTAGGGCATAAGCCATGCACAGTACATGTGGAGCTCCGCCCTGAAGTTTCATTCTAGCCGTTAGAAGAGGAATCACTGTATATATTCAACGGTTAATTTCAAAGAACCCTAATCGTGATCAAACAAAAAAAATCGCAAGTTCTATTTCGTCGCCCAATTCGTTCGCACACGAAGTCTCGTCGCCGACTTCTCTCGAAATTACGATTCCTCTTGAAGAAAGTTTCGACCAGATCTCTACTCTCAAATTCTCCAAGAATTTCTCCAAGATCCAGTCGATTCTCAGATCAGATCTAGTTTTCAAGTCTTCTCCTTCTACATTTATTTCAAGATTTTTATTTCAGCAAGGAAGAAGATTAATTTTCTTAGATCTGAAGAAGATTGCTATTGCAATCTATTTTGTTATAAAAACCATTCGTGCAACTCTTGTTAGAAGTTTTACTTCCGAGCTTTGTAGATCCTAGTTTAGAGCTATGTTATTAAAGGCGCGCCTAAGGCTCCATGCTCAGAGGTTTGGGCTTCTGTGCGCCTTTAAAATATAAAAGGCATGTCTAAGTGAGATTTTTGTTGTAAATTTCTTTCTTTAAAAATTAAGAAAAAATAATTTAAGAATTCAATAATTTTTTTTATTGATTTAGTGTTCATGAAAGATAATTGTGCGTTGAGACTTAGATATGATGCAAGTGATCACATTAATTTTATTTTGTAAGAGATACAAACAATAATAATGAATGATTAATTAGTAAAGTAGATGAAAAATTTAATCGAGAAACTGAAATGATGTTTGATGTTGATTATTTAAAATAAATGTGGTTGCACCTTGTTTTCGTCAGACGCACACCGACGCCTACACTCCAAGACCCCTTTGCGATTTGGTGCGCCTTGCGCCTTTAATAACTAAGGTTTAGAGGATTGAGCGTATGAGAGTTTGTTCTCCGAGTTTTTGTAGGAGACGTTGTCTCCGAACTTGTAGGAGTTGAAAATTCCGAGGTGTTAAATTTGTTATAATCTAAGA
Organism: Platanthera guangdongensis; assembly: GCA_039583875.1. Lineage (NCBI taxonomy): Eukaryota > Viridiplantae > Streptophyta > Magnoliopsida > Asparagales > Orchidaceae > Platanthera > Platanthera guangdongensis. The sequence goes on along the minus strand of CM077153.1, from coordinate 12,951,217 downwards.
TTGGTGAAGTAGCCGAGTCTAGCCCGAAGTGCTAGATAGGCGAGACAGGACAATGGACGTACCCATTCTGGGGAACCACTATAAATCCTTGTGTTTGTGCTGTGTGTTCTCTGATTCTTTGTGCTTATTTTTAAAGTATTTTAATTCCACTTAAAGACAGAATTCATCTTTTCGTCACCCTCTAGGTTATTCTAGATATTTTGAATTGATATCAGAGGGAGGTTGTTTGTTAAAAGGTTAACTGCTTGAACAAAATCTCTATCTAGTTGTCAGAGAACAGCATGTCTGGAATGGATAGAAACAAAGATATATCCTCGATGAAGCTACTGGTGTGCTCCAAGTAAAACTTTCCCATGTGGAAGGAAAATATAAGGTTCTTCATGGAAGCTGTTGATCCGAGAATATTTCAAATCGTTGTAGAAGGCCCCCACGTGCTATGACTGCATCAACTATAAATGCTAATCTAATTGTTCCGAAAAAGATGCTGGATTTAACTAAAGATGAGATTGCACTTGTCTCTCTGGACAAGAAGACAAAAAATATTATTGATAGTGCTGTGTACGACTCTATGTTACAAAACTTAATCCACTACAAATCTGCTAAAGAGATGTGTACATCTTTGATTGTTCTCATGAAAGGAATGAAGGAGGTTAGGGATGACAGGAAATCCCTCCTCAATCAGGAGTATGAAGTTTTCAAGCATGACAAAAGCGACTCTATAGATGACTGCTACGAGAAATTTTTCAAGATTGTCAACGTCCTAAGGAATTATGGCCGTGTGTTTACAAACGGTGAACTTAACGATAAATTCTTGAGATCCCTGACGAAAGAATGAGATAACAAGACTTATACTATAAGGGAGTTTGGTAAACTTGCCGACACAGATCCATAGAATCTTTTTGGGAAGCTGCTTTCCTATGAGCTTCAAATCAACACAAGAAAAACTGAAGAAGGAAGCAGGTTTTCAACCAGAGAGAAGTCAGTGACAAAGAAATTGCCTCTCACAAAACACTGAACTCTGATTTGAAGGATGAAATCGAGAGATTGACTCCCCTCGAAGTTGAAGTTCAATCCTTGAAAGAGGAATTGAAAACTTCTACTGAACTGGTAAAGTCTGAAAGAGCAAGCCATTAGTGAATTGAAAAAAAAGTTGTTGGCTGAAAAGATGCTTGTAGAGAGCTTCTCGAAGACAAAGACTTCCCTTCCTCTTATCGATGGATTTTCTCCTTCTAAGAAGGGTAGTGGTGTTGGACACAAATCCTTTAGGGGTAAAGAGAAGACTCCTCTAAGTCAAAGTACTTTCAAGAAAGTAATCTTTCCGGCAAATAAGTATATGACCTTGAAACATTCTACGACCACTTTGCTAGACCAACGTATGTTGACTCTAACAAGAATAACCAAGGATGGAGCCGCCCTAGAAATTTTGGAACGAATGCTTTAACGACATCTCATGAAGAGATCATCCATAAGGATTATGGTCAATACATTCATGGATCGAATGCTAAGAAAGCACCAAAGGTAAAATTTGTTGTTGAAAAGCCACATTAGAAGAAGAAGCTGTGTTTGCTGCTCTCATGAGGCATTTACTTCGAAGTCAGTAGCTCCTACTAGACCTCCCGTTCAAAAGGTGAAGCAGGAGAATAAGAGAAGGTATAACAGATTTGACTGTTAGTGCTGTGAAAAAGTTGGTCATTTGTCATAGATTGTTGGTTCAATTCTATGAATTATAAGACTCCACGAGTTTACAATGCTAGAATGACCTCAAGCAATGTAAACGTGTCTAGTGGTGTTCGACTAATAAGGAACCAATGACCCAAATCTGTTTGAGTTCCTAAGGGTATTTAGTTTGTAAATGCAGGTATGTGTAAAGGCCAACAAAACCCCTATCTGGTATTTGAAAAGTGGATGTTCCAGACACATGACTGGAATAAGAAGCCTATTACAGAATTATACCTCAGTCAAGGACGGTCCAAAAGTTATTTTTGGCGGATCTGATAGGGGAATCACAAAAGACTACGATATGATTACCAACGGTATAGTCTCTTTCACAGACGTGGCTTATGTTAAAGGATTACAACATAATCTTATAAGCATAACTCAATTATGCGACAAAGGCTATATGGTTGAGTTCTATAAGGACAAGTGTTTGATAAAATCGTCTAAAAACTTAGAAAATATTTTATCAGACACTCAGAGTAGAAATATTTTCCGTCTCAATTTTCTTTGTTTAGAATATTCTACACCAGTGTGTTTTTTTGCCAAAGATAGTACATCTCTTTGTGATAAATGACACAAGAAAATAACACATATTAATTTCAAAACTATAAGTATGTTGTAAGACCCGAACAAATATAAATGCATATATTTGATAATATAAAAACTATGAAAATAATCCCTGGCGATGAAAGAACAATTTATGTTCAGATTTTCTTGCAATCGATTCGACAGTCGTTTCATTTTCGTTTAATTTTAAATGGCTTGCGTGGTCGGAAAATGAATTTTTGGCTTGGAATGAAATTGGGTTTTATGATGGGCTTGGTTGCTTGGCCTTGGTATTGGGTTGCTTTTAATAAGGTTGTAATCAGTTGTTGTTGTGGTGTTTCCTCCTGGAAACCGTCTGTTGCATGGATTAAACCGTCTGCTGCATGGATTAAACCGTCTGCCTGGGTTAAGCGGTGGGTTTTCCGTGATATATCCTCTGCATTCTTTTGTTCCTCTTCATTTTGACGGAGCGAACCGAGAGCAAGGTTCTAGATGTCGGATGTCGGGTTCATGTCGGTTTGAGTTTGAAATGTCGTATGTCGGATTGCGGGGGATATATCAGGGATATTTTACAATATCAAATTTTAATATTTAAATAAAGATAATGGTATTTATAAACATATTTTTTGTAAACATGTAAAATATACAGACAAATAACTATACCAATATACAGACAAATAAATATTTATAACATTTTCTTTGAAATAATTTTGAAAGATAAATGAGAAACGCATGTAATAATTCAAAGTTGGAGGGGAGTTTTTCTCAGCTATTGCAAAAATCACTGTAGCAGAAGTTAACAAAATAATGTTAACAGAAGTTAGAAGTGCACAAGAGAAACAAAAATCACTGCAGATTTACACAAGGTATAAACATAGCTATTGCAAAAAAGAAACCTAACTATAGCATAAGCAAGAAGATTACAGTAACACAAGTTTAATAAAACTTTTAGATCTTACGACTTGATCAATATAACTCCAAATAAAACTTTCAATTCTCGCAAAAACAATAAGAAAGAAGAAGAAAGAAGAAGGAGGCTTACAGTGGAGTGAAGTAGTAGAAACCCTAAAGCCCGACGTCGACTTCTCGCGTCCTCGCTTGCGATGCCGATTCGTAGAAAGCCCGGCGTCGTCGTCTACTCCTCGCCTGCGATGCCGATTCGTTGCCTCGTCGTCGAAGACGGAGATGCCGAGTGTCGACCACTCCGCCAGAGCGACTCTCCCGTAAAATTTAGGGTAGAGCGAGAAATGTTGAATGCGTGAAATTGAATCGTGAAGTAGGAAAATACGGGTCCCGCGAACTTTATTTTTTTGTATATTAAATATAATAACCGAAATATCGGGTTAGAGATATATCAATATATCAGGATATATCGCCATTATTTTACAAAATAATATTTTTGTCAAACAAATCAGTTTCGTTGCGGTTTGCACCTAAAAACTTATGTCGGCCAACATCTACAACACTGACCAAGAGAACACCGCGGAAGCCTCTACCACCGATTGCTCTCTAGGGCTCGATTCTTCCCCGATTTCTGTGATTCTTCTTTCGATTAAGAGGTAATCTCCTTCCCCCCACTCCTCTTGTGTTGATCATGAAGTTTCTGTGCGGATTGATGATGGATGAAAACCCTAGGGTTTGAGTCTTTGGTTTTGATTCACTTTTTTTTTTAAATCAAAAGTTTATGTATAACTTTACCCTAATCCTTGAGTTTGAATTAATTTTGAGATGCGGTTAGGGTTCCATTGGGTATTTTGTCTTGACCTCCTTGCAAAGTGTTGGCCGGCTATGTAGTTTGAGGCTGCCTAAAGGTGGCTACCAGCTATATTACTTTGGGCTGCTTTATAGTGGCCGGCTATATGGATTTTTGAGGGCTTTTGCGCTGCCTTGTGTTAGCTGCCCGACTGTTTTAAGTGATTGCATCCGGCTGTTTTAGAGGGGATTTACACCTTGCTTTGAGCTGCTATTTGCAGCCGTTGGTGTTGCCATCGTGACAACCCTTGAGGCTGTACATTGGAGCAATTTGAATAGACATCGTGGGTATTTGGATCGTTTTATTGGCTGAATGGTGCACCTTCTTTTTGATCACCCACGCTAGTCCTTCCCTAGACAACTCTTAGAGGTCGTAGTTGTGACCGTCGTAGGAGTCCGCTCGTAACTTTTTATGGCGCAACCCTAAAGTAAATGATATTTTGATACTACAGAGGATGACGTCCGACGATTGACGTGACGTGAACCCTTCAAAGGACAAGGGCAAATGAAAAGTTGGGGTGAGTCCTTACTGCTTTTTTCCTCTTTTATGAACTTGTTAAGCTAGTTACCTTTCAGTTGTTTGATATCACTGAATATATGAATCGCCGAAAACGCTAACGTGGCTTAGCGAGCAATAGAATTCTGAGGGAAATCAAATACAAATAAATCATATTTTTGAAATAAACTGAATGAATCGAAATGATTGAAATTGAATTGAAATTGAGAACGCGTCGACACATCGAAATGCTAAGTGTTAGCCTAGTAGGGGGGAATGTTTCAGACTCCTACACCTCATGAGGGGGGTAGAACTCTCACACCTCGTCGGGTGGTCGAACTGCTACAGGTTATGATATGAATCCAATAGGAGGCGTTGAAGCCTATAACGCGTAGAAGCGCCCTAAAGCGGATAATGATATGAAAGGTCGATGAACCCGGATGATTGAGATATTCGAATGACCCTCAGAATTTCGAGAAACGAATTACGAAAAAAGGAAATTGATAGAAACAGTACAAATGAAATATGAATTGATTTCAGATATAAAAATGTTGATTTTACCTGTTCCTAGTTAGAAACATGTTCATATAAATTTCATTACTGCTGACTCTCTTGTCTGCTTGCAGTGCGAAGATACTGGTAAGGGTAAGACATTCACTTAGTTTTCAAAACTAATTGGTTCCTAATTTCTTTTAGGAACCGAGCACCATCGTACCAGACCCCGCTAGACGGGCTCAGACAGAGGCAGATCGAAGACCAGTTGAAGACATGGCTCGTCCATGAGTTAGCATGAGTTTCTTCCTTGTACTTTTGTTAGATATTTGTAATGTAATAAATGTAGACACTTTTGTACCTGACATGTAAACAATGTATATATTCTGTATATTAATGAAATGTTATGTTATGTTTTCACTGATACACTTCTTTTATTATACTGTTGCGTATAATTATGTGAAAAACCCACAGAAAGAATGATTTTAAATTGTGGAGGATTTTAGGCCGTTACAATTAAGTGGTATCAGAGGGAGGTTTTTCGCAGTGCGTGTAACGCAGAGAGTATCCGAATGGAACATAAACTACATTGATGAGATTTGAATATCAGAATATACTAAACTGTCTTACGCTTGTTCCTCAGGAACCTTTTCAAGTGTATTCGAGCCGCAGAATGCGAGAGGCTCTGAATGAACCTGAGGACTCAAGGGACTCCAAATCAGAAGAAAGTGTGAGTGGGCGACAGTCTTCCATAGTGCATATCGCTGATATTGCACAAGCCATCGCTGAAGCAATTAGGTTGGTTCGGGACACCCCTCCAGCGGTGCCTCCTCCTGGAGTACCTATTGGGTACATTGAAAAATGTGTACCAGATTTGAAGAAGCCTCACCCTACTCAATGATATGCATCAAGGTGTATTTGATGTATTTTGAGTTTATATGTGCAGGTTAAGTAATTGCAGGAAATGCAGAAAAATTTCTAAGTACATGTGTCGACACCTAGAGAAGCAATGTCGACACTTATGAAGGCTTGTGTCGACACTGGAGAAAAGCTGTGTCGACACTTGGAGTTAGTTGTGTCGACACCAGGAAAGACTTTGTCGACACCAGAAGAAATTGTGTCGACACCAGGAGGCAGTGTCGACACACAGAGAAGCATTGTCGACATCAACTGTGTCGACACCAAAAGTCAGTGTCGACACACATGAATACTTAGTCGACATCAATTGTGTCGACACCAAGAGGCAGTGTCGACACACAGAAGTATTTGTCAACATCAACTGTGTCGACACACAGGAATACTTAGTCGACATCAATTGTGTCAACACCAAGAGGCAGTGTCGACACACAGAAATATTTGTCAACATCAACTGTGTCGACACACGGACTTGTGTCGACACACATCAAAGCTTCAACAAAGTTAAAATAAAGTACTTGTGTCGACACAAAGGAGATATGTCGACACACAGCAAGTTTCAACAAAGTTAAAATAAAGAAGTACTTGTGTCGACACAAAGGAGATGTGTCGACGCACAACAAGTTTCAAAAAAGTTAAAGAAAAGAAAGCTTGTGTCGATACAAGGAAGATGTGTCGACACAGAACAAGTTTCAACAAAGTTACAACAACAAAAGGAGTTGTGTCGACACACAGAATCAGTGTCGACACATTCTAAAGAAGCTGTGTCGAGAAGCTGTTACAACAACAAAAGGAGTTGTGTCGACACCAACAAGGCATGTGTCGACACTTAGTCTATTTGTGTCGACACTTAGTCTACTTGTGTCGACACATAATGAAGATCAGACTCGACACTTTCAGACAGAGACAGTATTTCAAGAAGTGACTGGATGACTTGACAGCTGACATTTCTAATCGGTCTACTGCAACTGTCAAAGCTGTCAGAAGGTTGTTAGAATCCGGATCGGCCGGTTACCATGGAGGAAGACTATATAAAGGCCTTCTCCTTCAACAAAAAAAAATGATCACAGTGAAGATAGAAGATCTACATAGATATCTAACAACACAACAAGAAAAAGACCTTCGACAGAAGATCTAAGAAGTTGGAGAGAAAGAGCTTCATCTAAGAAGAGCAGTGCTGAACCAGGCTGCCAAGAAAGATTCAGATCGAGATCTGAATCTCAAGTCAGAAGCTGATTGAAGATCAACTTCTCAGGAGGTTCAACCCTACTGAGTTCAGATTCAAGAAGCTTTGAAGAAAACTAAGAGAGGTTGATCTCTGCCATCAAGTTTTTCCAAGAACTCATCAAGAAGCCATCCATCCCTTCTCTCTCTATCTGGGTGGTGATTAATTACTTTGTTAAATCAAATTTTTGTAGGATCTTTATAGATCTGAGATTGTAAGCCTGTTTTATAAAGACTGAGTGTAGGAGAGTAAATTCTCTGGGTGGTAGGACTTGTTGAAGGCTGAGGTAGGACTGTGAGCTTGAGTTGTAGGAGATTGTGATATCTGAGTGTAGGCCTTGTTGAAGGCTGAGGTAGAGCAGATTGCCTGAGTTGTAGGAACCTGGTTTGAGTTCTGAGCTGTAAGATCTGATGATCTGAGGTGCAGTGCAGAAGTTAGGCCGAATCTAGTACACTGCTAGATAGACGAAGGGGGAAAGTGGATGTACCCAGACCTTGGGGAACCACTATAAAAACTTTGTGCACTCTGTGTTTGATTGTTTCTGTGATTGTTGTGCTGTGTTAGCAGTATAATTTGCAGTTTATTATTAGTTAACTGAACAACTTTTCTGGCTTAAAAGAAAAACATGAATTACACCTATTCACCCCCCTCTAGGTGGTTAGACACTAATTCTTTCAAGTGGTATCATAGGGAGATTGCTCAAAGAAGGACTTAACAGTATGAGTGAGATCCTTAAGGCAGATTCAAGAATCAAGAAAATGAGTTCAGGGGAAAATCATAAGGAACTAGGGTCAATGAAATTACCCATATGCAGAAAGGAGATATTTGGTATCTGGAAAAAAAGGGTCAGACTGTTTATGGAGGCTTCTGATCCAAGAATTTATATTACAGCCAAGGAAGGTTCTTATGTTCCAATGAAGATTTCAATTCTGGATGCAAACCAAAGAATTCCCAAGGATTTCTCAGAAATGACTAAGAATGAGATCATCCTGACAACTATGGTTAAGAGAGCCCAGAATATCATAGTTAGTGCCATAGATGATGCAACCTTTTAGAATTTGATTCACTGCAAGACCTCCAAGGAAATGTGAGATACTTTAATAGTCTACATGGAGGGTTCTGAAGAAGTAAGACAAGATAGAAAATCTATGCTAAACCAGGAATATGAGAGTTTCAGACAAGGAAAGTCTGATAGTATAACTGAGTGCTATAAAAAGTTCTATAATATTGTAAATGAGCTGATGTCCTATGGTAGAATATTCAGTACATATGAACTGAATGATAAATTCCTAAGATCCTTGACAAAGGATTGAGACACTAAGATTTGTGCCATTAGGGAAGTGACCAAACTTGCAGATATCTCTCCTCCAACCTTATTTGAAAAGTTGCTGTCATATGAGATGCAACTGATGGCTAGGAAAGAGGAAGAGAAAAGTGCAAAAGGTGAGCATAGAGAAAAGTCTGTGGCCTTCAAGGCTGAAGCCACTAAGAAAAATAGGAGGATGTCTCCATCACCTCATAAGATTATTGCTGAAACTACTTCAGATAATTCAGACAACCAGAATTCAGACAACAGTGACTCAGATGAAGATTTTACAGCATTTACAAGACAGTTTCAGAGATTCCTGAAGAAGAAGCAGTGGAAATGTAAGCCTTCCACATCTCAGCCTAAGGATGAGTATTATCAAAACAGGAACTCATACAGGAAGGATAGGAGCAGGTCTAAGCCAAGCAAATTTACAACATCCAAGATAGTTTGCTACTGCTGTAATAGGCGTGGACATGTTGTGGCTGAGTGTCCAGATAAAAGAAAAGAGACTGCAGATAAGAAGAAGAGTCAACACCAGAGCAAGAAGGAGAAGTCCTTTGTTGCTAAGAAGGAGAAGAGCTTGACAGACCAATCTACTTTAGAGTCAGAATCTGAAGCTGAGGCCTACATTGGTCTATATGCAGCAGATGAAGAAGAAGAGTTTCTGCAGGTGCTGAACTCTATATATGAACAAGAAGACCATCAGTGTAATGGACTGATGGCTGTGTCAGAAGAAGACATGCCAGGATCAGCCTGGTCCTAGTAAGGTACAATGTAGCTGATGAGAGAGTCTCACATTGTGTTAAATGGCACAAAAGGCTGGCCCATCTTAACTACAAGACTATTGACCAACTCTTTAACAAAGAGTTAGTGAGGAATAATTCTCAAGTTAAGTGTATAAAGGATGAGATATGCTCAGCTTGTCAAAAAGGCAAGCAGACCAAATCCACATTTCATAGCCTTGAAAACAAGGATTCAGTGAGGTGTCTATACCTCTTGCATATAGATCTATTTGGTCCTATGTCAGTTCACAGTCTAGGTAGGAAGATCTACACATTTGTGGTGGTAGATGACTATTCTATATATTCCTGGGTGTTCTTTTTAAGACAAAAATCTGAAACCACAAGTGTCTTATATAGTTTTGTTTAACAAATTCAGAATGAGTTGGACAGTACAGTGGTCAAAATCAGAAGTGACCATGACACTGAATTTCAGTCTGAAAGTATGACAAAACTGTGTGAAGAATTTGAGTTTTTTCAAGAATTCTCCTCACCTAGAACACCACAGCAAAGTGGTATTGCTGAAAGGAAGAATAGAACATTGATAGAGGCTTGTAGAACTCTATTGAGTGATACTTCTCTCCCAAAATATTTCTGGCCTGAGGCAGTAAACACTGCATGTCATGTGATCAATAGGGCTACTATCACCAAGAGCCACAAAAAGACTCCCTATGAGATTGTGAAGAGCAGAAAACCAAACTTATCCTATTTTAGGATCTTTGGTTGCAAGTGCTATATACTTAACAATGCCAAATCTTATCTAACCAAGTTTGCTGCCAAATCCCAAGATGAGATATTTGTTGGGTACAACAACAATAGTAAGACTTATAGGGTCTACAACTTGGTTACTCAAGTTGTAAAAGAGTCTATACATGTAGTCTTTGATGAAACAAGACTGAGTAACTGTGAGTTGCCAAGTAGTGCTTGCAGTTCTACAGGTATAAATGAGAGGATGAACAAGCTTACCATTACAGAAGATTAAACTGCAAATCAGGAAGTGAAAAATGGTGGCTGATGTGCAGAGGGAGTACAAGACTCTCCAGATGCTGAAGAAAACCAAGAGGTGCAGCTTAATGAAGAGGCTGGAGGTGTACAACCTGAAGATAGACTACCTCCAGCTAATAGACACTTAAAGGATCATCCAACAAATCAGATAATAGGTGATCCAAGACAAGGAGTGCAAACAAGAAGCAGAAATCTGAGCACAGTTCTTTGCTCCAGCTTCCTATTACAAGTGGAACCAAAGAAATTTGAAGAAGAAGTTCTAGACCCACATTGGATTGATGCCATGCAAGAGGAGCTGAATCAGTTCAGACGATGCAAGGTCTGAAAGATAGTTCCTAAACCAAAAGACCACAATATCATTGGAACAAAGTGGATCTTTATGAACAAATTGGATGAGAATGGAATCATTGTGAAGAATAAAACAAGACTTGTTGCAAAAAGATATATGCTGGAAGAAGGTATTGACTTTGATCAAACATTTGCCCCAGTAGCAAGACTGAAAACAATTATGATGTTCATTGCTTATGCAACATATCAAGGCTTTAAGGTATTTCAAATGGATGTAAAGTCAGCTTTCCTAAATGGAAATCTAAAGGAAAAAGTGTATGTAGAGCAGCCCTCAGGTTTTGTTGATGCTCTCAAATCTGATTATGTTTATAGACTTAGGAAATCATTGTATGGGTTGAAACAAGCCCCAAGGGCTTGGTATGAAACTCTGTCTAGTTTCCTCATTGAGAACAAATTTTCAAGGAGAAAAATAGACAAGACTCTATTCCTTAGGGAATCTAAAGGAAAGATAATCCTAGTCCAAATATATGTTGATGACATAATATTTGGGTCTACTGAAAGTAATCTTTGCAGAAAGTTTGCAAAACGTATGCAAGAAAAATTTGAAATGAGCAGTATGAGAGAACTTAAGTTTTTTTTGGGTCTCCAAGTAAGACAGACTGAAGATGACTTGTTCATAACTCAGTCTAAGTTCACCCTGGAGTTAATAAAGAAGTATGATATGGAATCATCCACTACCATGAGAACTCCTATGGGGTCAAGTGTGTCTCTTAGCAAAGATGATGCAGGGAAACCTGTAGATGAAACTTTGTATAAAGGGATAGTTGACTTCCTCCTATATCTGACTGCGTCTGCTAGTAGACCAGATATCATGTATGCTACATGTGTCTGTGCTAGGTACCAATCCTGACCTAAAGAATCTCATCTGACTGCAGTGAAAAGGATTTTGAGATATCTTAAGGGCACACCTAATCTAGGCCTTTGATACCCTAGGAATGGAGATTTTCTACTGACAGGCTATTCAGATTCAGATTTTGCAGGTTGCAAAGAAGATAGAAAAAGTACTACAGATACTTGTCAATTTCTAGGTGGAAGACTAGTGTCTTGGAGCAGTAAGAAGCAGACAAGTGTGACAATTTCTACAGCAGAGTCTGAATATGTGACAGCAGAAAGTTGCTGTGCACAACTATTGTGGATTCAACACCAGCTAGAAGACTATGGTATTCAAGTAAGTAGAACATCTTTGCTTTGTGATTCTACAAGTGCAATTTTTATTGCCAATAATCCTGTTTCACATAGTAGGACTAAGCACATAGAAATTAGATACCATTTTCTTAGAGAACATGTAGAGAAAGATGACATCTCACTAGAATATGTCAAAACAGATTATCAAATTGCTGATATGTTTACTAAGTCTCTAGATGAAACTAAATTCAATAAGTTTAAAATTGAATTAGGAATGATAAACTTAGAATAGTTTAATAAAATTGGCTAAGTAAAATGCTGTCGACACAAGTAGTTCTGTGTCGACACATAGAAGTAGTGTCGACATTCCAGATAAATGATGTCGACATGTCTAGAAAGTATGTGTCGACACTTCAGAGAAGTAGTGTCGACACATCCAGAGTAAGTGTCGACACATCCAGAGTTTGTGTCGACACTTAGGTTCAACACAAATTTCGTCGAGTGAAGAATCGACTAATCGTCGAGCGCAGATGTATTAGTGTCGACACATTAGTGCTGTCGACACACAGTAGTCAACATTGTTGTCGAGACTTACGTAGTCTGTATCGACACTTTTCAACAGTGTCGACACATTTAGAGGATTTTGTCGTGCCTTTTCACCTTCGTTTTTAGAAAGGTATAAATAAGTGCTCAACATTGTCTGTCGACACGCTCTCCATATTTTCGAGACCAAACCTTTGTGTCGTCAACTCTCTCATCTAAATTCAAGATTTCTCTAAACCCTAATGACGCCAAAGATCGAAGAGAATGTCAATGAAGGATATGAGCTAGTACGCAGTGCCTTTGACCATGCGGATTCTGAAATTCAAGCTGTAGTAACCCTAGTTGCAGAGAATGTGTTGGAGTATCTAGTTTCTGAGCCAACCAAGAATTGGAAGAATGAAGTACTCGAATTCTTTGGTGCTGCTACCCTAGATCAAACCGGACTCAAAATTAGATCCCCAGTCCATGGTGTAAAGGTGAAAATCACCAAGAAGAGTTTAAGAAAAGTTCTTCATCTGTCAAGAACACAGGAGAAAGAAGATGTACCTGCAACTAAGCTAAGGGAAGCACTTCAATGGTGTGGACTGGATTCCACCATGAAGATTGGCTCTGCTCTAAACAGGAAAGACATGAATATGCAAGGAAAGTTCTTGTCTGAAGTAGTAGGTAAGGTGATTCTGTGTAAGCCCGGGGGGCATGATAGGATTTCTGCCTACATGTTCAGCCTAATGACAAGGATCATCTACAGACTCAACACTGATTGCTCAGCAGTGATTTTTGAGAAGGTTAAGGAAAGTATTAAGAAGCCTAATCTAGGAAGGATAATGAGTCTGTACTTGGCTGGAACCATTCCTGAAGTAATGGAACAAAGTGCTGGTTTCAAGATTAATCATATGAGAAGGATGGACATCAGGATTATCTCAAGGTGGGAGAGAGTGTTAACTAAGGACATGCCTACTCCAGAGAAGGAAACACCTCCACAGAGGAAGCAGAAGCAAGGCAAAAAGGCTCCTGAACCTTCTAGTAGTTCAGAGGAGCAAGCAACTTCCAGTTCTCATGAGGAAGAAGAAGATAATGCTGGAAGGTCACCAGTTAGAAATGAAGATGCACAGAGGCAGGGGGATCAACCATCTGCTAGCCCCATTCACCTGGATCCACTCCAGGGGGAGCCTCAACATGAGGAAGTGCCAACTCACTTGGACAGTGAGATGACAACTCAAACTATACTTGAGGTAATACATGAAGTAAATCAAACAAATTTCAATAATGAAGATGAAATGCTAACTGAATATTTGATTGATGTTGACCAGCCAACTCAATTAAACAGTCAAGCTCAAGATGTTTTAATGAAGGATACATCTGTTATTGCTGATGTTCCAGAGATGAGAGTATCTCCAGTTCCTTCCCAACAAGAATTTACCCTAGATGAGTTGTTCACTGCTATGGAGCAAGAGACTCAGGGGAGACAGAAAGATTTGAGGGGGAGAAAACTGCAAGAAATGAGGAGCAAATTAGAACTGAGACTGAGGAGCAAAGGACTCAGAGGGAGCTACCTAAGACTGCACAAGACTTGCCTCCTAGTCCAAAAGATAGAGTAAATATAGCCAGTACCTCTGATTCTGAGGATGCAACTGAGGTTCAAGCTAAGAAGAGGAAGTTTATGGTCTTCAAAAGGAGAAACCAAAGCTACAAGAAGGCACTACAAACAGTTGCTCCACAGACTGCCCCAACACCTGATTATAGTTCTTTGTTAATATTCATGCAAGTGAAGTTGGATGAGCAAAGGATTGCAATGGAGAAGTATATGGACGAGACACACAAAGATTTATAATTCTTCTTAGCACAAGATATCAAATCTATAAGATTTGAAGTGAATCAAAATAAGAAGGAAATGACTGATTGTTTCCACAAATGAGGTAATGCAGTGGTTTTCCTAGCTATCCATCAAGAAAAGATAAAAACTCAAGTGGATGATATAGCAGTGAAGCAGGGCTATGTCTTAGAAAATCAGATTAGGATGAATGATAATCTGACTGCATCACATAATGCAATTGTTACAGAATTGAAAAATGTTGCAACAGCCCAGCCTGCTGATAAGTCTAAAGCCAAGTCAGAGTTTGATAAGGAGAAGTTTGATAAGGACTTCCAGGAAGGCATAACTGCTGTCAAAACAGCTATTGAACTATCTCAAAAGACTATTTCTGGACTGCTGCTGAAGTTAAAAGGTTTTTATAAGGATGGAGTTAATTTTCTGGATGAACAAATCAGATTTCAGAATGATGATTTTAGGGATCATGTGGCCAGAGAAGTCATAAAGGGGGAGAGAGTATTAGTCAAAGCTGGATCTGATCATACTAAATGGATTTCCAATAACATCAGAGCCACACTTGGATATCCACCCCTGTGTGATGATGACAATGTGGCTGAATCTGGTATAAATCCTGCTATTTTTGGAGGTGAGCAAGCTGAAGTTGCTCAAGTAATCTATCCTCCAACAGATTTTGAGATGATACATCATGAAGTACAATCTATGTACAGTCCTCCTGAAGGCAATAAAAATATTATCCTTGAGAAAGTAGACAAACCAGTGCCTGAGGAAGTTTTGACCAAAGAGCCAGAAACTCTTTTGTCCAAGAAGATATTCAGAGAACAAGCAGAGTTAAAGCCAGATTTTGAGCAGTGGAGCCCAACATCTAGGAATATCATCCTAACTGCTTGGAAAACTGTGAAGGACAATACCCTAGATAGGGGTAAATGGTATTTTGCACAAGAATGACAAAAGCATGAGGTCAGACAAGAAGCCATAGTTCAGTACAAAAGAAAGACAAAACTAGGGAAGCTATCTCCTAATGCTCAGGAGCTTAGCAAATATATCCCTAAGCCCTTTCATTATTTTGAAAGACAAAAAATAAGAGCTGAAGAACTTAAGAAGAAAGATCTAAAGGGAAAGAAGCCTGCTGATGACACTGATGTTCCTGTACAAGCTAAAGTCTAATCAGGCAAAGGAATTGTCATCAAGGAGCCAGAACAACCTTAGATTAGTTTTACTAGATTTTATAACATTGTAACCTTTTGTGTTAAAATCTATGTAAACTTTTGTTAAACAAAGTATCGGAAGTTGAAACAAAATTATAATGAATGCTCATTGTGTTAGCATACTTATTCTGTGATGAAATATCTTTTATATTTTGTTTTAAGTATTTATCCTGTCATATAATGTTGTGATACATCATATTGTGTATTTGTTATGAATGATGTATATCATTGACTAAGGGTTATGACTTCTACAAATAGGGGGAGATTGTTGGGTACATTGGAAAATGTGTATCAGATTTGAAGAAGCCTCACCCTACTCAATGATATGCATCAAGGTGTATTTGATGTATTTTGAGTTTATATGTGCAGGTTAAGTAATTGCAGGAAATGCAGAAAAATTTCTAAGTACATGTGTCGACACCTAGAGAAGCAATGTCGACACTTATGAAGACTTGTGTCGACACTGGAGAAAAGCTGTGTCGACACTTGGAGTTAGTTGTGTCGACACCAGGAAAGGCTTTGTCGACACCAGAAGAAATTGTGTCGACACCAGGAGGCAGTGTCGACACACAGAGAAGCATTGTCGACATCAACTGTGTCGACACCAAAAGTCAGTGTCGACACAAAGGAATACTTAGTCGACATCAATTGTGTCGACACCAAGAGGCAGTGTCGACACACAGAAGTATTTGTCAACATCAACTGTGTCGACACACAAGAATACTTAGTCGACATCAATTGTGTTGACACCAAGAGGCAGTGTCGACACACAGAAGTATTTGTCAACATCAATTGTGTCGACACACAGGACTTGTGTCGACACACATCAAAGCTTCAACAAAGTTAAAATAAAGAAGTACTTGTGTCGACACAAAGGAGATGTGTTGACACACAGCAAGTTTAAACAAAGTTAAAATAAAGTACTTGTGTCGACACAAAGGAGATGTGTCGACACACAACAAGTTTCAACAAAGTTAAAGAAAAGAAGACTTGTGTCGACACACAACAAGTTTCAACAAAGTTACAACAACAAAAGGAGTTGTGTCGACACACAGAATCAGTGTCGACACATTCTAAAGAAGCTGTGTCGAGAAGCTGTTACAACAACAAAAGGAGTTGTGTCGACACCACCATGACATGCGTCGACACTTAATCTACTTGTGTCGACACATAATGAAGATCAGACTCGACACTTTCAGACAGAGACAGTATTTCAAGAAGTGACTGGATGACTTGACAGCTGCCATTTCTAACCGGTCTACTGTAACTGTCAAAGCTGTCAGAAGGTTGTGAGAAACCGGATCAGCCGGTTACCATGGAGGAAGACTATATAAAGGCCTTCTCCTTCAACAGAAAAAAAATGATCACAGTGAAGATAGAAGATCTACACAGATATCTAACAACACAACAAGAAAAAGACCTTCGACAGAAGATCTAAGAAGTTGGAGAGAGAGCGCTCCATCTAAGAAGAGCAGTGCTGAACCAGGCTGCCAAGAAAGATTCAGATCGAGATCTGAATCTCAAGTCAGAAGCTGATTGTAGATCAACTTCTCAGGAGATTCAACCCTACTAAGTTCAGATTCAAGAAGCTTTGAAAAAAGCTAAGAGAGGTTGATCTCTGCCATCAAGTTCTTCCAAGAACTCATCAAGAAGCCATCCATCCCTTCTCTCTCTATCTGGGTGGTGGTTAATTATTTTGTTAAATCAAATTTTTGTAGGATCTTTATAGATCTGAGATTGTAAGCCTGTTTTATAAAGGCTAGTGTAGGAGAGTAAATTCTCTGAGTGGTAGGCCTTGTTGAAGGCTGAGGTAGGGCTGTGAGCCTGAGTTGTAGGAGATTGTGATCTCTGAGTGTAGGCCTTGTTGAAGGCTGAGGTAGGGCAGATTGCCTGAGTTGTAGGAATCTGGTTTGGGTTCTGAGCTATAAGATCTGAGGATCTGAGGTGAAGTGTAGAAGTTAAGCCGAATCTAGTACACTGCTAGATAGGCGAAAGGGTGAAAGTGGATGTACCCAGACCTTGGGGAACCACTATAAAAACTGTGTGCACTCTGTGATTGATTGTTTCTGTGATTGCTGTGCTGTGTTAGCAGTAGAATTTGCAGTTTATTATTAGTTAACTGAACAGCTTTTCTGCCTTAAAAGAAAAACATGAATTACACCTATTCACCCCCCTTATAGGTGGTTAGGCACTAATTCTTTCAGTACCCCCAGTTGTGCCAGCTATGCCTCCTCCAACATTTGTGGAACCGCAGCAACCTCGCTTAACTGATCTTAATCTGAAGCAGTTTTTGGAATCGAAACCGCCGACTTTTCGCGGTGGTTTGTCTCCGATCGAGACGAAAGACTGGATTCTTCGGATTGAAACAATATTTGATACTATGCGGTGCCCGCGGAGAGGAATGTGGAGTTGGTTGTTTTTCTTCTGGAAGGAGAGGCTAAGAGATGGTGGGTGAACCTGATGAAAGAGAAGTTTCAGACTCGCGGTTTGACGAACGTGACATAGGCAGAGTTTGTTCGCGAATTTACAAAATGGTTCGTGCCGCGGACAGAAAAGAGGCAGCTACAGGAGAAGTTTTTGTGGTTGGTGCAAGGAAACCGCTCTGTCCTTCAATATGAAGCCGAATTTTCCAGCTTGGCATACTATGCAGAGTCTGCAGTGGCGACCGAGGAAGCTCGCTGTTTACGGTTCCAGGAAGGGTTGCAGGATGATATCCACACTTTAGTGGTTCCGTTTGATATTACTGAGTATGCACTGCTGGTGGAGAAATCTCGATTAGTCGAGTTGGACAATGAGAAGAGATAGATGAGGACGAAGATGAGGAAGAGGTTCAAAGAGGGTGCTAGCCAGGAGAAATCGGGCAGAATAGTGAAGCCTCGTGGAAAAAGAAGAAGCAGCAACAATCAGTGTCGACTGGTAGCACTCAAGTGTCCCATTCAACGTCGACCAAGTGTGCCAATTATGGCAAGATGCACAGAGGGGAATGCTTGACCTGCGTCCGCTTTTATTGTCGCCAGCCGGGCCATCGTCGAAAGGATTGTCCAAAGCTGCAAAGGGATGAACGTTCGAGGGGAGCTCCAGCCTTGCCGCCTCAGAAAATTTATCATATTGGGATTTCCAGGGAAGGAGAGTCGATAGCATCGGCACCCGCTGAAGGGGCCAGAGATGAGAGGCTGATTCGGGCCCGAGCTTTCAATCTCGGTCAGCAAGAGGCGAAGGCCGATGGTACTGCTGTCACATGTATGCTGCTTGTTCATGATCAAGTACTGAAAGTTTTATTTGATACTGGTGCCAGTCAATCTTTTATTTCAACATCTATTCTTGAATCAATTCATATATGACCACATCAAGTTGCTCAACTTTTGAGTGTACTGCTACCGAATAATACGATTCTGATAACGAAAGAGTGAGCCGTAGTCTCGCTGCTTTTTAATGATAAACGGATTGAAGTTGATGTTGCGGTCTTACCATTGGTTGAGTATGATGTCATCCTCGGTATGGATTGGCTATCGGATCGAGAAGCCGTCATTAATTGTAAATGAAAGAGGTGTCATTCAAATGCCCAGATGGAAGTCCGATGATCTATAAAGGTCTGAGCGAAGTTGCAAAAATCAGGATCTCGGCAATGAAAGTCAGAAAAATGGTGCGGAAAGGCTGTAAGACTATTTTGGTGATGATTAAAGAAATGAAAGAAGAAAAGAAAGAAATTAAGGCTGTGCCCGTAGTGCGGGACTACGTGGATGTATTCCCAGAAGAGTTACCTGGCGTGCCTCCTGGCAGAGAAGTTGAATTTGAAATTATGGTGACTGAAGGAGCTGCTCCTATGACGAAGACTCCGTATCGGATAACACCAAAAGAATTTTTCAAAATTGAAAGTGTAATTGCAAGAATTGCTTGATAAGAAATTTATCCTACCGAGTACCTCACCTTGGGGAGCTCCAGTATTATTTGTGAAAAAGAAGGATGGATCTCTCCGTCTATGCGTCGATTATCGCGAGCTGAACAAATTGACAATAAAGAATAAATATCCTCTACCGCGTATTGGCAATTTGTTCGATCAACTGGGAGGCGCACGTGTATTTTCAAAAATTGATCTTCAATCAGAATATCACCAGCTGAGAATTTTAGAGGGAGATGTCTTCAAGACAACATTCAGTAGCAGGTATGAGCATTTTGAATTTGTGGTTATGTCTTTTGAACTAACGAATGCTCCTGTAGCTTTTATGACCTTGATGAATTGTGTGTTAATGGCATTCTTGGATCAGTTCGTGATTGTTTTTAGCGATGATATATTGATTTATTTAAAGATAGAGGAAGAGCATGCCCAGCACCTGCGTCAAGTCTTGCAAACATTGAAGGAACAACAGTTGTACGCCAAGTTCTCAAAGTATGCGTTTTGGCTGACTGAGGTGGCCTTTCTAGGTCATGTGATTAATGCGGAAGGGTTGGCTGTTGATCCAGCTAAAATTGAAGAAATAATCAACTGGACCCAACCAAAATCCGTGACTGAAGTACGAAGTTTCTTGGGCTTGACTGGTTATTATCGGAAATTTGTCAAAGACTTTTCGATGCTAGCACTACCCTTGATACAATTGACTTGAAAGAACGTATTATTTGCGTGAGGAGACGATTGCCAGCTAGCGTTCGAAGATTTAAAGGAAAGATTAACGACAACGCCAGTGTTGGTGATGCCTGGAGGCTCAGATGATTTTCAAATTTATAGCAATGCGTCCTATAAAGGATTGGGTTGTGTGTTAATGCAACGTGGAAGGTGATTGCCTTTGCTTCCCGACAATTAAAGGATGCCGAAAAGAACTACCCGACACATGATCTGAAATTAGCAGCGGTTGTGTTCGACTTGAAAATTTGGCGTCACTACCTGTATGGTGTTCGATGCGAGATATTCACAGATCATAAGAGCCTGAAATTTATATTCGATCAGCGGGAAATCAATTTACGGCAGTGAATATGACTGAAATTTATTAAAGATTATGATCTGGATATTCAATACCATCCAGGTAAGGCAAATGTGGTCGCAGATGCCTTAAGCATGAATAATATTGTTGCGTTGTCAGTGATACCACAGTATAATATGAAGCTTCTTTATATGCTTCAGGAAATAAAAATATGCGTGATATTTACGCCCGAAGAAAAGCAAACACAACTATTTCAGATGCGGATGCAATATTCGCTTAAAGAGAGAATCCGGAAAGCGATACCCCAGGATCCCTTTTTGATGGGGATATTTGCAAAATTGAGAAAGGGAGAAGTGAGTGCCTTTGTTGAAAATGATGCCCTATTGCTCCTGAATGACAGACTATATGTACCAGATGCTGATAGCCTGCAGAAGGATATCCTGTATGAGGCGCATAATACGCCATATTCGATTCATCCTGGTCGGACAAAGATGTACCACAATTTGAAACAGGACTTCTGGTGCCCACATATGAAGAGGGATGTCATTCAGTATATTGCTCAGTGTCTTACCTGTCAGATAGTGAAAGCAGAACATCAGAAGCCTGCTGGGTATCTTCGATCTCTCCCCATTCCGGAATGGAAATGGGATGATGTTGCGATGGATTTTTGTATTTGGCATGCCTCGCAGTAAAGCTGAGAATTATGGAATTTGGGTCATCATTGACCGATTGACAAAGAGCGCCCATTTTATACCGATCAAGCAAAGTGGGCCGATTGAAAAATTGGTGGAACTCTATGTAAATGTAATCGTGAGATTACATGGTATTCCGCGTACGATCGTGTCGGATCGTGATTGACGGTTTACATCTGATTTGTGGCGACGAGTGCACAACAGATTGGGAACAAGACTGTTGTATAGTACTGCCTTCCATCCGCAAACAGATGACCAGTCTGAACGCACCATCCAGATGCTCGAGGATCTATTGCGAATGGTGGTTTTGGACTTGAAAGGTTCATGAGAAAAATACTTATCGTTAGCTGAATTTACTTATAATAATAGCTATCAAGCAACAATCCAAATGACCCCGTTCGAAGCTCTATATGGGAGGCGATGCAGAACTCTTTTGAGCTGGGCAGAGGATGGAGAAAAGAAATTATTTCCGCAGAAGAGGACAAATAAAATTGAGGAGAAAGTCCGCATTATTCAACAAAGAATGAAAATCGCACAGGATCGTCAATAAAAATATTACAATGCCCGACATCGTCTGGTGGAATTTGCTGTGGGCGATTAAGTGTGTTTGAAGATTAAACTGTTTAAAGGGATTTCCCGAGTGAGACGGATTGGAAAATTAAGTCCGAGATATGTTGATCCCTTTCCTGTGATTGAACGTCTTGGCGAGGTGGTGTATCGCGTAGCTCTGCCTGCTGAATTGCAAAGGTTGCATGATGTTTTTCACGTATCCGCACTCAGACGATATATTTCGAATCCAGATTTGATGATATCTGCCAGTGATGTGCAAATAGAAGCTGATTTGTCAAGTCCAACAACACCTTACCAGATTATTGATCGGCAAAGCAAGAATCTTCAGAATCGACATGCAAATTTTGTCAAAGTCTAGTGGACCGGTCATCCCGCCAAGGATGCTACTTGGGAGCGAGAAGACTTGCTGATGAAAATATTTTCCTCTTTCGTTGGGAATCAAGGAGATGTTTGAAATTTTCGAGGACGAAAATTCTGATAAGAAGTGGAGGATTTGTAAGACCCGAACGAATATAAATGCATATATTCGGTAATTAAAAACTATGAAAATAATCCCCGGTGATGAAAGAACAATTTATGTTTGGATTCTCTTGCGATCGATTTTGCGACAGTCGTTTCATTTTCGTTTAATTTTAAATGGCTTGTGTGGTCGGAAAATGAATTTTTGGCTTGGAATGAAATTGGGTTTTATGATGGGCTTGGTTGCTTGGCCTTGGTATTGGGCTGCTTTTAATAAGGTTGTAATCGGTTGTTGTCAGACAGATACAAAATAAATTGAACTGCTCTGTGGTCAAAATCAAAAGTGATCATGAAACAAAATTTGAGTCTAGTGCAAGGACATGGTTTTGTACAAGCCAATGTATCTTTCATGAGATTTCCTCACCTCGTATTACATAGTAAAATGGAGTTGTCGAGAGAAGGAACAGAACACTCATTGAGGTATGTACAACAAATTTGAATGACTCTTCATTGCTTGAATACTTCTGGGTTGAAGCAGTCAATACAGCTTGTCATGTGCAAAACAGAGCCTTAATCAATAAGAATCATCATAAGACACCTTATGAACTTTTGAAGGGCAGAAATCCGACTGTGTCCTACTTTAGAATTTTTGGAAGCAAATGCTTCGTTCTAAATAATGAGAAACATTAACGAACTAAATTTAGTGAAAAATGTTTTCAAGGATATAATAGTCATAGTAAGACGCATAAGATTTTTAATAAGAAAATCCTGGTTGTAGAAGAATCTATCAATGTTGTATTTGATGAAATGAGTATGTTTCATATCAACTATTCTAGTGTTTTTATTGAAGATGCATGTGTTAAACTTAAAGAGCTAAGCTTGGAAGAATCGGTAAAAGTTGATGTTCCTAGTTTAATCAAGATCAGCTCTCCAGAGATGATTCAAGACGAAGAAGAACATCAAGATGAACGGCGTGCACTAGAAGTAGCAAAACCTCCTTGATAATAGAAGTAGCAAAACCTCCTGGTGGCATATAGAATGCAAGGAATCTGGTGATCAGACATTCAAGATATCACCCCGTTGATCTGATCAAAGAAGTTCGAAGAGGCCAGACTCAAAACAATCTGGTTGTTCCTACCGTATGCTGCTCACAAAGGCTTCAAAGTTTATCAAATTGATGTGAAGTCAGCCTTTCTCAATAAAAATTTAAAGGAGTAAGTATACGTACAACAACCCTCAGGTTTTGTCGATCCATCCTTTCTTGATTATGTTTATTATGCATAAAGCTTTATGTGGTTTGAAACAAGCTCCTATAGTTTGATATAAGACACTATCTAACTTTTTTCTTGAAAACAAGTTCTCAAGAGAAAAGATAAATAAGACATTATTTTTTAGAGAAGTAAAAAACAAGATCCTGCTAGTACAAATATATCTCGATGACATTATATTTGGATCTACAGACGACAAATTTTGCAAAACGTTGTCTAACTTGATGCAAGAGAAGTTTGAAATGAACAGTATGAGTGAGGTGAAGTATTTCTTAGGATTTCAGGTGAAGTAATCTAAAGATGAAATTTTTATCTCCCAGACAAAGTTTACCAATGAGTCACTTAAGAAATTCGGAATGTAGAACGCAACTTCTATAAGTACTTCAATGGGTTCAACTATGTCTCTGAATAAGGAGAAATGTAAACCTTTTAATGAAACCAAGTACAGAAGCATAATTGGATCATTGCTCCACTTTACTGCAAGTAGATCAAATATAATGTTTTCAACATGTGTATGTGCTAGATTGCAGGTGAACTCTAAGGAAACTTATTATGTCGCTGCAAAAAGGATTTTGAGATATCTTAAAGACACCTAATCTTAGCTTATGCTAATGACGTCGAGCTAATTGATTTTTCAGATTTTGATTTTACAGGAAGCAAAGATGATTGGAAAAGCACTTCGGGACTTGCAAATTTTTTAGAAGGAGGCTTATATCATGTAGTAGTAAGAAACATAATTGTGTTGTTATCTCAACCGCTGAATCAGAGTATATCTATGGAGGGAGTTGTTGCGTACAACTTCTGTGGATCAAAAATCAACTTGAAGATTATAATCTAAAGATGAAGGAGATTCCAATGTTCCGCGACTCATCCAGTGTTATAGCTATTGCAAACAATCCAGTCTCTCATAGCCGGACAAAGCACATCAAGATACAGTATCATTTCATCCGGGAACATGTGGAGAACAAGGACATTAATCTCAGCTATGCCCGACGAATAAGCAAGTTGCATAAATTTTCACGAAGCCGCTTGATGGGGCCAAGTTCACTCTCTTTAAAATGAAACTTGGTATGCTCAATCAGGAATCATGAAAAGTTCTAGAAATCTTCCAAGTGCAGAAATTCAACTTCTCAAGTACTCAAAGAAGTATTCGTGAAATTAGTTGAAAGCACTCATGAAATTTCGACAAATTCTTCGAAACATCTCGTGATATTTCTATAAATCAGAACTTGTTCACGTGTCATTACGACGAATCTGCCGAGTTCTCTCGTGTCATTACGACGAATCTGCCGAGTTCTCTCGTGTCATTTCGACGAATTTGCCGAGTTCTCTCGTGTCATTTCGACGAATCTAGCGAGTTCTCCCGTGTCATTTCGACCAATTTCTATCACTCAGAATTTTTTTTTCTAATTTTATTTATTTGATCCAAAGAGTCAAAAATTTACAAAGGTACGCGCCTCTATCCCTTCTAAACATTAATAATATATAAGATGTCTTAAGGGCTTCACGTATTTCACACTTCACATTGAGACTACACGGAAGCTCCCTCCGATTCATCTCCCGACAGCAAGCCGAAGCTTCTCCAGCAGACCCACCTTCGTTCCCGTCAATGACACCCAAAGGCTCTGTAAATCTGCAGGGTGGTAGCGAATTAGTTCGAATAGGATTTGCGACGACGTCTAATGAATTTCTAAATGTAATTCTCATGCTAGAAACAACTGGCCTGTCGTTGGTTCTCGAGCATACGTGCAGGGTCCTTGACAGAGAAGTTTTAAAATTATTCAGAAATGCAAAGATACGACATGAATGTACTATGATTAAGAGCAAGATCCGAAATAAGATAATTCGTCTGAAGGTCAGTTCTGTTAACAGATTCTTGCGGGTGCCAATAGTTGAGGAGGAAGATCTGCTTAAAGAAAGAGATGTTTACAGAGCTCTTTCTTTTTTGTGGTTTGTCTAGAAGGACAACTTCAATCCGAAGAAAAGCAATGAATGAAGAAGGAAAGCTCTTGTCTGACATTATTAAAAAAGTTCTTTTATGCAAAGTTGGGCACACGACTATCTATCCAGTGACATGTTCAAGCTCCTAGCAGCTGTTATTTGCAGGAAAAGGCTGGATTGGGGAGTGGTTCTATTTGATAATATCAAATAAAATCTCAATGCACCGAACTTTGGAAGGATTCTTACATTATATCTGAATCAAGTTGACATGAATGAGTTTGATATGTCCTCTCAAATGCCCATACATCATCTGAAGAAGATAGATTCCTCCATCCTCAGTAGATTGGAGAGAAGAATTCCCAAGCTAGGTGGGATGAGAGAAGTTGTAGTAAAGGAAGAGTTCTTTGATGATAAAAGAATTCCGTCTCCAAACCCCAATGAGGCACCTGAGAACTTTGGTGCAGTTGTTTATTGAGAGAACCTCACTCCAGTGAATGTTGAAAGTCAGCTAGACATATCTGATCAAGTTCCAATCAATGCAGATGTTGCAGAGACAGTGGTTCAAGAAGATGTTCAGACTGATGTTGTTCAAGATGTTGTTGCTGTTGTTGTGATTGATGAAAGTGTTCTTGGTGGGAAGTAACCTACTGCAGAGGTTGAAGGGGAGCTATTGGCACACTCTTCCTAAGAGTACCTAAGAGATGTTAGAGTTCTTGCTGATGGGGAGAAGGTGGATGTGCTCTCTGAGGTTGTTTAAGATAATGAGATTGTTCCTTCTGGAGAGTTTCAAGAAGAAAAAATTATAGTGCTTTCTGAAAAAGGAAGAGAAGCAGTGGTGATTCTTCCTGTTCAAGATCCTGTTGTAGATGGCTTGCTCCAAGAGGACCTTTGCTCTTTAAGAGCTTTTGGTGAGGGGGAGGATGTCGATATGCCTCCTGCCTAAGACCCAATGACTCTAGGGGTAGCCGCTTCAAGTAGCCAAGAAACTAATGACAGAGTAGAAGTTCTGAGATCTGAGGGTGAGAGTGCCCCTTCTACTGAAAATTCATTGTTAAAGTCCATAGAGACCTGCTAGCCAAGCAAAAAGATCACTTTGACTTTTCTCTGAAGCAAGTTGCTGTCAGAGTGACAGAAGTTGAGAAAGATCTAAGCTATGACCTAACTCAAGTAAGCCACAATATGGATAAGCTACAAACCTCTCTAATTGAATGGTTAACCCAAGGGGGTAAGACCATTGTCCATTCGATAATGAGCATTGGTCGAGTGTACAATAAAACAACTCATCTTTCTAAATCTCATGATGCCATGATCCATTCCCATGATGCGAGCATGCATCACATTGATAGGAAGATGAGAATCTACATGACAAATATCATCCAGACCCTCGTTTCAGAAGTCAGAAAAGGGGAGGGAAGACTACTGAGAAGAATGAGTGAGCTTACTAAGGAGGTGCGCAGGCAAATGCATAATGTCAATACTTATATTTATCAGAACATTAAGTGGCTGCATGAAGAATTATCAGGAAAAGTTACAGATCAAGCTCCACCTGTTAAGGTTGAACATCCTGATGTCGATGGAGAGTTCAATGTTGAAGGAGCAGAGTATTTTGAGTAGTAGCTTGAAGGGGGAGAGTATGCACCTCATGATGTTTATCAGCAAGTTTGGTCTGATGTTGCTGAGTAAGAGGTAAAAATCATTGGAGAATCTTCTCAACCTCATCAGAAGAAAAGAAGGTATGGGGAAGGTTCCTCTGCTAGGAGATCTGAACCAAACAAAGAGAACAAAGTATATTCTGAAACTCGTAGTCTAATTTCAAAAGGAATTATCTTGGACACTTACAATATTGTTGATCTGACGAATGAAGAGCCAAGAATTTATTATAACAAAGAGGAATGAGACAAACACGAAGTTTCAAATGTGAAGAGGATGCTGCACTTCAGAAAACATGGAAGGGAAAATCCTGATGCTTCACCTCCTCCAAAGTATTATCCAAGGCCTTATGCTTATTTTGACAGACAACATGAAAAGAACAAGGGGCAGCATTAATGGAAATCAATTTCTAACTCCGTTAAATGTGTGAGAGTAGTGAATGCTCAAAAGATAATTTTATATAAATATTAATATTTTGATAATTTATTTCTACTTGCATTTACTGTGCCTTTTTCTATGTTCTTATTTATGATTATTCTTCGTGCAATTCACCTTAATATGTAGAGTTCTGACTTCTTCAAATAGGGAGAGATTGTTGGGTATTTGTATACACAATAATCCTGATTTGAATAAGTCCCTCTTGAACTAAAATGAATTGAAATTATATTTGATGCTGCATTATAGTTATGTACTTGCAGAACTTTAATTGCTAAGTAAAAACCAACGTCAGATTACAATGAGTCATAAAACGCAAGACTATGCAATGTAATTCCTCATTTTATAGGACATAGTGTTGACTCATGTGTAATCTCTCTATTGGGGTGTACTTCATCTTCAAGTGCAGTATAAGAATCAAGGAAGGGCTGCTTGCTGAATTCTGGATAGTCAGAAATTTTCCCAAGTAAAATTCGTCGAGTACTCACGCGAAGATTCGTGTCATCCGTCGAGACCTCACGTGAGCACTCGTTTAATTCGTCGAGTTTACTCGGGAAGTTTCTGAAAGTCTCAGAGATCGTTCTGATTTGGCTAAGTAAAATTTGTCGAGTGATCTGTTGTTCTCTCGTGAATACTCGACGAATTTGCCGAGTACTCTCAAGAGATCACGTGAACACTGAACATAAGTTTTATTCTGATTCGTTTTTCAGCCAAGTCTTTTTCGTCGAATGGACTCGAGTAATTCGTCGAGTATTCTAGAGATGTCACCTGAAGACTCGACGAATAGACTTATTAAAAGATTTTCATTGTGAATTCTGTGACAGCTTTCCTTTAGGGCTTCAGCCATGTACAGTACACGTGGAGCTCCGCCCTGAAGTTTCATTCTAGTCGTTAGAAGAGGAATCACTATATATATTCAAGGGTTAATTTCAAAGAACCCTAATCGTGTTCAAAAAAAAAAAAAATCGCAAGTTCTATTCCGTCGGCCAATTCGTTCGCACACGAAAGTTTCCGTCGCCGACTTCTCTCGAAATCACGATTGCTCTTGAATAAAATTTCCACCAGATCTCTACTCTCAAATTCTCCAAGAATTTCTCCAAGATCTCTCAGATCAGATCTAGTTTTCAAGTCTTCTCCTACGTTTTTTTCAAGATTTTTATTTCTGCAAGGAAGAAAATTGATTTTTTTAGATCTGAAGAAGATTGTTATTGCAATCTATTTTGTTGTGTAAAAACCATTTGTACAACTCTCGTTGGAAGTTTACTTCTGAGTTTTGTCGATCTTAGTTTAGATGATCGAGCGTAGGAGAGTTTGTTCTCCGAGTTTTTGTAGGAAACGTTGTCTCCGAGCTTGTTGGAGTTGAATACTCCGAGGTGTAAGATTTGTTATAATCTGAGATTGGTGAAGTAGCCGAGTCTAGCCCGAAGTGCTAGATAGGCGAGGCAGGACCGTGGACGTACCTATTCTGGGGAACCACTATAAATCTTTATGTTTGTGCCGTATGTTCTCTGATTGTGTGTGCTTACTTTTAAAGTATTTTAATTCCGCTTAAAAACATAGAATTCACCTATTCACCCCCCTCTAGGTGATTTAGGTAGACAACTTGATACTTTCATCGACCTTTGTCCCTGTTTCCGTCATTGTTGAGCCTTCTTGTCATTGTCTACTTCAATACATCCATCCGATGACCAGAGGCGCCACTTCCGTGAATCACTATAACACCGCCGACTGCTCCCTTCTGCAGAAGCGACTCCCGTTCTAGTGTTGCCGTCGACGCGTGAGAATCTCCTGTTCGGCTCCGCCCAAAGTTCAATCCGACAGAAATCAGTCCAACCTAGATCTCCTGTTCGACGATTCCAACAGTCCCGTCTCTACAGCCATGGGCATGACAAATTTGCAAGTCTAGTTTGGTCCCAGTTGGACATTTGTTGTTGCTATCCTATGGTATACTTCCATACTCATCTCCGAGTTCGTTTCGTGTTAGTTTTATGATATACTTTTATTTATCTGGTCTTAAAATTCCGAACAAGTTTGCCCTTAATTAACATTGAACCTAGTTGTCGTTAATTTTCATATATGCACATTTCTTTTCCCTAATTGTTTGATTGTGGAACGTTACTTTATATTTATTCAGCGTTTAAATGTCGAGTTTTATGTGTGCATGCGAGCCCGAGATCAAACGTCACTTACGATCATGCGAGGAAATTTCTCTTGCGATGCAAATTTAAAAGAGAATTCAATTTTTTTTAAATTGACTCGAGACTCCAGTTTACATAAGAAGCTTATGAAATTTACTGTGTTGTTTAGTAGAAGATTCTCAGGAAAATTGGGAACTAATTCTTTCGCACGCTCAATTAGCCTATAATAATTCGAAGAATAGTTCTATGAGTTTATCTCCTAATGAGATTGTTCATGGTCACATTGCACGAGTGCCGCTAGATTTAACAACACTACCACCCATTTTTAGGACTAGCCAGTTTGCACATGACTATGTTTTGCATTTGCATGATTTGCATAAAAAATTGAGCGAAAATTGCATAGTACTTATGATTTATACGCAACTCAAGCTAACAAAATAGCTAATAATTTTTAAAGTGGATGACTTGGTAATGGTTCAGCTAAATCCGGAACGGTTATCTTCGGGTACCGTAAAGAAGTTAGCTGACCGTAGAACTGGATCCTTTCGAGTTGTAAAGCGGATTGGGCAAAATGCGTGAACTTGAGATGTCTTCCGTTTGTGGAGCAAATCCGGTTTTTAACGTAGCCGATTTGACTTTATTCCACGACTATCCACACAAGTCTTTTGATTTTCCCTTGCCTTCTCCTCCATTTGATTATTCTGGGTTGGTGACTGCTAGTGAGGAGCCACCTTCAGGACACAACGATACTCATTCAATTACTGACACACCACCATCAGTTCTTCCGTTTTCCACTGACAGTTTTCAGGCTGAGCATGAGACACCAGGTGATTCTTCTATACCAGTTCCCAGAGCCGCTGGCAGACTTCCACGACAGATCTTGGTTCCCGAGCAGATATTGTATGACGAGATAATGATCACTACTGGTGGTCGTTTTCAGAGATACTTGGTTCGTTGACATGACAGACCAGATACCGAGACCAGCTGGGTTTTGGCCGAGTAGTTACAGCGCATGGATGCTGATCTTCTACAATACTATCGATCAGAACACTCACCAGAGATGAGTGATTTCGAGAGCGGCAGAGTTGGTGTAAACCAGCCCCAATCTGGATATCACAAAAGGACCTGACACCGCACCCGATCGGACCTCTATCGGCCTTGAGTTTTGCCTTTTTATTTGTCATTTTTGCATTTTATTATTTTGCAATGTATGTACTTTTGCAATTTTTGTGCGTGTGTACAAATATATATATATATATAATTTTAATTGTTAAAGCACCGGTTCATTCCTTCTTCCCGAATCTGCGGGAATTTGGGTTCAGCCGCGCCGCAAGCGACAATTGTGTAACAACCCATTTTCATGATAATGCTGATAATAATAAAAAAATATAATAATAATAATAACATATTATTATTTATAAAACCTAATCCTATTATAACCTAAACCCGAGCACCCCCCCCCCCCCCCCTTAATTTCATGTATCCCGCTCCTCCGTCTCAAGTCGCCGACCTCTCCTTCCCCGATCAGAAAGTGCTAAAGTTCTTGATTTCTCCTCTAGGGCCGACTGCTCCTCCTTCGATTTCTCCTCCGTCTCAAGGCATCGACGACTCCACCAGAGGCCGACGAACGCAGCTGCCTTCTCTCCCTCCGGCAACCGCTTTCTCCCTTCTGTGGGCTCCGTTTTCGCTAAGGCTTCCTTCCCTCTCCTACTCGGTCTCAGATTTGGTCCCTCTTGAATTTTTGTGCCGGATTTGGCTTCCTTTGGAGTAAGATTCCTCCTCCTCCCCCTTATTCAACTTTTTTCTCTAACCCTAATGTTTTGATTGTTCCCCAATTTGCGTACAACTTGTGTTTCATGATTCTGACCCATAATTATCGGTTAATTCTCGTTGTAGATGTGTTCTCCGGCATCGTTCATCGCACCCTTTGACGGTTCGTGAAGGAAGCCCTCTCTGATTTAGGGTTTCCCCTAGCCGAGCGCCGCCAAGTCTCCGTCTTCACGTTAAATCTCTTCTCCCCTCACTTTTGAGGGAGGTAAATCTCTTAGCCGCCCTTGATTCATTTTTGTAGCGAATATTTGCCTGTGTTAGAATAGTGATAATTTGCTGTATCGCTTTCATCGTTCTTGTACAGGTCCAATTAGGGTTTCTGATTTCGCTTGCGTCACTTAGCCGCCTCCGTTAGATTCAGCCTCCTTCAGGCAAGTAGACACCTCTCTCTCTTGCAAGCATTGTGTGTAATTTAATGCCTCTGTTATTTGATTCATGACTGTATTTCAGTATATATTGATCTGTTAACGGATTTGTATCCTAACTATTTTGTCTGTTCGTACGATTCTTTGATTTTACCCTAGAACGTTTGGTTTGTCAATAAGTTTAGATGTTGAATACCCAGTCTGATAAGTTAATAATTTAGACTATAATATGTTTGAAATTACTTGAATTTGTGATTACGAGCAAGTCTTAATGTGATATACAATTAGATGAAGGATTTTAGTTGGATATTTACTAGGGCGAATGATTTGATCTATTTTTATGAATAGTGAGAAAAATAAAAGAATATTGAGCACGAGCAACAACTGTCATGATAATAATTATAACGAATTCTGTAGAGCAAATATATGTTTTGGTGTTTTTATATCATGCTCGTAGAAAACACATGTTTGCTTAGAAGATAATCGTATCTTGTAATGAATAAATCTAAATGAATATTAAATGTCCTAGAAAATGAGGAAATGTAATCGTATCACCCGCGAATACTTGAAACCACAAAATCATACAGGTCTATCTAGTTTCTTTTGTGTCACCACATCTTGTTCCTTATGTCTGTCATCAAATCTTGTGTCATCGAATTTTTGTGTCATCGAATCTGGTTTCGTATGTTTGTCTAAGTAAAACCTATTCTTAGTCCGTTCGCTCACTTTAAGTATTGTCGTTTCCATTGAAGATCACCTAAGTATGAAATTCA
This sequence comes from Platanthera guangdongensis, assembly GCA_039583875.1. Taxonomy (NCBI): domain Eukaryota; kingdom Viridiplantae; phylum Streptophyta; class Magnoliopsida; order Asparagales; family Orchidaceae; genus Platanthera; species Platanthera guangdongensis. The sequence continues at coordinate 12,918,893 of CM077153.1, read as the reverse complement.
AAAATAAATCTGTAGTTGTAAACAATTTCTTGAACTGTAGCGTCTAACTGGGCATCTGTCTGCCGCCATGGTCACGACAAGCAGGATTACTTTTCCGACAATACTTGCACGCAGATCCGATCGTGAACCATGTATGCCCGCTATAACACCTACACCCTTCATCGATCACGACTTACAATATATTACATGAATAATGTTAGACTATGCTCCGGAGTAGTCTAATACACTAACTTGTTCTGTTTAACCCTTTTGTTTGCTGGTTATTGAATAGCTTTGCTTCATGAGAAATTGGTACACTCATGTTTTTCTGCTTCTGTTACTGTTCTATACTTTACTCTGCTGACTTTATTTATTTCAATGTTCTGAGGTTTTTCCTTTGTGTTTTGGAATTGCCTTAGCTTTCGTGTCAGCGCCGTCAGGTTCCTGATCCCGATCTACATCAAGCTTCTGCTTTCCGATGATTGATCTTCTGGCCGTGTCAGGTTTGATGTTTTTGATTCATTTCTTCTTCTGTCAGATGTTTTCTTTATGTGATAGTTATGAACTAATACATGGACATCTGCTAGACTATTTATATATTATATGTACTAAAATTTAGTATTATTTGCATGTCCATTCATCTGAGCATGTCATGACATAAAAACTTGTATGCGAAACTTGTGTTCGGAATTTTATTAAATATACTTGTGCATTCAAATTTTCTCTATCATCTTCTAAAAGCTTCCGCATATATAAATTAACATATTTTTACTTAAGAGTAACTATTTCTAAAACTATTTTCAGTATTCTCTGCATCTGTCTTAGCAGACATGGTTTCTTTCCGCCCATGCGTGTGACATCACGGCCCGCCCGAAGCGCACTCTGACTTTTGTCGAGACGGGTCGCGACAGTTGGTATCAGAGAGAGGTTAGTTTCAAAAGATAAAATATTTTATAATTATCACATAATTTGAAACATATTTTATAAAAAATAAATGTACATGCATCATTTCTTCACTCACTTGTCTTTATCTGTTGTTCGCGGTTAAAACACGCACACACTCACTCATAAGCATGAGTATTATGCACACGAATGTTAAGGGGTTATGGACAAACATAACATTTTTGTGCATATGAATTTTCACTAGAATATACACCGCTTGCGAATATTAAATTGTATGGGCGGTTTAATATTTTCAAGTGCGCTGACATTAGAGTCCTAATATGCATGACATGTTAAGTGATATGGACGATTAACATGATATATGTATCATTTCATTTGCACTCATATCATAAATCATTGCACAGGTGTGAAACCAAGAACAACAATAATGATTGTACATACATGAATTTTCTATTTGCTTGACATTGCACATGATCTCGGTATTGTACTTCCATGATTATTACTTAGAATTGTCAAATGAAAATGTTGTAATTATTACATAATTTATGTACCCGACGGTAGGAAATGTGTTAGAATATCTTATTTATAGTCCCCAATATTTGTAATTATTTCTTTCTGTTTCACGTGCCGGTCAATCTTATCCGGTCCTCCTGTGTATTCTTCTGGATAACTTCTAAGTGTCAGCAAGAAATGAGTTTTTTCTTGTGAATTGCTCTGTTGTATTTCTTCAGCGTTGATTGTGTTCTTCCATCTCTATAATTACTCGCTTCTGTGGACAATCATTTATCATTCAGCTTCTTTTCCCTGTTGATGTTCTATTTTCGCTTCGTGCGAGATCTTTTCGCTCCCGGATTCTGGTGTTTTGTCGCTCAATTTTTAGCGAATCGACGAAATTCCTGTGGATCTTGAAGCCAATCTTTTGTATCTGGCCGAACCCGCTAAGTCTAAAGTGTTCTCCAGTGAACTTAAATCTGACCTGCGTTGCTAGTAACTGTAACCTTTTCTCTTGATCATAGTAAGTCTCCGCGCTTGTTCTTCTCTCTATTTCTTTGTATTCATAGTTAACTTCTATGCCCTGATCTGCAAACTTTGTTGGAATGAATGTCATCTGAATGTTCACCCTAGGAATTCCTGTACAAAAAGCTTCTCAGAAAGTTTTCTAAGTAGGAGAGAATGTAACAACCCGATTTTCATGATAATGATGGTAATAATAATAATAATAAAAAATAATAACAATATTATTATTTATAAAACCTAATCCTATTATAACCTAAACCCGAGCCCCCCCCCTTAATTTCCCGTATCCCTCTCCCAGCCTTTCTTCCGTTTCTGCCTCACGCAAGCTGCATCCTACTCTCCCGCTTCCGTCGCTGCTCCCGTCTCAGGCCCGCCGCTCCAACCTCGCCTCCTCTTGCTCCTCCGTCTCAAGTCGCCGACCTATCCTTCCCCGATCAGAAAGTGTTACAGTTTCTGATTTCTCCTCTATGGCCGACTGCTGCTCCTCCTTCGATTTCTCCTCCGTCTCAATGCATCGATGACTCCACCAGAGGCCGACGACTGCAGATGCCTTCTCTCCCTCCGACAGCCGCTTTCCCCCTTTCGTGGGCTCCGTTTTCGCTAAGGCTTCCTTCCGTCTCCTCATCGGTCTCAGATTTGGTCCCTCTTGGATTTTTGAGCTGGATTTGGCTTCCTTTGGAGTAAGATTCCTCCTCCTCCCCCTTATTCAGCTTTTTTCTCTAACCCTAATATTTTGATTGTGCCCCAATTTGCGTACAACTTGTGTTTCATGATTCTGCCCCATAATAATCGGTTAATTCTCGTTGTAGATGTGTTCTCCGGCATCGTTCGTCGCACCCTTTGACGGTTTGTGAAGGAAGCCCTCTCCGATTTAGGGTTTCCCCTAGCCGAGCACCGCCAAGTCTTCGTCTCCGCGTGAAATCTCTTCTCTCCTCACTCTTGAGGGAGGTAAATCTCTTAGCGGCCCTTGATTCAATTTTGTAACGAATATTTGCCTGTGTTAGCATAATGATAATTTGCTGTGTCGCTTTCATTGTTCTTGTACAGGTCCAATTAGGGTTTCTTATTTCGCTTGCGTCGCTTAGCCGCCTCCGTCACATTCAGCCTCCTTCAGGCAAGTAGAGACCTCTGTCTCTTGCAAGCATTGTGTGTAATTTAATGGCTCAGTTCTTTGATTCATGACTGCATTTCAGTATATGTTGATCTGTTAACGGATTTATATCATAACTGTTTTGTCTGTTCTTACAATTCTTTGATTCACCCTGTAACGTTTGGTTTGTCAATAAGTTTAGATCTTGAATACCCAGTCTGATAAGTTAATAATTTAGGCTATAATATGTTTGAAATTACTTGAATTTGTGATTACGAGTAAGTCTTAAATTGATATACACTTAGATGAATGATTTTAGTTGGATATTTACTAGGGCGAATGATTTGATCTATTTTGATAAATAGTGAGAAGAATCATAGAATATTGAGCACGAGCAACAACTGTCATGATAATAATTGTAACAAATTCTGGAGAGCAAATATATGTTTTGATGTTTTTATATCATGATCATAGAGAACACATGTTTGCTTAGAAGATAATCGTATTTTGGAATGAATCAATCTAAATGAATATTAGGTGTCCTAGAAAATGAGGAAATGTAATCGTATCACCCGCGAATACTTGAAACTACAAAATCATACATGTCTATCTAGTTTCTTTTGTGTCACCGCATCTTGTTCCTTATGTCTGTCATCAAATCTTGTGTCATCGAATTTTTGTGTCATCGAATCTGTTTTCGTATGTCTCTCTGAGTAAAATCTATTCTTGGTCCGAGCGTTCACTTTAAGTATTTTTGTTTCCGTTAAAAATCACATAAGTATGAAATTCAAAAACAAATCCGTAGTTGTAAGCAAATCCTTGAACTGTAGCGTCTAACTGAGCATCTGTCTGCCGCCATGGTCACAACAAACAAGATTACTTTTCCGACAAGACTTGGACGCAAATATGATCGTGAATCATGTGCGCCCGCTATAACACCTACAACCTTCATCGATCACGGCTTACAACATATTACATGAATAATGTTAGACTATGCTCCAGAATAGTCTAATACACTAACTTGTGCTGTTTAACCCTTTTGTTTGCTGGTCTTTGAATAATTTTGCTTCATGAGAAACTGGTACACTCATGTTTTTCTGCTTCTGTTACTGTTCTATACTTTACTCTGCTCACCCTGTTTATTTCAATATTCTGAGGCTTTTCCTTTGTGTTTTGGAATCGCCTTAGCTTTCGTGTCAGCGCCGCCATGTTTCTGAGCTCGATCTGCATCAAACTTCTGCTTTCCGATGATTGATCTTGTAGCCGTGTCAGGTTTAATGTTTTTGATTCATTTTTTTTACTGTGAGATGTTTTCTTTATTTGATAATTATGAACAATAATACATGAACAACTATTAGACTATTTATATATTATATGTACTAAAATTTAGTATTATTTGCATGTCCATTCATCTGAACATGTCATGACATAAAAACCTGTATCCGAAACTTGTGTTCGGAATTTTATTAAAAATACTTGTGCATTCAAATTTTCCACTATCATGTTTTAAAAGCTTCCGCATATAAAAATCAACCTGTTTCTACTTAACAATAACTATTTCTAAAACTATTTTCAGGATTCTCTGCATCCGCCTTAACAGACATGATTTCTTTCCGCCTATGCCTGTGACATCACATGCCGCCCGAAGCGCACTCTGACTTTTGTCGAGACGGGTCATGACAAATGACGCGACACCTGGAGAAGTCTCGCACGCTCACGATCCCGCATGATTTCCCTGGCAGATTCGACATCAAACCTATTGACGTGTTATCTATTATTGACGTGGTATTCTATATGTGCCTTTTGCATCTATATATACCTTTCTCCTTTGTGGATGAATGTAATTTATTTTCCTCTCATTTAATTTGGTATCAGAGGAGGGAAAACGATCCCGACCCTGATTCGCCCTAACCCCGACCCCGCTCCGCCCGACATCTTCCCTGCGATTTCTTCCCGCATTGCGACCCCGTTCTCCGCGCGATGTGAGGGCTTCGTCCTCCCGCTGCTGTTGCCGTCCTCCTGCTGCTGCCGCTGTCTGCTTGATCCCGACCTCTGCCTTCTCCCGCGATTCAGTTAGGATTCTCGCCTTCTTCCGCCAACATCTTCCCGCCGTTCTCCTCTGCTATAGCCATCTTCCTCCTTTTTTTCCCTTCGATTGTTTCTTCCACAGCCGATTTGGTTGGTGTTTACCGCCCCTTCCCTCACTTCTCTTCTTCTCATGACCCAGATCTGTGATCTACGGTCTTCCGTCCTTTTTGGGATGAGTTTTTCCTCTTCTGTTTAAAGGTTTCTCTTCTTCTCATCTCATGAATTCTTCCCTCTTTGTTTCGAATGATGGATTTGCTCGGCGCATTACTAACGCCCTTTTTAGTGAAAAAACTTTATCGCTTGGTCCAACTCCGTGCGAGTCCATCTTGCCAGACATGACAATCTTGATTGGCCTTAACCTAATGGTGTTCCAAAGCCTTCCGACGAAAAGGCTATCCGTTAATAGCGCATGGAAAATTTCAAGATTCTCGGGTGGCTTCAGTGCTCCATGGAGCCCTACATTTGCGAGCAGTTCATGCAATTCGATTCAGTGCCGTCTCTTTGGGCTGCCTTGACGCGTACCTACGGTCACACACACGTTGATACGCGGATTTATTCTGTCTTCCATGAGATTTGTACTGCTCGTCAGGGGGACCGTTCTGTGCACGAGTACTTTACCTTTCTCTCAGGGAGATTCCAGGAGTTTTCTGACCTTGAACCGCTCAGTTCTTTTCCACATCCAGAGGATCTTCTTATTGCCAAGCGGCTGCAGAAGAAGCGGGGGACCTATCAGTTCCTGATGGGCTTGAGGCCCGAGTTTGAGCAGTTAGGGTTCAGATTGTCAGCATGAACACTCTTCCTGATATCTTGGATACTTATTCCAGGGTGGAGGCGCATGAGCGCCGTGCCCGCCTGACTGCTGTTTTGCCCGTTCCAGCTTCTGTTCCTATTCAGATCAAATGGCCCTGCCTTCAAGTCGTCCTTCTACACGCGGGGGGCGAACTTCTACCTCTAAGGGTCGCGGGGGTGGCCGCAACAACCGATTTTCCTCTGTTCAGTGTCAGCACTGCCTCCGGACTGGTCATGAGAAGGCCCGATGCTGGCTGCTCTTTCCTCACCTACGCCAGCTGTCCCCCGCCACGCGTGCTGCAGCCGCTACTTCTTCCGATTTTGGGGGCCAACCTGATTCCAGTGCCTCTTCCGGGGCTCCTTCCGCTGACTGGAGTCAACTTATGGCTCAAGTGCAACAACTCTAGTCTCAGCTTCAGCTGCACTCTCTGTTTCAGACTCCGCACCAGCCTCTTCCTGCTCAGCTGCTACCTGCCTCCTCGTCATTCTCGCCGACTTCAACATCCGCGTCAGGTACACGGATGACCTTTCATGTCACTCAAGAAGGGTCCTCTTCTCCCTGAGTGATTGACTCTGGGGCCACTGATCACATGACTGGTGAGACACGCTTGTTCTCTTGTCTTGAGTCTACGAGCGTCCATCGGCAGGTTCGCCTTGCCGTTGGCTCTGTGATCCCCATCCTTCACCGAGGCACAATTCCTCTGGCTCCCTCCTTCTCCTTGGGTTCGGTTCTTCATGTTCCCAAACTTGCTTTAAATCTTCTTTCTGTTAGTCAATTGACTCGTTTGTTGCACTGCTCGGTGATATTTTTTCCTTCTGGCTGTGTTTTTTAGGACCTGACCACGAGGAGGACTTTTGGCTACGGCCGTGAGCGCGACGGTCTATACCAGCTGGATCTTCCACCTCCTTCGCCCTATCTCTCACCCCCATCCATCGCTGCTGCTACTACACCTGCTCTTTGGCATGCTAGACTGGGGCATGCGAGTCCTCAGATCGTGTCGTCACTTTTTCCGAGTGTCTCGTTTGAGAACTCTTTTCAGTGTGATGTGCGTCAGCTTAGTAAACATACACGCACTACCTATCCTGTTTCTCGCAGTTCTGCACCGTTTGATATTATTCATTCAGAGTTTGGGGACCTGCCCCGGTTGTTTCTTATGATGGTTTTTGGTATTTTGTTACTTTTATAGATGATTTTACTCGTTACTGTTGAGTCTATCTTATGCGTGCCAAATCTGATGTCTTTGATTTATATACCCAGTTTACTAATATGGTTACGACTCAATTTTCCTCTCGTATTCGGGTCCTTCGCTCCGATAATGGGGGGGGGGGAGGAGGGAGTATACTTCTTCCTTTTTCACTGCTTTCCTTGCTACCCAAGGAACCCTTCATCAGTTCTCCTGTCTCTATACACCAGAACAAAACGACATGGCGGAACGCAAGAATCGTCCCCAAGTCGTTTTGGAGTGCCTCCCTTCTTACGGGGACCTTCTTAGTCAACCGTCTGCCTTGTCAGCCTTTAGCGGGTCGGATACCCCTTAGTCTTTTATCTCCCCATCGCCCTCTGTTTCCTGTCCCTCTCCGGGTGTTTGAGTGTGTGTGTTTTGTCGAGGACCGTCGTCCGACTCGGACAAAGCTTGATGACAAAGCTATCCAATGCTTATTTTTGGGGTATTCCTTTTCTTCCAAGGGCTATAGGTGTTTTGACCTTTATTCTCGCAGGACTTTTCATTCCTTGGATGTTACGTTCTTTGAGGATGTCCCCTTATATGGTACCTCCTCTGTCCCTGTTGTTCCTTCTGCTCCGCCACAGCCGGCTCTGGTTGCCCTTGCTTCGCTGCACGACTCTCTTCCGTTGCAGACCTACACTCGTGGCCCACATGGGCCCTCACATGTCCACCCATTCTTCGGGATCCACTGGTTACGCCCAGCTCACAGGACCTTGTGCCACATCCTCTGGCAGGTGATATTCTTCCCTCTGACTTATCCATTGCACTTCGCAAGGGTAAGCGTTCTTGTGTTACTGACCATCCTGTGGCAAGCTATGTGTCCTATCAGCGTCTTTCCCAGGGTTACCAGGCTTTCCTGACTGCCACCGACCAGATCAGAGTTCCGAGTTCTATGATTGAGGCGTTCCAGCACCCTGAGTGGGTGGCGGCCATGAACGATGAGATGTTCGCACTACAGAAGGCGGGTACCTGGCGTTTGGTCCCTCTTCCTGCAGGTCGGAAAACTGTTGGCTGCCGTTGGGTTTACACTGTCAAGTATAATGCCGATGGTTCTCTTGACCGATACAAGGCCCGTCTTGTCACGGAGGGCTTCACTCAGATTTCTGGGGATTACGACTTAACCTTTGCCCCGGTGGCAAAGCTATCTACTGTCCGCCTGCTTGTCTCTCTCACTGCCTACCATGTGTGACCTCTTCATCAGATGAACGTGAAGAATGCCTTTCTCCATGACGACCTTGCTGAGGAAGTTTATATGGATTCGCCCTCCAGTAACAATATTCAGGGGGAGTATTTGGGCGTGTTTGCCTTTTACAGAAGTCCTTGTATGGGCTGAAGCAGTCTCCTCGTGCGTGGTTTGAGCGGTTTGGTACTGTTGTGCTTCAGAGTGGGTTCACCAGATGTCATGCCGACCACACATGCTTTGTTCGAACTGCTGTGGATGGGCGTAGGGTCATTATTCTTGTTTATGTGGATGATATCATTCTTACCGGTGACGATAGCTCGGGGATACTTCAGATCAAGGGGGTTCTTCAGAAGACATTTAAAGTAAAAGATTTGGGGCATCTGAAGTACTTTCTCGGGATTGAGGTTGCCAGATCTCAGCAGGATATCTCTTTGTCTCAGCGCAAGTATACACTTGACCTCTTAAGTGATACCAACCTTCTTGAGTGCTCTCCTGTGTCTACACCCATGGATTCGAAGCACCGCCTTCATGCTGAGTCTGACGATCCTCTCCCTGAACTGGGCAGATATCAGCGTCTTGTTGGCAGACTTATCTACTTGACCAACACTCGCCCTGACATTAGCTTTGCTGTGAGTGTGGTCAGTCAGTTCATGCATGCTCCCCAGATTTCTCACCTAGATGCATCATTTCAGATCCTCCACTACTTGAAGGGTTCTCCTGGCGTAGGTCTCTTCTACCGTTCATCTCCGACCCTTGATCTCACTTGTTACACAGATTCTGACTATGTTGGTTCCCTTACTGATCGACGTTCTACCTCAGGGATGTGCACTTTCTATGGTGACAACCTTATTTCCTGGAAGAGCAAGAAGCAGAATGTTGTCTCCCGACTGTCTGCTGAGGCTGAGTACCGTGCTATGGCCCACAACGCTACTGAGCTCCTTTGGCTGCGTACCCTCTTGACCGAGCTTGACTCAACAGCTGGTGCTCGATGAAATCAACATTATTCGTCGAACAGAGATCGACGAACATGGAACACAGAAAGTGAATAGTATCATTCTGTGAGCCGAGCTCGACGAAATCAATATTATTCATCGAACGAAGCTCGACGAAATAATTTTAATTCGTCGAACCCGGTTTTTGAAAACAAAAAATTTAATTATTTTCAAAACACTAATCAGAAATCAAAATTGAAAAACTCCTTTACTCAGTGGATCATCCCTCCTCGGAGATATATCCACTTGGTTATAAAACCAACCAGAATATTCTTATATGTCCAGTTATGATCATGAAAGAAAAATAGGACCCAAGATAACCTGCGTCAAAAACAACTAATTTTATTTTATGCAGGAAAAAAACTATCCTACCACATAGAGATCGAAGGTGACGAGGAGTTCCTCGCGGGATCGCCATCGACTTCAAATTCGGAAAGACGTCTTTTTCCGCGGGTAACTTGATTCTTTCCCCTCCTTTGCGCGTGTCTCCATTTTCTCTTAGGTTTTTAGATTCATTGCGGTGTTTTCGCCCGAATTTTGTCAGCGAACGATATATCGAAAAGTTCAAACGGAAACGTATTTGGAGTTCAAGATTTTCGTCTTTCTACAACAAGAGAAACAGAACAAAAGTTCCGAACTTCCTTACCCAGATTTAGAATTGAACCATTTTTTTCAAAAAAATTCATTTTAAACAAAATAGTTCTGTGTTTTACAAAAAGCTAAGTTGCTTCCTTTCTTTAAGTGAGTGCAACGCCCGCTCAAATTTTTGCAAAAAAAATCATTAAATATTGCATGAATTAGGGTTTCCTAGGAAAAACCGACAGACGCGCAAACCGTATGCGCGGTCCTGCATCAATTTGGTATCAGAGCCAGGTTCCGAAAATTCCTAAGTTTCGGAATCCGCCCTGTGTAGAATTGGAACCCCGCATAACATTTTTTTTAAAAGATTTTTTTGTAGCATAATCATACATTTGCATTTTACTTGTTTGTTTGCATGCATCTGCGTAGTGGTAGGTTAGTAAGTATGAGTTCACCCCATCACAATTCACCACCTGAACACCCTCAAGAGGTTAACTCAGAGATGCGCCGAGTTGAACGTGGTCATCCGAGTCATGGATATGAAGGGAATGAACCACCCCCGTGGTTTCTACCTTTCGCACACCAAATGACGGCGTTAACCGAGAGTATACACCTTGTGCAAGAAGGGTTCAAACAACTTAATGTTAGGGTGAATTGTTTAGAAGTACCCCCTCGGGTTTCAATGTCAACTCCAATTCGAGATGAGCATTCTGTGCGACTCTTCATGATGTTCCACATCACTACGCGGAAAGGTCTGCACTTAGGAGGAATCCTCTTTTTGAGGAAGAGGTTAGAACTCCCATAGATATGTTCGAGTTTGAGCACGACCGGGGTAGAAATTCCCCAAGGTATTTTTCTGAACCCCAACGAGACCCTTTCTTCGACCCTCGAGATAATTATCAGGAGAGGCCCTTTTATGATATGGCGAGAGAAGAGCGTCCGCGAGACCATCGTCGGCCTATACCAGCCATGCATCGTGATAATCGACTTAAAGATTGGCATCGACCGCCACCCCCACGACGTCGAGACATTCGTGATCCTTACGATGACGATGACGATTATCCTCTTCGGGATAGGCGACCGGATCTTACACGTGTTGTGAAGTTATATCCGCCAATTTATTATGGTTCTATGGATCGCAAGCTCTTTTCTGACTGGGTTATAGATTTAAAGACCTATTTTGAGTGGTATCGTATGACGGAGGACCAAAAGTTCAGTTTGCCAAAATGAGGTTTTCTGGGTGAGCAAAAATCTTTTGGATATGTGAAGAGCGTAGTCTAGAGAGGAATGGACGTCCTCCCATTACCCATTGGTCTCATATGAAAGCCATATTGGAGGAGCAGTACATTCCCCAGCACTATCAAACCCGTCTACGAGACGAGCTGACGTCTCAACGTCAAAGGTTCAAATCAGTTTCTGATTACTTAGCTGAGATAAAGGACCTTATGATTAAGAGCAATGTAGTAGAACACCCATGTGACACCTTATCTAAATTTAAGTGTGGACTACGACCTGAGATCCGAGATGAGTTGATTCGATATGTTCACTATTCCCTAGCAGAGACCATATCTATTGCCATCGATATCGAGGAGCACCAAAAGAGAACCTCCCAGTTTAAATCTCAACCTAAAACGAATATTCCTTACAAGAAAGAACAACCTAAGGGTAAGGAGAACGGCTCGAAGTCTACTTCGACCTATACGAGAGATCAAAAAGATAAGTCCCCCACGAGAATTGCTTTACTTGATGCTTGTTTAATTTTTTTTGGGGGAGATTTTATATATTGCCAAATTTGCATCATTCATGCAAGCATAGAGTGTTTTATAGCTGGTCATCTTTGCCCTCACTTTGTCTTGCACTTCTTCTTTCAATTACCAAGATTCTATATTTGGGGGCGCATGCCATTTTTATTCTCTAACCACTTTCTTTTTATTTATTCTTAAATGTGAAGAATAACTTACCAATAGATACTGTGAGCAATGTAAGGGTCATCAACTAGTTGTTCTATAACTACTGTTTTGAAAGCAACACATTTTTTCTCATCTTCAAGTTTTACCACAAAATATTTCCATATTTTAAGTATCAATTTAAATTTTTAAAATTTTGATTATTTTACTCTGACTACAAAAAAAAATTTATGGGACATAATTATATTTCAGTAAAATTATGTTTTGCTTTATGATGACATATTTATTTCAGATAAAATTTCACTTGTAGCCAAATTAAAGTTTTTTGATTTTTTTTCAAAATTAAATGAGTGCACACTTGATAAATTGAAAAAATGATAGTACTTTAAAATTAATTCACCTAATAAGTCTAGTAATGTGTAATTCTATGTTAATTAGTAAGCATATTATAATTTATGAGTTTTAATGAATTTAGGAAGTTAAGGGATTGATTTTATGCAAAAAAATATTATTGGCTTATCTTAAAAAATCCCAAAAATTTAGGCATTGATTTCAAATAAAATGAAGTTTAGGGATAGATTTCAAGAAGTTCCTAAAGCTTAGAGACTATTTTCTTATTTTTGCCTAGAAATAATTAGGCACAATAATGAAGGATCCAGGCTAAAAATTTATTTCCTAAAGTAGCAAATTAGTTTTTTTTATTTAAGAAGATATTGTATTAGAAACAAATATGTAGATATTGTAATCAAGTGTTTGGCGAAGAATTCTCCTCTTGAGGTTGTTTCTCGGCCTACAGGCTGTGGAGTAGGCGAGAGCTTTCACCTCTTGAATTTTTTATTATTTCAAATTACCCTACTGCCTTCACCTCTAGCAACTGTACTACAATATTTCTCTTCATGGCTGTTTTCCCATATGATCAATGAAGAACTTGTTTTAGTAAGTACCAAGTTTTCTCATCTCTGAGATGTGATGATCTATTAAATTTATATATTTTCTTCATTGCAGGTGTTTGATTTTGCAGCATTTCCTGAACCTACATTGGATTATCCAATATTTTGTGCCAACTTCTTCACAACTTCTACTCTTAGTATTGTTGTACTGTAAGTTTCACTACATTGTACCATTTTCTTTGGAATATGTAGACGATAGGGCGTGCCATAACCATTGTGTCTTGTAGATATTTCTGACTTCTCTCTGTATTTGCCGACGCAATCTAATTTACATGCAAACTATATTCCCTAAGCATGTTGGTACGGGCTAAACAATATAATGTCGGTAGCTTTGCCGGGGATGATTGGAGGTGGAGGGAATATTATCGAACCGGAATCACGTCTGTCTAGGTGAGATGTGCTTAAGAGAGAGCTACCGTGATCTTATAATGCTGCTTGATGCAACCTCCACTGCAACGATGCTCTACAAGAAGCTGTTTTGGTGGAAAATTTTGGAGCCAGATGATCAAACCGTTCGAGCCTTGTTTGAGCTTGAGGGCAAGCTCGATTTGAAGGACGAGTCAGATATCATGATCTCACACAGACCATTATCCATTTATTTTATTTTTGTTTTTGTCGATGCATGCCCCATTATTTAATTATCATGTCATTGAGTCTAGCATATGTTATATTATATAAGTCAAGATACTCAAACTTATTACGATTCTGCCATCATGTAATTTTATATATAGACCCCTTAGGTCATGAATGAAAGGAATGGATGATAGAATCTTAAATGTTTCTATCAGTTCTTTTCTTCTCTCCAAGTTAGGGTTAGGGTTGAGTAAGACTTCCCTATTCCTTTTCTCTCTTAGGTTGAGCTCAACTCCCTTGTCACATTCTCCATAGGTTGAGCTCGGCTCCCTTGTATCCACGCTACCACCATTATCACCTTCGTCAATATAATGATGCACTACAGAAAGGCCTATAACACAGGTCCCTGGACTGGCTTTGTTATTTACTTGGAAATAATGACTTGGATGGCTGGTGTGAGTTCATCAATCATGTTTGGAGTGTGGCAAGTGTGACATGTTGTCATGCTTTGGCTTTTTAGTGCTGTACTTTAGCTGCTTAAGTCGCCATGAAATTGCACATTAGTTCCATAAGCTGACTCATTTGGTCCGAGGAATCCCCCATGTTGGTGATATTGGTTGAAAGAATGATGGTTGGAGCATGATAGGAGGATTGGGTCATTTGATGTTCCGACTCCCCAAAAGATGTAACATCCCAGATTTTGACGTCGCATTTAAATCAATTTCAGGGCTTGATCACAAACAAAATTAATCGTGCTGACGACCTATAAGGTAACAATCTATTATGTTTAATTAAATTATTATGCAAGATTATCAGATATTGGATAGACGGCTCGCAATTGAAATTTTTTTTATGTCGACCAGAGCGACTTCGAGATTTCGGGAGTTTTAGTGTGCTCAAATTTGGATGTCATGAGTGACATTTATGAATTGGGTGCATTTTAAATAATAGATAAAAAAAGAAAAAGAAAAAGGGGGCACCGTTTCAGTTGCTAAAACCGCCCCCTCGATACCGATAACCCACCCGCACTCCTCTAGCCGAGCGGAAACATTCCACATTCCAGGAAGGTAGTTCGTTCCGTCTCTCGTAGCCGCACACAAGGAGGAAGCCGAAGCCCTAATCGCCCACTCCTCCTTCGCCGGAATCAAGTGCCGACCACCCTCCTCCCTCTACAGGTCCGACACACACTCTCCTCCATTCCAGAGCAGTGGAAAATTTTCATTTCCAACCCTAGCCGTGTAACCGGTGAAGGTGTTCCTTATTTCGTTGATTTCGGTTCCGGTAAGGATTGTTTTCGCTATCTTTCATTTTCTTGTGGAAATCAACAAAGTTAGACACCAATGTTTGACCATCATTCGTCTTGCTCGCTCTAATTTCAGGAATCAGGGATTTCGGTTTTTCCCAATCCGATTTCAACATCCTTTTGGATCTAATTGTGGTTAGATCGAGGTAATGCATCTTTTGCGATGTTCATAAGTTGTCAATTAGTTTCCTTGGTCATTTTAGGTTAAACCACCGAAACCCTAAAGAGATAAAAACGTTTATGTGGGGTTATCGTTTGCATTTTAGATTTTTGTTAGTTGTTGGGACAGAGGAATTGGGGAAGCTACACATTTTACTCTGATCCAAGGTGAGATCTTTGTCTTTGAATTCCTTTTCAGTTGTGTTGTTTCCAACCAATGTATTATTTCCTATTGGAAATTGTTTATGTTGGAATTATCGGGTCAATGTCAGGTTATTAGGTCTTTAGGTATATTTGTGTTTAGTCCCACACCGGCTATCAGTATCTTTGTGTTATGTTGTAATCTTATTTAAAGCCCCTATATGGATGAATGAATTACACCTTCTAATCTCTCTTTACTCTTTCAACATGGTATCAGAGCAGGTTCTGTGACCAAATTTTTTTTCAATCCCGGCTACTGTTACAACCTCCCGAAAACCCGACCCGGTCTTCCGCTTCTGCTCGCCTGCAAGGGCTCACGAAAATAATTTTTCCCCTCGCTCCCGTCGACGGATTGTCGTCTGATTCCGAAGATGGGAGCAGGACCTTCTCCCAATAGCGTCGCTGCTCCTCGACGACGATCCCGACGACTTCGTCGGCTCCCCTCTGCATCGTCGCCGCCCTGGGCTGCTTTCTCTGCGACATCGACGGCTTCTTCTGCTTCATCTGCGACATCGACGGCTCCGTCGGCTTCCTCTTCTTCTCCCGACGGCTTCTCCGTCTCTGCCTCTCTCCCGGCTGCTTCTTCTTCTCCGGCCTACTTCTCTGCCGTTGGTGCTCTTCTTCTCCGACTGCTTCTTCTTCTCCGGCCTGCTGCTGCTGCAGCTGCTTCTTCTCCGACATGGATGCCCTCTGTCGCACTACTTCTTCTCCGGCTGCTCTGCGAGCCGTGCTTCTCCTCCGCTGCTGCCCTGCTTCTCCTTCGTGCCGACGGATGCTTCTCCCGACGGATGCCTCTCCGGCTTAGCTGCTTTTTTTTCCTCTATGTAGTTTTTTTTTCTTGTCTTTTAAGTTGTTGTTGTGTTGCATCTTTACGATTTATGCCTATATGCACGTGATATCCACGTGAGGGGGAGTGTTTGGGATGAGGGCGACCCGGATGATCTTTCCCATTATTCGTCTTAGTCTCACACGACCTCTAGGCTTATGTTGTATGTCGTCTGCGTCTCCCCATTTTTTTTCGATTGGTCGTGTGTTGGGGACACGTCTGATGTTGGTGTTTCAGTCTCATCGTGTTGTGTCGCGTGGAACCGTGTCATGCGGGACTGTGTCGCGAGGGACCATTTTTGTACGGATTATCCCCGACAGATTATCCCCGACGGATTATCCCCGATCACTCGTTTGATGACTTGCTCAACATCTTTCGTTCCCTTTCGCATGTTGTGTGTGTAAGTGATGTTGGTTGACCGGTTTCCAGTGGGTTCGCGTCGTGTGTGGGTCCTGCGTCGTGTGTCGGTCAACGTCGTGTGTGGCTATGTCCCCGACTTGATTCCCCGATTTGGAATTTCCCCCGGTGGCTCGTCTGATGTTTTGTCCCGCATCATTTACCTCCATTGCCGTTATTTGTTGTGACCAAGCTGAAGGGTTCCCCCTTCAGCTTGAGGGGGAGTGTTGGAATTATCGGGTCAATGTCGGGTTATTAGGTCTTTAGGTATATTTGTGTTTAGTCCCACACCGGCTATCGGTGTCTTTGTGTTATGTTGTAATCCTATTTAAAGCCCCTATATGGATGAATGAATTACACCTTCTAATCTCTCTTTACTCTTTCAACAGCTTATAATTCTAAGTATCGTATGAATTGTGTATTAAGGTTTTTCTATCGCCCGGAAAGGGTGTTTTCACCTCTAGTTGGAGCAACGCTTAGGAGTCAGATTCTTTGGGAAAGTGCACCATGTCACCTCGCCGCATTTACGAGCGTCATAGCACCGCTGTAATAAATTTGACTCCTTTTAGTCCAACAATTCAGATTAGTTTATTTCATGTACTCAAAATGTGGTATACACACATAGATCTACAAGTTCCTAAAGTTAGAACCAGGTCAACGGGGTAGGATACACTTAGGCATAATTTAACAGAATCAGTATCATGCAAATCGTAAGCCAGTGTATTTAACTAGAGTCTTATTCTGTGTTGGACTCAATGAACATTAGTATAAGTGAAAATCAAGAACACTGGCGAGGAAGGGTTTTCCCTCGCGATCCCGGTGGAGGCACACCACCGTATTTTCAGGGCCAATAGGCCATCAGTCGTATTTCAAGCTCAGGGTCGATGACCTTTGTTTTAGATATGAAACTCCTCAGATAGGAGTCTGTGTTCCACTTGAGGAGCACTCAGTTCAGGGCACCATCAGGCTTGCCATTCGGAATGCAGTCTCTAGTTGTGCATAATCGTCCTTAGTGACACCAGTTAATAAGAAGTCAGCGAAACTTGTTGAAACTTACCAGAGATATAACTTCAGAATTCAACGATCAATTCAGATAAGAAAGAGCGTGTCAGATCACACGATAGGTTGAATTCATGACAGACCATGATCTCAAGTGCCACATTTAATATTAGAATATTTATACAAACTTTTAAATTCATGTGTTGCTCACAAAAAAATTATTTTCTTTCAGTGTTGCTGGAGAGTAGTTTTTCTTACTCCTCAGTGAGCCTGACCAATTTGGAACTTGTTTTACATGGGGCTCAGGTCAGGGGATCCGCTTAGGATAGACGGCTCAGTCTTTAGTTTGTTCAGTTATACCACTGTTGTTGTACTTCACTTTCGTTTACAGACAATTGTATTGTAGTACTTCACCCGTGTTTTGTTATATCAGTTATTTCAGTTTTACAATAATTAATCCCTTAGTGTTATATTTTCAGTTTTAGTTGGCTCTGTGAATTCAGCTTGTCAGGTGCACTTTTAACCTTAGAATTACTTCACTTTTCTGTTGTAAATCTTTTATTTAGCATTTACTTTTTTTTTGTTTACCTGCTTTATACCAATTTACATACCGTTACTTAGTTTACTTGTTTTCGCGGACCCGACCGGACTGCTGATTCCTATTAAACTTGGTTGAGGTGTTACAAATTTGTATCAAAGCATAGGATCCCTGGACCTAGAAAATTCACAGAGCCATAAGAGTGTGTCAGAAGCGAACTTACGTTAGCAGAGTCATCGAGTTTGTCTAACTCTTAGTTTTCACGGATGCACGATAATACCTTCAGTGTTAGATTTGTTTTCAGATATATCATTGTTATTAATAATTTCTTTTCTATGTCCTTTAAGCATCTCGAACCAGTGAAGCAGGGGAATCCTCACGTCAGAACGTAGTTCCTGATACTGACATGGGTGATACTAATGCACCACCTCCACCACCCGCGCCGGCAATCTCGGAACCGTCTGATTAGGCAACTCAGATTGCCAAGGCAGTAGCTGTCACATTATTGGAATTTCAGAGAGGCCAGCCTGCAGGGATTCCAGTTCCAGCTCCAGTCCCTGCACCTGTGGCAGTGGAGGTCGGTATGGATCAATACTTAAGGGATTTCAGAGATCTCCACCCTTCCAACTACAGTGGAGATGGAACACCGATGGATACGGATGACTGGATCGCAAATACCAGAGATTTGCTGAGTATTATGGAGTGCCCCAAAAGTAAAATGGTTCCACTAGCGACTTTCATCCTTCGGGGTCAGACAAAAAATTGGTGGACTAAGTATTTAACTGATGATCCTTACGGTAAGCTGTATTGTGAAATTTCCTCTCTGTTGGAAAATTGTTCTCTCTTTGGTGTGGAGTAACGTGACCTTTATTTTTGCCTGGTCGTACAACTGATATGTTTACTTGGGGAGACTTTTCAAGGGCTCTTGCGAATTGGTTTGTCCCCCCTTCCGCTCGTCAAGGTCTCCAAGAGAAGTATCTCATGCACTACCAGGGAGATAAGACAGTTACTGAGTACGAGCGAGAACTTACTCACTTATCTCGATATGCGGGCGCGTTGCAGGGAGATGAAGCTGAGAAGTGCAACCGTTTTGTGGATGGCCTGCAAGATTCTTTGAGACAGCCGTTGATGACCATGGTCAACGCAGATTACAAGAGTTTGATGGATACAACAAGAAGATTAGAGGCTGATCAAAAGCGAGTCCAAAGGCGCGATAGTTTCCGCTCCAAGCGACCTTAAGGTGGGGCCTCGTCTCAGCAGGATAAGAGCCAGTCAAGGGACCGCTGGAACAAGAAGAGAAAGACCGATTCTAAGCAGGGCAATCAGTATGGGGGCAAGCCTAGAGACTACCCCCTTTGCCCTAAATGCAATCAACATCATTCTGGTGAATGTTTGGCTGCTTCAGGTGTCTGTTACAAGTTCCGGAGGGCTATACACTTTGCGCGGAATTGATCAGAGTTTGCGGGAAATCAGGTAATATGATCTTTGGCTCGGTGATTTTCTCTTTATCCAGGACCTTTTCTTGTAAGTTAATACTTGTGCTGTGTCATGAATTTTAGTCGAAATACGAGCACGACAGCTCGAGTGGGGTCGATAAAGGGAAGGTAGTGGTGGTTACTGACCCGAAGTCAGCTACAAGATGCGGTCTGATTTAGCCTCGAGCCTATGGTCTTGGACAGCAGGAGGCCAAAGAACAGGAGAATGTGGTGACAAGTTTGAAATCTTAATTTGAAATATTTTGTTCTCATTCTCCAGCAACACATAAAGGTTAATGTTATAAGTTTACATATAGGTATCCTCATAGTTCATGACATACCGTCTAAGGTCCTCTTTGACACGGGTGCATCACATTCGTTCATAGCAGAATCTTTTGCGTCCAAGCTTGGCCTGAAAGTCGTCACCAACCCGACTCCGTTGGATGTTATGATGCCAAACGGTTCGGTGATACAGACCAGTTGTAAGTGTAGGGCACCAATTTTATTTGGAGAAGCTGAAATTGTAGTGGAGGCGTCCCTTTTGCCTATCGCGGAGTTTGATTTAATTTTGGGCATGGATTGGCTGACTGACATGAATGCCAAGATAGATTGCCGGAGTAAGAAGATTCAGCTTGAAGGGCCTTATCAGTCTCTCATTTCCTTTCAATGTTTGAAGGGAGTCTCTAGGCTGATCATCTTTTCAGTAAAAGCTATGAGGCATGTCGGTAAAGAGTGTTCCGCCTTTTTGGTGTTATTGCATGCGGAAGCTAAAGCTTTATTGCAAGAGGTATCAGTTGTCTGTGAGTTTCCCGATGTCTTTCCCGAGGAACTACCTGGTGCCCCTCCCTCCGAAGAGATTGATTTCCAAATTGACCTTGTTCCTGGATCTGCCCTAGTGACCAAGGCTCCTTATCGCATGACACCCAGGAAATTGGCTGAGTTAAAAATTCAGTTACAGGAATTGCTTAATTTGGGATTTATCAGACTCAGTATATCGTCGTGGAGTGCACCAGTCCTTTTTGTGAAGAAAAAATACGGCAGTTTGAGATTGTGTATCGACTACCGAGAGTTGAATAAACTTACTATTAAGAACAAATACCCTCTTCCAAGGATAGATGACTTGTTCGATCAACTCGAGCGGTCTTGCTCGTATTCTAAGTTAGACCTGAGGTCGGGATACCATCAGTTGAACATTCGAGATGGGGATATTCAGAAGACGACGTTTAGTACCAGATACGGGCACTTTAAATTTGTGGTCATGCCGTTTGGGTTGACCAATGCTCCATCTGCATTTATGGATCTGATGAATAGGGTGTTCAAAGAGTTCTTGGACCGATTCATGATTGTTTTTATTGATGATATCCTAGTATATTCCAGGAGCAAGGAGGAGCATGCCGCACATCTCAGGGCAGTTTTGAGCACTCTTGGGTAGAATCAATTATATGTTAAGTTTTCTAAGTGCGAGTTTTGGCTCCTGGAAGTGGCATTCTTGGGCCACATGGTTAGTAGAGATGGACTTGCCGTTGATCCAAAGAAGATTGAGGCGATCAGAGATTGACCAAGTCCGAAGACAGTTACAGAGGTTCGTAGTTTCCTCGGCTTGGCCGGCTACTACATGAGATTCATTTAGGACTTTTCGAGGATAGCCCTTCTGTTGACTTCACTTACCAGGAAGGGAAGAGCTTTTAGTTGGACATCGGAGTGCGAGTCTGTTTTTGAGTAGTTGAAGAGCAGATTATCAGATGCACCAATACCGAGTCTTCCTTCTGGTGTAGTTGCCTTTCAGATTTACAGTGATGCTTCAGGCCAGAGTCTGGGTTGTGTTCTCATGCAGCATGAAAAAGTTATAGCTTTTGCGTCCAGGCAACTGAAGAATCACGAGAAAAATTATCCGCTGCACGATTTAGAATTAACAGCTATCATCCATGCATTGAAGATTTGGAGACACTACCTCTATGACGTGCAGTGTGAGATCTTCACAGATCATAAGAGCCTCAAGTACATTTTCGATCAGCAGGAACTCAACATGAGGTTGTGTAGGTGGCTCGAGTTTTTAGCAGATTATGATGTCACTATTCAGTATCATCAGGGTAAAGCTAATGTTGTAGCAGACGCTCTCAGTAGGAGTTCTAGTTATGTTCTCGTCACCCAACAAGAAGAATTGGTGCGAGCCTTGGAAAGGCTAGAGATTAGCGTGGTGCCGCGCCCTAGTTTTAGCCCTGTCAGTTTGGGATGGATTGAGATAAAGTGCGACATCAGGGAGAGGATCCGTGAAAGATATGGTACCTAAACACCTAGAGGGGGGGTGAATAGGTGACCTAATCCTTTTCTAAATTCTTTGTTGGCAGTCAACAGTTTATAACACAGATTTCTGAATAAGTTATCACAGCACACAGCAATTCTCAACACAGTACAATCACAGCACAGAATACACAAGATTTTATAGTGGTTCCCCAATCTTTGGGTACATCCACTTTCCCCCTTCGCCTATCTAGCAGTGTACTAGATTCGGCCAAACTTCTCCACTAACTCAGAACCAAACTAGGTTCCTACCACAGACCCAAAGCCTTACACTCAGCCAAAAGGCCTACACTCAGCCACCCAGGCCTACACTCAGCCAATTAGGGCCTACACTCAGAGTTCTTCAACTCCTACACTCAGGCAACAAGCCCTACCCTCAGCCTTTATAAAATAGGCTTACAATCACTCAGATCCAATGGATCTTACAAGATGTAATTGAAATAAAATTGCTAACTCTACAACTCAGAAAAGATGAGAGAAGTTGAGAGTTTCTTGAAGAGTTCTTGGAAGAACTCAGCTTGATCCAAACTGACTTAGCTTTCTTCAAAGCTTCTTGAGTAGAACTGAATTAGTCTGAATCTTCTGCTTCTTGAAATCCAGATGACTCTGAATTCTTCTTCTCAGCCTTAGTTCCAAAGACTGAATTCTTGGATGGAGCTCTCTCTCCAACTTCTTAGATCTGCAGTTGGACTGCCTGATCTTCTTGTGTTGATCCTCAGTGTATCACTTCTTGATTTAATCTGATCAACCACTTCAGTTATTCTCACAACATGTAATGATAATGAACAACCTTCTATATGTGTTCGTTTCTGTAAACTATGGGGGCCTATTTATAGGCTTCCTTCATGGTAACCGGCTGGTCCGGTTCATAACAGACTTCTGACTTCTCTGACAGTTGATGTAGACCGGCTGGATCGGCAGCTGTCATGTCAACCAGTCACTTCTTGAAATTCTCTAACTGTCAGATAGTGTCGAGACTTTCTGTTCTTAAGTGTCGACACTTATAGACTAAGTGTCGACACAAGTAGTGTAAGTGTCGACACAAGTCTACAAGGTGTCGACACAATTCCTTGTATGTCTCGACACAGATACTTCTGCATGTGTCGACACTGAAATTGAGTGTCGACACAAGTACTTGTTCTTCATTCTTTAACTGTATTCTTCTAAGTGTCGACACATCTCCTTTGTGTCGACACATCTTTATGTGTTGAAACTGTCAAGTGTCGACACAGCTTCTTGGTGTCGACACAAGTCTTCAAATTTGATCTTCAGCTGAGTGTCGACACATTCCCTTAGTGTCGACACTTGTACTTAGAATATTTTGTAAACTTTTCTGTTCTCTGCTAAGTGTCGACACAGCTCCTTGTGTCGACACTTTCTTCAAGTGTAGAGTCTTCAACTAAGTGTCGACACATTGTGCTGAGTGTCGACACTTTCTTCAAGTGTTGACTCTTCTGGTTGTGTGTCGACACATTGTGCTGAGTGTCGACACATTCTTCAAATACAGAGTCTTTAGCTAAGTGTCGACACATTGTGCTGGGTGTCGACACTTACTTCAAGTGTTGACTCTTCTGCATAGTGTCGACACATTGTGTTGAGTGTCGACACTTGTACTTAGATTCTGCAGACTTTTGCTGAGTGTCGACACTCACTTCAAGTGTCGACACTTTCTGGTGTTGACTCAGCTCTTCTAGGTGTCGACACTTCTGCTAAGTGTCGACATAGCTTTTCTGCATTCTTCTACACTGAGTGTCGACACAGCTCCAAGTGTCGACACTTTCTGACTGGTGTCGACTCTTCTTCCCAGGTGTCGACACAATGACTCCAAGTGTCGACACTGCTTGTCTGGGTGTCGACACAAGCTTTCTCAAGTGTCGACACTTTCCTCTGGGTGTCGACACATGGACTTAGAATTTTTAGCTTCAGTCCAGTGTTTTCCTAACCTGCACAAGTAACTCAAACAAACATCAAATACACTATGATGTATATCATTGAGTTAGGTGAGGCTTCTTCAAATCAGGTACATTTGACCAATGTACCCAACAATCTCCCCCTATTTGGAGAAGTCATAACCCTTAGTCAATGATATATATCACTCATAATTAAAAATTATAAAATGAAGTAAAACAGATATATGACAACAGAGTTAAACTTAAACATGTAATAAAGCACACATGTACACTCATACAACATTGCAGAACAATTAAGAAACATACATATTTCAGAACAATCATACTATATTTATCATATACTGTTCCAATATTGTTCCTTATACATTTTTAATGATGTACTACAATGTTTTTCACTTAACAGATTACAACAAGCATCAAGTTAATTCCTAATCTATTTCTGATCAGGTTCTTTAATAACAATTCCTTTTCCAGCTTTAACTTGAGCTTTTACAGCAGCAGCAGCAGCAGGCTCAGCTTCAGCAGGCTTCTTCCCTTTGGAGTCCTTCTTCTTCTGTTCTTCAGCCTTGATCTTTTGCCTTTCAAAATAATGATAGAGCTTAGGAAAGTACTTGCTAGGCTCCACAGCTGTAGGAGGTAGCTTTCCTAACTTAGCCTTTCTTCTATATTGGACAATTGCTTCCTGCCTACTCTCATGTTTCCTCCATTCAGCCTCTGAGAACCACTTGTTCCTCTCATGGGCATTGTCCTTGGCTGCTTTCCATGCAGTGAGAATGATGTTCCTAGAAGTAGGGCTCCACTGTTCAAAATTTGGTTTTTGTTCAGCAAGTTCCCTAAACTTCTTCTTTGATAGCCTAGTCTCTTCTTCTTTGTCCAAAGCCTCTTGCATAGCAGCTGTGATAGGTTGAACAACCTTTTCCAGAATAACATTAGGCTTGCCAGCAGTTGGACTATACATTGTGCTTATATCTGCATGGATCATTTCAAAATCTGGAGGTGGATAGATTACATCAGCCACTGCCTGTTGCTCACCTCCAAGATATGTTCCTTGAATACCAGATTCAGCTACTTCATTGTCATCACACAGGGGAGGATATCCAAGTGTAGCCCTGATTGAATTTGAAATCCATTTGGCATGCTCAGAACTGGCCTTGACTAACACTCTCTCCCCCTTTATGACTTCTTGGGCTACATGATCTCTCACATCATCTTTCTGAAACCTTATTTGGCTATCCAAATACCTTATGCCCTCTTTGAAGAAAGGTCTTAGCTTGGTAAGCTGTTCAGAAATGACCTTTTTGTGAGTCCTTGATGGCAGACTTGACAGCAGTTAATTCAGCTTGAAAAAGTTTATCAAAATCAGCTTTGGCAGTAGCAGAAGAGGTTGGTGGTTCATCAGACTTTTTCTTGAGTTCAGTGACTATGGCATTGTGAGATGCAGTCAAGTTATCATTCATCCTCAATTGATTTTCCAACACATATCCTTGCTTTGAGTGCTATATCTTCTACCTTCTCTTTGATGTTTCTTGATGTTTAGCCAGATAGACCACAGCATTACCACCCTTGTGGAAGCATTCATTCATTTCCTTCTTATTCATGTTCATTTCAAACCTGATTGATTTGATATCTTGAGCTAGATCAAATTGTAGAGATTTTTGGCCCTCATCAATATATTTCTCTATGGCCCTCCTTTGCTCATCCATCTTTACTTGCATTGCAACCATTAGGCTTGTATAATCAGTTGATGGAGCTTGTTGAACCAGTGAGTGTTGAGCAACAGTTTGGAGAGCCTTCTTATAGCTTGGCTCCTTCTTTTGAAAACAAAGAACTTCTTTTCTTAGCTTGCTCAGCTTCATCATCTTCAGATTCTGATGTACTGGCAATATCCACCCTATCCTTAGGGCTGGATGGTTGTTCAGTGTGCACATCTTGTGCCTTCTCAGTATCTAGCCTTATAGGCTCTACTTGAATATCCAAATTCTCCCCCTCAGCAGCAGCATCCTTCTCTGTATCAGCAGCATTCTTTTCCATATCAAAATCATCCTGATCTAAATTCAGAAAAAGATCTTCCATGGTGTATTCTGCTGGAGACTGTGCAGGAGATGTTCTGGTTTCATCAGCTACAACAGATGTGTCTTGGAGAACAACATCTGGTTCTTGAGTTGCTGGCTGATTTTGCTGATGATCATCAGACAAATCAGAATTTATTATAGAAAAATTCAAAGTATTAAGGTCAACAAGTACCTCTTGAATGAGGAGGGTGGCTTGCTCACTCTCCAGTGTAGATGGTTCTGCTACACCTGGAAGCTCCCCCTGGATGTCAGCTGGCTCCTGAGGAGCAGGTGACTTTTCTGCAGCTTTATCCATTGGACTATCAGGAGTGAAAACCACATGTTCTTCACTGCCTGAGCTGCTGGAGGACTCTTGAGGCACAGCAGCAGTCTTCCTCTTCTTCCTGGGAGGAGAGTCTTTCTTAGAAGTTTGTTTCTCAGGGGTGGTCAATTCCTTTGACACCAGCACCCTTTCCCATCTAGAGAATATTCTTGAGTCCATCTTCCTCATATGATTGATCTTAGTTCCTGCAGCAGTGCTCATTACCTCTGGAATTGATCCAGCCAGGTAGAGACTTAGTATCCTGCCCAGATTGGGCTTCTTCAGGCTTTCCTTCACTTTTTCATAAACCACCATTGACCAGTCTGTTTTCAGATTGAAGATGATTCTGGTCATGACTTCAAACATGGAGGCAGACACCCTGTCATGTCCTCCTGGCTTGCTTAGTATTACCTTGCCCACTATTTCTGACAAGAACTTGCCTTGATTATTCATACCTTTTCTGTTAAAGACTGATCCCACCTTCATCTTTGGATCCAGTCCACACCAAGTAAGAGCTTCCCTGGTCTTAGAAGCAGTTACTTCCTCTTCATCTTGAACTTTAGGTAGCTGAAGTACCTTTCTTAAAGACTTGGGTGAAATCTTGACCTTGGTGCCATGCACCCTTGACTTAATTCTGTAGCCTGAGTCATCTACAGCCGCGCCAGTAAGGAATTCAATGACTTCCTTCTTCCATATCTTCGTTGGTTCTGAAACCAAGAACTCCAATCCTGAATTGGCAATTAGGGTTATCACTGATTTGATTTCTTGTTCGCAGTCGTCGAATGCGCCACGCACCAGTTCATATCCTTCGTTAACGTTCTCTTCCAGCTTGGGAGCCATTAGGGTTTGAAGATTTAGTCTTGAGATGAGAGAAATGTCGACACAAGAGTTTAGGTCTCGAAACTTTGAAAGCGTGTCGACAAACAAAGACAGAACCCTATTTATACCTTTCTAGTTTGAAGACGAACAGGCGGGATGGAATCCTAAAGATGTGTCGACACTGGCAATAAGTGTCGACACTGACTTATAATGTCTCGACACACATGTGTCGACACAAGTTTAGTCAACAGATTTTATGTGTCGACACTTGGTTAAGTGTCGACACCACTATACTCGACATGTTGTCGAGACTTTACTTAGAAAAATTCTGAGTAAAACTTAAGTGTCGACACCTTATTGATGTGTCGACACCTACTCGACATGTGTCGACACTAACATTCTGAAGTGTCGACACCAACTTCCTAGATGTGTCGACACCATTTTCCTGAAGTGTCGACACTTACTATTCTGTGTCGACATAGACTTGTCTATGTGTCGACACCTTTTTACTTAGCCAATTTTTGTTCTGTATACTTAATCTAAGTTTATCATACCTAGTTCAATTTTGAACCTATTAAACTTAGCTTCATCTAAGGGCTTAGTGAACATATCAGCTATCTGATTATCAGTTCTAACATATTCAAGTGCAATATCATTTCTTTCTACATGCTCCCTAAGAAAGTGATATTTAATCTCAATATGTTTAGTTCTACTATGTGATACAGGGTTGTTAGCTATTGAAATAGCACTAGTAGAATCACAATAAAGTGGAGTTCTACTTACCTGACATCCATAGTCTTCTAGCTGATGTTGAATCCACAGAAGTTGAGCACAGCAACTTCCTGCAGCTATATATTCTGACTCAGCTGTGGAGATGGCCACACTGGTTTGCTTCTTACTACTCCATGAAATGAGTCTTCCACCTAGGAATTGACAGGATCCAGTAGTGCTCTTTCTATCTTCTTTGCATCCTGCAAAGTCTGCATCTGAATAAGCCTGTTAGATCAAAATCTCCATTCCTAGGGTACCAGAGGCCTAGATAAGGTGTGCCCTTTAGATATCTCAAGATTCTCTTGACTGCAGTCAAGTGAGACTCTTTAGGGCAGGCTTGATACCTGGCACAAACACATGTAGCATACATAATGTCAGGCCTACTTGCAGTCAAGTATAGTAGGGAGCCAACTATCCCTCTATACAAGGTTTCATCTACAGGTTTCCCTGCATCATCCTTGCTTAGAGACATACTTGACCCCATAGGAGTCTTCATGGTACTGGATGAATCCATACCATACTTCCTTATGAGTTCTAGGGTGAACTTAGACTGACATATGGATAGACCACTTTCAGTCTGTTTAACTTGGAGACCCAAGAAAAACTTCAGTTCTCCCATACTACTCATCTCAAATTGACTTTGCATAAGCTTTGCAAACTTTTTGCAAAGGCTACTTTCAGTAGACCCAAATATAATGTCATCTACATATATTTGGACAAGTATTACTTTGCCTCTAGATTCCCTAAGGAATAGAGTCTTATCTATTTTCCCCCTTGTGAACTTGTTCTCAATGAGGAAACTAGATAGGGTTTCATACCAAGCTCTAGGAGCTTGCTTTAACCCATACAATGCTTTCCTAAGTCTATAGACATAATGTGGAAGAGTAGGATCAACAAAACCTGCAGGCTGCTCCACATATACTTCTTCTTTTAAATTACCATTAAGGAATGCTGACTTCACATCCATTTGGTATACTTTGAATCCTTGGTAGGTTGCATAGGCCAAGAACATCCTTATGGCTTCCAGTCTGGCTACTGGAGCAAAGGTTTGATCAAAATCAATACCTTCTTCTTGCCTATATCCTTTTGCAACCAATCTTGCTTTATTCTTAATGATGACTCCTTGTTCATCTAACTTATTTCTGTAGATCCACTTTGTTCCTATCACATTGTGATCTTTAGGCTTTGGAACCAGCTCCCAAACCTTGCACCTTTTGAACTGATTAAGCTCTTCCTGCATTGCTTCAGTCCACTGTGGATCTTGTATAGCTTCTTCAAATTTCTTTGGTTCTATTTGAGACAGAAAACTGAATATACTACAGCATTCTGATTTCTGCTCCTTGTCTGAACACCTTGTCTTGGATCTCCAATTATCAGCTCTACTGGATGATCTCTTAGATGCCTGTTGGCTGGAGGCATCCTTACTTCTGGTTGTACTTCTATAGCATCTTCATCATGCTGAGTTCCTTGTACTTCTTCAGCTCCTTGTACATGTAGTTCTCCCCCTGGACATAAGCCATCTTCTTCTACTTGCTGTCTTGCAGCAGGTACATCTTCTATGGTTAGCTTGTCCATCTTCTTAGTAAGACCTGAGGGGCTGCACACACTACTAGACAACTCATTGTTAATTAGTTGTGACTCATCAAAAACTACATGCACAGATTCCTCTACAACTTGTGTAGTCAAGTTGTAGACTCTATAAGCCTTACTATTATTGCTGTACCCAACAAACACTCCCTCTTGGGACTTGGCAGCAAACTTAGTTAAGTAAGACTTCCCATTGTTAAGTATGAAGCATTTACAACCAAAGATCCTAAAATAGGACAGATTTGGTTTCCTGCCTTTCACTACTTCATAGGGGGTCTTGTTTAACCTTTTAGTGATGGTAGCCCTATTTATCACATGGCATGCAGTGTTAACTGCTTCAGCCCAGAAATATTCTGGCAGTGATGAATCACTTAATAGGGTTCTACCAGCCTCTATCAAGGTCCTATTTTTCCTTTCAGCAATGCCATTTTGCTGAGGTGTTCTAGGTGAAGAGAATTCTTGAAATATCCCATAGTCTTCACACAGCTTTGTCATGCTTTCAGACTGAAACTCAGTACCATGGTCACTTCTAATTTTGACCACTGTACAGTTCAATTCATTCTGAATTTGCTTAACAAAACTATAGAAGACACTAGGTGTTTCAGATTTCTGCTTTAAGAAGAACACCCAGGAAAACCTTGAGTAGTCATCAACAACTACAAAGGTGTAGACCTTCCTACCTAAGCTGTGAACTGGCATTGGACCAAATAGATCCATATGCAAGAGGTATAAACACCTCACAGCATCTTTGTTGTCTAAGCTTCTAAAGGTGGATTTAGTCTGCTTGCCCTTTTGACAAGCTGAGCAAATGCCATCTTTGACACACTTAACTTGAGGACCATTCCTCACTAACTCTTTACTAAAGAGTTTGCCAATAGTCTTGTAATTAAGATGAGCAAGCCTCTTGTGCCATTTGACACATTGAGAGACTGTCTCATCAGCTACAAGACAGACTGGAGAACAATTGTTCTCAACCATAATGTCTAAGCAGTAGACATTTCTCTTTCTATATCCAGTCAAAATGATCTCTTGATCACTTGACCTCTTGATATGACAACCATTTTTAACAAATGAGATGTCATACCCTACATCACTTAATTGACTTATACTAATGAGGTTGTGTTTCAAACCTTTAACATAAGCCACTTGAGTAATGGTAACAAGGTTAGAAGAAATGTTACCAAACCCTTTGATGATTCCTTTTTCAGAACCACCAAAGGTCACCTTTGGACCATTTTTGATTGGGATGTAGTCCTTCAGTAGTCCCCTAGTTCCAGTCATGTGTCTGGAACATCCACTATCCAAGTACCATGTAGGGGTATGGCCACTTGGATTCACCTGCAAAACAAATTAATGAACCTTAGAACCCAAAGTAAACTTGGGTCCTTGGTGATTGTTAGTTTGCAATTTGACATAGCTACCTGCTGTCTTTCCAACAGGTAACTTGCTACTCAACTTGGCACTGGCATTGTGCCAACAATCCAAAGCAAAGTGGCCAACCTTGCCACAGCACCAACATTCAAATTTGTTGTACCTTTGCTTAGGTTACTGACTTAGCTGTCTTAACTACAGCAGTCTTGTTGAATGTTGGGGCTTTGCCCTTGGACTTGGACTGATCCTGAACAGTCCTAGCTGGATTAACAAAACCCAGTCCAGTCTTTCCTTTATGATGAACAAAATCATCAATCAAGGGTAGCACTGATTTAGGTTTTGAAAACCTAGCTACTAGCTCTTTCTCCTTCTGAAGATTAATCTCCAGTTTCTTAATTTGATCATTTTTAAATGTAATAGTTCCCATCTGAATCACTGTAATGTGTTTCAGCCTGGCTACCTCATTAAGTTTTTGATCATAATTCTTCTCATAATCTATTGCAGCTGCCTTGAGATCAGCAATCTCCTTGGCCAAATTTTGGCTAGGGTCTTGCTTTTCTTATAGGCTTGCAATAGTACTTTATATTCATCTAGGAGTTGATGAATATCTCCCTCAGACTCAGATATATTCTCATCACTTGATGAAGAATAATCTGACTCTGAACTAGAACTGGAATCAGAACTTTGAGTTAAACCTTGTACCTGACTGGGTCCTGGCTGCTCCAGGTTTTTGGTACTTTCAGTCAAAGCCATCAGTCCTTGGCTCTGGCAGTCTTCTTGCTCATAGATAGATTCCATGATCTGCATAAACTCTTCTTCTTCTTCAGCAATTAGCCCTATGTAGGCTTCAGCATCTGTCTCTGTGTCTGAAGAAGACATGTCTGAAAGAGTCTTCTCATTCTTTGCAACAAAGACTTTTCCTTCTTTCCTTTGAAGTGAGTTTTCTTTTTGTCACTGGATTCCTTCCTTCTTTCAGGACAATCTGCAATTACATGACCCTGTCTATTGCAGCAGTAACATACTATCTTAGACCCAGTTGCCTTACTAGTCTTGGTCCTCTTTCTTGTCCTTCTTTGAAGGCTTCTTTTCCTGATACTGGACTTCTTTCCCTTTGGAAGATGAAGGTCTAGACCTCCACTGTTTCTTCTTCAGGAACTTCTGAAAATGTCTGGTGAATGCAGCAAAGTCTTCATCACTTTCACTGCTTGTAGATTTAGTGCTAATAGACTCATCAGAATCTGATTCAACTACCTCTGGAGGAGGAGTTGATGACTTAGTCCTGTTCTTTCTAGGTACTTCTGACTTAAAGGCAACAGTCCTTTCCCTGTGTTCAGTCCTTGTTGACTTTTCCTCCTCTTTTCTTACTGACAATTGCATCTCATAAGATAACAACTTGCCAAACAGTGTGGGAGGAGGAATTTCTCCCAACTTTGCCATTTCTCTGATGGCACAGATCTTAGTGTCCCAATCTTTGGTTAGGGACCTCAAGAACTTGTCATTCAATTCATATTTGTGAACTCTCTTCCATAGGACATGAGTTCATTAACAATTCTGTAGAACTTTTTGTAGCATTCAGTGATGCTATCTCCTCTTCCTTGCCTAAAGCTCTCATATTCTTGATTAAGCAAGGATTTCCTATCTTGTCTTACTTCTTCAGAACCTTCCATGTAGACAATGAGGGTATCCCACATTTCTTTTGCTGTTTTACAGTGAATAAGGTTCTGGAAGGTGGCATCATCAATTGCACTAACTATTATGTTCTGTGCCCTTTTGTCCATAGTGGCTAGGACAATTTCATCCTTGGTCATCTCAGAGAAATCCTTTGGAGTCCTCTGATTTGCATCCAATACTGAGATCTTCATGGGCACATATGGCCCCTCTTTGACTGTGATGTAGATCCTAGGGTCAGAGGCCTCCATGAACAGCCTTACCCTTTCTTTCCAGATTCCAAATATCTCTTTTCTGCATATGGGCAGTTTCATTGAACCCAACTCCTTATGATTCTCTGAAGAACCCATATTTCTTGATTTTCTTGAAACTGTGTTCAGACTCAATCTGTTCTGCCAAACTGGATCTCCTCAGACAGTTAGTCCTGATTTTGAGGAACCTCGCTTGATACCACTTGAAAGATATGGTACCTAAACACCTAGAGGGGGGGGGGGTGAATAGGTGACCTAATCCTTTTCTAAATTCTTTGTTGGCAGTCAACAGTTTATAACACAGATTTCTGAATAAGTTATCACAGCACACAGCAATTCTCAACACAGTACAATCACAGCACAGAATACACAAGATTTATAGTGGTTCCCCAATCTTTGGGTACATCCACTTTCCCCCTTCGCCTATCTAGCAGTGTACTAGATTCGGCCAAACTTCTCCACTAACTCAGAACCAAACTAGGTTCCTACCTCAGGCCCAAAGCCTTACACTCAGCCAAAAGGCCTACACTCAGCCACCCAGGCCTACACTCAGCCAATTAAGGCCTACACTCAGAGTTCTTCAACTCCTACACTCAGGCAACAAGCCCTACCCTCAGCCTTTATAAAATAGGCTTACAATCACTCAGATCCAATGGATCTTACAAGATGTAATTGAAATAAAATTGCTAACTCTACAACTCAGAAAAGATGAGAGGAGTTGAGAGTTTCTTGAAGAGTTCTTGGAAGAACTCAGCTTGATCCAAACTGACTTAGCTTTCTTCAAAGCTTCTTGAGTAGAACTGAATTAGTTGAATCTTCTGCTTCTTGAAATCCAGATGACTCTGAATTCTTCTTCTCAGCCTTAGTTCCAAAGACTGAATTCTTGGATGGAGCTCTCTCTCTCCAACTTCTTAGATCTGCAGTTGGACTGCCTGATCTTCTTGTGTTGATCCTCAGTGTATCACTTCTTGATTTAATCTGATCAACCACTTCAGTTATTCTCACAACATGTAATGATAATGAACAACCTTCTATATGTTCGTTTCTGTAAACTATGGGGGCCTATTTATAGGCTTCCTTCATGGTAACCGGCTGATCCGGTTCATAACAGACTTCTGACTTCTCTGACAGTTGATGTAGACCGGCTGGATCGGCAGCTGTCATGTCAACCAGTCACTTCTTGAAATTCTCTAACTGTCAGATAGTGTCGAGACTTTCTGTTCTTAAGTGTCGACACTTATAGACTAAGTGTCGACACAAGTAGTGTAAGTGTCGACACAAGTCTACAAGGTGTCGACACAATTCCTTGTATGTCTCGACACAGATACTTCTGCATGTGTCGACACTGAAATTGAGTGTCGACACAAGTACTTGTTCTTCATTCTTTAACTGTATTCTTCTAAGTGTCGACACATCTCCTTTGTGTCGACACATCTTTATGTGTTGAAACTGTCAAGTGTCGACACAGCTTCTTGGTGTCGACACAAGTCTTCAAATTTGATCCTTCAGCTGAGTGTCGACACATTCCCTTAGTGTCGACACTTGTACTTAGAATATTTTGTAAACTTTTCTGTTCTTTGCTAAGTGTCGACACAGCTCCTTGTGTCGACACTTTCTTCAAGTGTAGAGTCTTCAACTAAGTGTCGACACATTGTGCTGAGTGTCGACACTTTCTTCAAGTGTTGACTCTTCTGGTTGTGTGTCGACACATTGTGCTGAGTGTCGACACATTCTTCAAATACTGAGTCTTTAGCTAAGTGTCGACACATTGTGCTGGGTGTCGACACTTACTTCAAGTGTTGACTCTTCTGCATAGTGTCGACACATTGTGTTGAGTGTCGACACTTGTACTTAGATTCTGCAGACTTTTGCTGAGTGTCGACACTCACTTCAAGTGTCGACACTTTCTGGTGTTGACTCAGCTCTTCTAGGTGTCGACACTTCTGCTAAGTGTCGACATAGCTTTTCTGCATTCTTCTACACTGAGTGTCGACACAGCTCCAAGTGTCGACACTTTCTGACTGGTGTCGACTCTTCTTCCCAGGTGTCGACACAATGACTCCAAGTGTCGACACTGCTTGTCTGGGTGTCGACACAAGCTTTCTCAAGTGTCGACACTTTCCTCTGGGTGTCGACACATGGACTTAGAATTTTTAGCTTCAGTCCAGTGTTTCCTAACCTGCACAAGTAACTCAAACAAACATCAAATACACTATGATGTATATCATTGAGTTAGGTGAGGCTTCTTCAAATCAGGTACATTTGACCAATGTACCCAACAATCCGTGATGCCCTGCCCTTAGATTCAATGATGACAGAGATTTTTGACCTGACTCGGACATGCCAGAGAGACGATTTCATGGTTCGTGATGGCTTGTTGTTGTTTAAGGGCAGAGTATGCATTCCGGATGTCGGGCATCTTCACGAGGATTTTTTAGTTGAGGCTCATAACTCCAGGTATTCCATACATCCAGGCAACACTAAAATGTATGCGGACCTCAAGAAGTCAGTTTGGTAACCAGGACTTAAAGAAGATGTCTCAGATTTTGTGGGGAAGTGCGAGACTTGCATGTTAGTTAAGCGGAGTGTCAGAGGCCTGGAGTCAAGTTGCAACCTCTTCCGATCCTAGAGTGGAATTTTGAAGACATCTCTATGGATTTCGTGCATGACCTCCCTAGGTCCCAGAATGGGAATGACTCGATATGGGTGATCGTTGATTGACTGTCCAAGGTTGCACATTTTATCCCCAACAAGAGAACCGACCAGGGTCCAAATTTAGATCAGTTGTACTTGGATGAGATAATTCGGCTTCATGGTGTGCCAAGGTCTATTGTGTCTGATAGAGATGGTAGATTTACTTCCAGACATTGGAGATACGTTCAGGAGCGTCTGGGTACTCAGTTGAAGTGCAACACAGCTTTTCACCCCTGACTGATGGGCATACAGAGCGTACAATAGAATCATGGAAGATATGTTTCACATGCGTATCTTGGACTTTGTGGGTAAATGGAAGAAGTATGCCAATTTGGTGGAATTCTCTTATAATAATAGTTTCCAGGCGAGTATCGGCATGACACCATTCGAGGCCTTATATGGCAGGTGTTGTCGAACACCTTTATGTTGGGCAGAATGCGAAGAAAGAGCTTCTAACAAAGAATCATGGATAGACAAGACCACAGACAGAGTCAGACTTATTCAGGAGCGCATGAGGATTGCTCGGGACAGACAAACCAAGTACTACGATCAGAGACATAAAGTAGTTTAATTTAGGGTTCAAGATCACGTTTATCTGAAGGTGAGACCAGTCAAGGGAGCCTCTATGATCAAGTAGATGAAGAAGTTGAGCCCCAGATTTGTGGGTCCTTTTAAGGTGCTAGAGCGCATAAGTGAGGTTGCTTACAGGTTGGCCTTGCCTGAGGAGATGAGTGGATTAAATGACGTATTCCACGTCTCCTATTTGAGGAGAGCAGTCAGTGATCCAAAACAGGTGATCAGTACCAAGGATGCTCCGATTGAGACCAATCTGAGTATTAGCATTTTGCCATTCAGGATTGTGGACTCAAGGTTTCAGAAGCTCAGGAACAGAGAGATTCGTATGGTTAAGGTCCTTTGGATGAATTGTGGTCGACCAGAGTATACTTGGAAAAGAGAGGACAGACTCCGTGACAATATAGATTATGCGCTTCTCTTTGATTCAGGTACGTTTGCAATTTTCGAGGATGAAAATTTATTAGGAGGGAAAATTTATAACAACCCATATTTTGACGTCGCATTTAAATCAATTTCAGGGCTTGATCACAAACAAAATTAATCGTGTCGACGACATATAACGTAACAATCTATTATGTTTAATTAAATTATTATGCAAGATTATTAGATATTGGATAGCCGGCTCGCAATTGAAATTATTTTTATGTCGACCAAACTGACTTTGAGATTTCAGGAGTTTTAGTGTGCTCAAATTAGGATGTCATGAGTGACATTTATGAATTGGGAGCATTTTAAATAAATAAATAAAAAAAGAAAAGAAAAAGGGGGCACCGGTTCGGTTACTAAAACCGCACACCCCCGATACCGATAACCCGCACTCCTCTTGCCGAGCGGAAACATTCCGCATTCCAGGAAGGTAGTTCGTTCCGTCTCTCGTAGCCGCACGCAAGGAGGAAGCCAAAGCCCTAATCGCCCACTCCTTCACCGGAATCAAGTGCCGACCACCCTCCTCTTCCCTCTACAGGTCCGACACTCACTCTCCTCCATTCCAGAGCAGTGGAAAATTTTCATTTCCAACCCTAGCCGTGTACCCGCTAACCGGTGAAGGTGTCCTCATTTCGTTGATTTCGGTTCCGGTAAGGATTGTTTCCGCTATCTTTCATTTTCTAGTGGAAATCAACAAAGTTAGACACCAATGTTTGACCACCATTCTGATGTGACCCAACTGGGCACTGGGCTGCTCGCAGGGCCATCTAACCCAGGATCCATAGCCAGCCCCAGCCGCCGCACCAGGTCCGCGGACCTGGTGCGACCGGCTGCCGGCTGGCTATGGATCCTGGGTTAGATGGCCCTGCGAGCAGCCCAACGACAGGCGGGGTCGTATCATAAAAGTGCACTTTTATGATACGACCCAACTGGGCGCGGGGCCCCAGCCCACCGGGCTACTCGCATGACTATCTCACCAAGGATCCATAGCCGGCCCCAGTCGATCGTTCAGGCCCGCTTGGCTGCTCACAAGGCCCACGACCCAGGATCCATAGCTGCGCGGCGTCGAGGCGGGTTGTTGAGGGGAGGGCTCGATCCCCCCACCTCCTAGATAAGATACGCTTCCGCGGAACTCTTATCACCAACTGAGCCGGGCTCAGTTGGTGGTGGGGTTCCGCGGAACTGCTATCTAGGGAGGTCGCGGGTTCGATTCCTGGCTCCAACAACCCGCCTTACGGGCGCAGCTATGGATCCTTGGCCGTGGGCCCTGTGAGCAGCCTGTGGCCCCTTGGGAGAAGGGTTGGGGTGTATGGTCCGCGGACCTGGTGTGACCGGCTGCCGGCTGGCTATGGATCCTGGGTTAGATGGCCCTGCGAGCAGCCAAACGCCAGGTGTATGGTCCGCGGCTCAGTTGGTGATGAGAGTTCCGCGGAAGCGTATCTTATCTAGGGAGGTCTCGGGTTCGATTCCCGGCTCCAACAACCCGCCTTACGGGCACAGCTATGGATCCTGGGCCGTGGGCCCTGTGAGCAGCGTGTGGCCCCTTGGGAGAAGGGTTGAGGTGTATGGTCCGCGGACCTGGTGCGACAGGCTGTCGGCTGGCTATGGATCCTGGGTTAGATGGCCCTGCGAGCAGCCCAGCGCCAGGCGGGGTCGTATCACATTCGTCTTTCTCGCTCTAATTTCAGGAATCAGGGATTTCAGTTTTTCCCAATCCGATTTCACCGTCCTTTTGGATCTAACTGTGGTTAGATCGAGGTAATACATCTTTTACGATGTTCATAAGTTGTCAATTAGTTTCCTGGGTCATTTTAGGTTAAACCACCGAAACCCTAAAGATAGAAAAATGTTTATGTGGGGTTATCGTTTGCATTTTAGATTTTTGTTAGTTGTTGGGACAGAGGAATTGGGGAAGCTACACATTTTACTCTGATCCAAGGTGAGATCTTTGTCTTTGAATTCCTTTTCAGTTGTGTTGTTTCCAACCAATGTATTATTTCCTATTGGGAATCACTTATAATTCTAAGTATCGTATGGATTGTGTATTAAGGTTTTTCTAGCGCCCGGAAATGGTGTTTTCACCTCTAGTTGGAGCAGCGCTTAGGAGTCAGATTCTTTGGGAAAGAGCACCATGTCACCTCGCCGCATTTACGAGCGTCGTAGCACCACTTTAAGAAATTCGACTCCTTTTAGTCCATCAGTTCAGATTAATTTATTTCATGTACTAAAAATGTGGTATTCACATTTAGATCTAAAAGTTCCTAAAGTTAGAATCAGGTCAATAGGGTAGGATACGCTTAGACATACTTTAACAGAATCAGTATCATGAAAATCGTATGCTAGTGTATTTAAGTAGAGTCTTATTTTGTGGACTTACTCGCGAGTAAGGGGTTTCCCTCGCGATCCTGGTGGAGGCACACCACCGTATTTCCAGGGCCAATAGGCCATCAATCGTATTTCAAGCTCAGGGTCGATGACCCTTGTTTCAGATATGAAACTTCTCAGATAGGAGTCTGTGTTCCACTTGAGGAGAACTCAATTCAGGACACCATCAGGCTTGCCACTCAGAAGGCAGTCTCTAGTTGTGCACAATCGTCCTTAGTGACACAAGTTAATAAGAAGTCAGTGAAACAAGTTGAAACTTACCACATATATAACTTCAGAACTTCAGAATTCAACGATCAATTCAGATTAGAAAGTGCGTGTCAGATCACATGATAGATTGAATTCATGTCAGGACATGATCTCAAGTGCCACATTTAATATTAAAATATTTATACAAACTTTTAAATTCATGTGTTACTCACCCAAAAAATTATTTTCTTTAAGTGTTGCTGGAAAGTAGTTTTTCTTACTCCTCAGTGGGCCTGACCCATTTGGAACTTGTTTTACAGGGGGCTCAGGTCAGGGGATCCGCTTAGAATAGGCGGCTCAGTTTTCAGTTTGTTCTGTTGTACCACTGTTGTTGTACTTCACTTTTGTTTACAGACAAATGTATTGTAGTACCTCACCCGTGTTTTGTTATATCAGTTATTTCAGTTTTAC
Organism: Platanthera guangdongensis; assembly: GCA_039583875.1. Classification (NCBI taxonomy): domain Eukaryota; kingdom Viridiplantae; phylum Streptophyta; class Magnoliopsida; order Asparagales; family Orchidaceae; genus Platanthera; species Platanthera guangdongensis. The sequence continues at coordinate 12,879,928 of CM077153.1, read as the reverse complement.
AGTAATTAATCCCTTAGTGTTATATTTTCAGTTTTAGTTGACTGTGAATTCAGCTTGTCAGGTACACTTTTAACCTTAGAATTACTTCACTTTTTCGCTGTAAGTCTTCTTTTTAGCATTTTTTTGTTCATCTGCTTTATACCAGTTTACATACCGTTACTTAGTTTACTTGTTTTTGCGGACTCGGCCGGACTGCTGATTCCCGTTAAACTTGGTTGGGGTGTTACAAAAGCGAACATTGATGGCGTACACAGTGTACCATATGATCTGCGATCCTTCTCTATGCTGAGCTACAATAGTAAGAAGGTCCCATTTTTTTTACTTAATTAATTATTAAGTATTGATGTAAATTAATTATGTACCTTTTGATCCACATGTGTGTGCTCTAATACTAATTTAAGAGAGGGATAAGGGTTGAGTTTTGCTACTTCACTACTCGAGGGGGGTTGAATTTTGCTAATTTGCTACTCTCTAATTCTACTACTCGAATTGCCCGATTAGCTACTAGGCAGGAGCCTTAGATCCTTATTTTTATCATTACTTATTTCTATTATTAGTTTGATTCTTTTTTTAACCTTTCCATTATTTTGTAAAATCGTCTTTCTTCAGAATTACTTAGAACCTGTTTCTATTTCGCTTTCTTAGGGATGATCTGTAAGAAAGTCATACTGATCCTAAGATGATTTCATGAGTCCTTAATACGTCCCCTTGGATCTCAATTACTGGGTTAGGTCCCATAACATGTATATTATACATCAGTTGTGGAGACCCAAAATCTCCGGGCTTCCCAATGATTTCCGAAATTGAACAGAGAGTCAATAGATTCGCAACATATTTAAGAATAGCACAATTTTATTCCATCCTTTTATTTTTTTACATCATCATACAGTTGTTTACTCGAAATCTGCTAAAAATTTACAGTAATTTTCTGAACACAGTAATTTATGACTCTCAGAACCTTCATCGATTCCTTTTGTAGACATTGAGTCATACCTTCTCTAATTCTTCAGGTGCGAACCGTCCCCGTACACCTGGAGTTCCACCTGTTGTCTGACAAAAAATGAGTCCACTAAGTGTTAGTCATAAAAATTTATGACTGTGAGAACAGTATTTCGTGAAACAGTTATTCATGCAAACAAGGGGGATGATCCCAATATGCTTACAGTACAATAAAATTAGTTACTTGATTATTTTCAAGATCAGTCCTTAAATTATCCCCCTATCTTTAGTTACATAAAATGAGAAATGCTCTGGTGATGCATCTGAATTGGGCCCGTCCCCAAAAAGCGTAAGTGTAGGCTCACCCCTACTGGTGAATCCATCAGTGGATGCCTCCACATCATCGGATTCGAAGCCATCACATTTCCCCATGCAGATTTTTAATTGAATTTTATCTTGACGCGTAAATTGGAGTTTTTAATAAAATAATTCCCCTCAGAATAATTATTGCTTAATTGTCCCCTCGCCCACTTTATTTCTTTAGTGATATATCTTTAACGCGAAACTCATATGCACATGCAAGTTTGTTCAAAGACATTAAATATGACAAAATAATTGAATACCCATAATTTCAAGAAATAAAATACTCACTCTTTCCTTTCTTTTATTCATATTCCTGGCCGCATGTATGCCACGGTTGTCACGAGACGCCATCCTCGAAGTTTTAAGCTTTGGGAACCACTGAAATAACATGCATCTTAACTTGGGTTGCGTCTCGTTGTAACATGGAGTGTAAAGAGTTGTATTGAAAAGTTAAAATAATAAACCAAAAATACCAATTAATTGCTAAAGGCCAAAGCTTTATGCTTTGCCGGACAACTAGTCATACGTCTCAAAATTGGGCTAAAAGCCAGCCACCCAATTGGACTTCCCGTCCTCTTAACCTAATTGTCCAGCAATGCATAAAAATTGAACTTGGCTCACAACATAATCTCCCAAAACCAGCAATGAAAATCAAGAATTAATCCAAGTAGAGCACCTAAACTAAACCAGCCAAATGAAAAAAGGCAGCAGGGAGGCAGCCGCTCGGGAGCACCTACAAGAAGCGGCGGCAACCTTGCGGTGGCAGCAGCTACACAGGAGAAGCTCAGGAGCAGCAGGAACCCTAAATCAGGAGCAGAGACAGCAACTGCAAGGCAGTACTCGGGCGCAGCAGTAGAAGAAAAAGAAGATGCAGAGAAATAATCAGACAGAGAAGAAGAAGGAGAAGAGGAAGAAGCCGAAACCTTGGCGCAGTAGCAGTAGCGGGGAAAATGAATGGCAGCAGCCCTAGAAGGAGACGAACTAAGCAGCAGCTGCCCTAGCAGGACCGTCGGCCCTGATGAATCGACGGCACAGCAGCGACAGAGGCGGAGCAGCGTCGACACGGGAACACGACAACGACAGCTCAAGTGGCTCGACACAGAGAAAGGGGATGAAGTAAGAGAAGGAGAATAGGTAGAAGAGGGAAGAAAAGAGTGTTCTCTGTCGCAGTGGGGCAGCCGGAGGAAGAAGGCGACGAGAAAAATCGCAGAAGCAGGAAGTGCGGGAGAAACGGAGTAGCGGTACGACATTTATACAGTGAACTCAGCGGCTAAGCGGTAAGATCGTGCCAAGCACCACTCCAGGTGCACTTAACTGAAGCCAAATACCTACCCATCCAACACCTCAACCTCCAGCACATCAAAATCAGCCAGCACATCAAAATCAGCCAGCACATTTAAATACAACCAGCACATTTGAATACAGCTAGCACTGCAAAACACGGCCAGCACATCACACCAAGCTAGCACAAGTAGCAAAACAGACAAAGCCAACCCAAAAGTACAAAATTTTTAGCCCATAAACACATTCACAACCCACATGAATGATACCAATATAATTTAAAAGACAACCTACAGAATCATAATGCAAGAAAAAAAGATCAGAAAATATGTGTCTTTTCATCATCGGAGATATTCTCAAAATATTTATACGGATTTTCATTTTAGGTCGTTGCATCAGTATCATGCCCGCGTCTATGGTATTTTTAACTTACGACCTCCTTCCCACGGTACTTCTTCCCAATGTACCCTCTGACCCCATACTGATGCATAGTTTTTAGTTATGGGGTATTTATGCAGACGTTCTTACATCCTTGATGTTAGCCTCAGCTACACATGGATAGAGCCTAAGAGCGGTAATCCACTGGTGTCTGGTGAGAACACATATCTCTGGATTATCTAATCCTTAGAATTCCAAAACTTTGTCCGGCTCCTTTCCTCCGAAGAGGGGAAGGAGACTACTCCATAAGCATTAGAAGTGCACACAAATTAAACAAAATTATTCTTACGAAGCAGAAATAGAAAGAGTAGAAATAGATGTTGAATTATTAGGAGGGTGGTTCACACGAGTTCACACAAAATTTTTTTCTCTCCAATACTCGGTGTGCCTTCTCAGTGCATCCTCCCCTTATATAGAGGGGAAGGGTGCTTATATTTTAGCAAAAAGATTCACCGGCCCAACAAGAAGCATCTATTTTTACAAAAAAAACCTTTCATTCAAAAAAAGCACACAAGACAAAATCTTTACTCATAATGGTATAAAGCCTCCACTCTTAAAGAAAAAGTACAAAAAAAACATTTCACAAAAGAAAAGCATGCACTGAGAGATTTTTTTTGGGTTTATTCCCCAGTTTTTCCATGGAGAGACCCTCATAGTGACTAAAGGGAGAAATAACCCAGGAGAACTGTTACGAATCCTCATAACGGTCGGTTCACGGGACATCAATACCGAAGACGAAGGATGGATGCAACATCAAGCAGGGCTAAACCAACTGGTTCAACCCTCCCTAATTAACACACATAGCTGTTGGGGGCTGAACCGACGGGTTCAACCTCAATGAGGGGGGGGGGGGGGGGGGGGGGCTGAGCATATTATTCAAAACTCGAAAATTGCTCGAATATTGAGCTGAATCGGAATTAGTTAAAATTGATTCGACTCAATTTGAGTCGATTCTATTTGAATCGAATCAGAGTTCAAGTTGATTTCAAGCAAATTTAATATTTAAATTTATATTTATTAATATATTCTTATTTTTAAATTAAAAATGCTAACATTTAAATCTAAAAAGGGTGAAGGTTTTAAGTGTTTTATTTCCTAACTTAGAGGTTGACAAATTTAATATTGAGCTAAATAGAAATAAAGAGAAAAAATGCTCAATTTCGATTCAGCTCCATTCGATTTTGAGTCGATTTGGAATTGATGTAACACCCCAACCTAGTTTAACAACCCATCAGCCGTCCGGCCGGGTCCAGCGACAATAAGTCAACTAAGAAAAAGTATTAAAACTAGTACATAACAGACATAAATGAAAAGAACTGAAATGTAAGCTTACAGCAAAAGTTGCATAAGAATCTAAGGTTAAAAGTGTAACTCATCCTGGTGATTTCATAGAACCACTAAAATAAAATAGGAAATAAATTACTGCATATCTGAAAGTTTTTCAACAAATCTTGTATAAGAGAATCTTAAACATTAATATTACATGAGTGCAAACAACAGTATGGTACTAAAGTAAAACAATAACTGAAAGGGAAAAACAAACTATAGGAGTGACTGCAATGACACACTCATCATATGCGTAGTTTCCCATCTGGGTCCCCTGTAAAAACATGCTCAAACATGGGTCAACACAAAGGTAGAGTAAGAAAATTATTCCTCCTAGTGACTAAAATTGTTTTAGAAGAAAAGTTTGCATGTATTAAAAATACTTTTGTGTTATAGGAAAAACTGTATGTTAATGTACTGTGCATGATTTTCTAAAAATAATACTTGCAAAATAAATGACTGTTCTAATTACTCATAATGTGTGAAGTTCACTCAAGTTTCGAATAATTTGCTTATCTAGGAGTTTCTAGGGTTCGATTCAAACTTGACTTCTAAGTTCACTAATGATTAACCTTCAACAAGTTCTAGGGAGGGTGATTCTATCGCACAATACTAGTCTAATGATTCGAGTCCAACTAACGAACTCAAGTGTTTTAGCGTCTCACGGACACGGACTCGAATCTTCTAATCGGGATACATCTCCCAAACAAATTGACTTATAGGGTATACTACCACCCACGAGAAAGATAGTGCGCCTCTATCTAGCACGAGAAGAGGTTTCATACGTGCTTACTAATCATATACCAACTGGTGCTACCCTGCTTACGTTCTCACATGCGTGTACTGAGTAGTGTCTCTTATTTGTCACTCTTTAATTCCCAAAATCACAAATCTGATATGTACATGCACCCTAAATATTTTTGCGGTAACATGTTTTCACATTATTTGTAGTTTTATAAAAATCCAGTTTGCGATGGAATATATTCTTTTGGATAGTCTATTTTGAGTAAAGAAGAATACTACTATTTTGGAAATATTATTTGGGATAAAGAAGTGCATTACTATGTTATGTTAACTGGTATGTCTAGCCAAAAGGAATCAAAGTTTCTTACCGCGGTATTTCGGCGCCCGTACACCAGACGTGGAGGCATAGTTTCCTTAAATAAATAAACTGAACCCTACTTGATCTCTGATTAGTAAGGGGAGCTTATCTTCTCGAGAATCCTAAAAGATTGCAAATAGCAAACTCAAAACACTCTCTAAGAATTAAGGAGTATTGTTCCAAAGTAACAAAAGACTCTTACCACTATTACAGTAGTGGAGGTTACTATTCCTGAGGCGGAATGCGTCCTCTTCTACACTGGGTGTTGGTGCGCGCAACCCTAACAAAATTTTATATAATCATGAGAGGGTTTTAGCATACTTGTTGACTGAAAATGAGGAACAAGCAAAAACAACGAACCTGAGCGGAAAAAGGGAAAAGGGCTATCGCGATTAAGGTGCCCTACTGAAAGCTTCAGAAGTTTCCGCTACGAAGAAATCTCGATTTCTGACTTGGAGGAGGGAGAGATACTGAACAAGGTCTGGAACTAGAGAGGAAGTGCAGAAGGTTGCTCCTGGATGTTCTAGGGCCGCTGAATAGCTACAGTATTGCAGGCAACCATCGCCCAAAATGCGCCGACGGGCTGGACATGGACTTCGACGATGATAGAGGAGGGATTGATCGTCGTTTTCATAGGGATTCAGTCTGGAGGAACCGTCGACAGTTTCGCATGGGTCGTCTGGGTGAAAACGGAAATAAATCGCGAATGGGGGGGGGGGGGGGGAGTTTGCGGGCTTTTAGAAGTGGACGACGAACAACGGTTGCCGTAACCACCTATTTGATCTAACCAACAAGATTATATAAAGAGTGTCAAGACCCGTCTCGACAGAAGTCAGAGTGCGCTTTGGGACGAGTCGTGATGCCACATGCATGAGCGGAAAGAAAGTCATGCCTGCTAAGACGGATGCAGAGAATACTTAAAATAGTTTTAAAATAGTTACTGTTAAGTAGAAACAGGTTGAGTTTTATATGCGGAAGTTTTTTGAGTTTAAAATAGTGTGAATTTTAAATGCACATGTGTCTTGTAAAATTCATGTTTTTACATGGTACTACTATAGATTTCATGTAATTATGATTCAAAAGAGAATGCACATGCATTAACATCAAATTCTAGTACATAGTATTTAATAGCCTCGCGGTTGTCTATGTATTACTGTTCATAATTATCACATAAAAAACATCTGACAGTAAAAGAAATGAATCAAGAACATCAAACCTGACATGGCTAGAAGATCAATAATCGGAAAGCAGAAGCTTGATGCAGATCGGGCTCAGGAACTTGGCGGCACTGACACGAAAGTTAAGACAATTTCAAAACACAAAGGAAAAGTCTCAGAATATTAAAATAAACAGAGTGAGTAGAGTAAAGTATAGAACAGTAACAGAAGCATAAAAACATGAGTGTACCAGTATCTCATGAAGCAAAACTATTCGATGACCAGCAAACAAAAGAGCTAAACAGAACAAGTTAGTTTATTAGACTACTCCAGAGCATAGCCTAAAATTATTCATATAATATGTTGTAAGCTGTGATCGATGAAGGGTGTAGGTGCTATAGCGGGCGCCCATGGTTCACGATCAGATCTGTGTGTAAGTCTTGTCGAAAAAGTAATCCTGCTTGTCGTGACCATGACCGCAGACAGATGCCCAGTTTGACGCTACAGTTCAAGGATTTGCTTACAACTACGGATTTGTTTTCGAATTTCATACTTACGTGTTTTTTAACGGGAACAAAAATACTTAAAATGATCGATCGGACCAAGAATAAGTTTTACTCAGACATACATACAAAACCAGATTCGATGACATAAAAATTGATGAGATTTAAGGAACAAGATGCGGTGACGCAAAAGAAACTAGATAGACCTGTATGATTTTGTGGTTTCAAGTATTCGCTAGTGATACGATTACATTTTCTCATTTTCTAGGACACCTAATATTCATTTAGATTGATTCATTGCAAGATACAATTATCTTCTAAGTAAACATGTGTTCTCTTCGAGTATGATATAAAACACCAAAACATATATTTGCTCTTCAGAATTCGTTACAATTATTATCATTACAGTTGTTGCTCAAGCTCAATATTCTATCATTCTTCTCACTATTCATCAAAATAGATCAAATCATTCGCCCTAGTAAATATCCAACTAAAATACTTCATCTAAGTGTATATCAATCTAAGACTTGCTCATAATCACAAATTCAAGTAATTTCAAATATATTATAGCCTAAATTATTAACTTATCAGACTGAGTATTCAAGATCTAAACTTATTGAGAAATCAAACGTTCCAGGGTGAAATCGAAGAATTGTAAGAACTGACAAAACAGTTAGGATACAAATCAGTTAACAGATCAACATATACCGAAATGCAGTCCTGAATCAAAGAACAGAGACATAAAATTACACACAATGCTTGCAAGAAAGAAAGAAGTCTCTACTTGCCTGAAGGAGGCTGAATCTGACGGAGGCGGCTAAGCGACGCAAGCAGGATTTAGAAACCCTAATCGGACCTGTATTAGAACGAGGAAAGCGACACGACAAATTATCACTATGCTAACACAAACAAATATTCGCTACAAAATTGAATCAAACACGGCTAAGAGATTTACCTCTCTCAAGAGTGAGGGGAGAAGAGATTCCACGCGGATACAGAGACTTGGCGGCGCTTGGGTATGGAAAAACCCTAAATCGGAGAGGATTCACATGATTCCCACCAACTGAATCGAGGAGCGGCGCCGAAAAACAAGAACATATCACAGTAGTTAGATGATAACACAGGGACAAAAAATCATGAATCGCAAAATATATGAAATTGGAGCGCAAATTTCCAAGAAAATTTCATGAAAAATTTGAATAAAGGGGAAAAGGGGAGGTTCTTACCAATACGAAGTCAAAACCGAACTTACGGAGCCAAATCCTAGACCCTCTTGCAAACCCTAGCTGAAGACGGAGTCCAAGGAAGAGAGGAAGAGGGCTGCCGACCCTAGGAGGGGGAGAAGGGAACCAAACCCTAGGCATAAATGCAACCAAGGAGGCGAGGAAGCTGATGTCGGCCTCTAGAAATGGAGAAGGAGGAGGAGAAGACTACTGATTTTGAGGAAAAGCGAGAACTGTCGGCTAGGGCAGGAAGAGACGAAGCTGATGCCTTCAGATGCTTGAGGAGGAAGAGAAGGCGACAGCCTGAGACAGAGGAGGAGGCGCCAGCGGCGGGGGAAGCAGGAGACGGGTTCGACGGCCACGACTTGCGAGATCGAGAGCGTGGCTTCGCGGGATGCGGAAGAGCGGGAGTTGGCGGGTGCGGAAAGCCCTAGGCCGACAGGAGAAATATAAGCGGGGGTTGCAAGATCAGGATTAAGAGGAGGGCTGGCTCGGGTTATAATTAGAGGGGAAATTAGGTTATTATTATTATTTTTAAATCAAAATCGGGTTGTTACAAAGAGTTACGCATTTCCTTTCTAATTCCCCAATTGCCCCCACTACTCACCACTTAGAATATTCGAGCTAAAATAAATTAATAAATAAATAAGTAAATAAATAAAAAAATTGTGCACATATTCAACGACTAAAATTTATCCACTTTTTAACGTACAAGATATAATCATACTAAATTCGTACCTCAACATGACACTGTCTCGATCGAGAACATTAGCGATCCGATCTTGCAAATTTAATTTTATTTTCGCGTCACTTTTCGGTTGTTACAATTGAACCATTTCGAGTCTAGTCGAATCGACTCAAAATCGATTTCGAGCCGAGTTTGACTTGAAAATTTTGATTTGGAGCTGAGCCCAAATCGCTTGAACTCGACTCGATATCCGCCCTATGGGGGGGACCGTCCCTTCCTGGGCTCGAGGGGTATAATATCCTCTAGGGTTACTTGACGGTGGATCATGAAGACTTCAAAGGTATTTCTCTCTTCTCTCAAACCCTAGATATCTCTCCTTCTCTCCGAACTTCTGTTCTGTTCCTTTCATTTGGTATCAGAGGTTTTCCGATTCTCCACCATGGTGACTCATTCCCAGGATGTAACCAATCGGTTGGTAACCCTAGAGGAGAACTACACCAGGTTGTCAGACACGGTGGCGCCCAATGAAGAAAAGATTGAGGGCATCAGAGAAATGATTGGAAGAACGGTTTGACAGTCGCATGGAAGGGATCAAAAACTTGTTGACCCAAAACATCAAGGGAAAAATTTTAGCGATGAAAGAGGCCAACACCAAACCGCTCACAATTCCATCTCCAGCAGGTCACGAAGATCCGAACGATCTCTGCACGGATTACAACGATAGCGACAGAGCGTGAAACATTAGTAGAGGCTCAAAAATGACGCCGTAAGGGCAGAAGACTCACGGCGGCAACCGACGTGGAACGAAGCAACGCAGACGGGCGGAATTGTCACATCGAATTGGGATTTTCCCCTTTATGACAGAGACACATGCATCCATTGCTCCGATTGGACACGGGAGGGACGCCAGGAGCGCCAACGACCCAGTGTGATGGGTTAATCACATCAGGTGAACTCCTTCCCATCCGGGATGCCAGGACATGCTGGAAGTGGTAGAGGAGAATGAATTGTGTTTCAACTGCGATGAGAAATTCACCCCAGACCACAAATATCAGATGATCCAGGTATACATGTTGAGGGAGGAGGAAAAGAAGAATGTTGAAGGAAGGAGGGGAACAAGGGAATGTCTTGGACATAGCCGAATTCAGAGTATCTATCCAGGTCATAGAGGGAGGATCTACACCACTCACTATACGTATCGCAAGACGGATCTACCAACAAAAGGTGACTATCTTGGTCGACAGCGGGAGCACTCATAACTTCATCAACCCCGTCGTGACACAGAAGTTAGGACATGAGATCACCAAGAATGTCACTTTCCAGGTCATGGTGGCAAACAAGAATGAGTTGCAATGCGAAGGGGTTATGAAGGGAGTGGGATTCGGTGTGCAAGGATACATATGCAGGATGAATGTTTACTTGTTGCCCATCAAGAGGTCGGATATGGTTCTCGGGGTCCAGTGGTTACGACAACTAGGAAAGTAACCCTGAATTGGGACAGCAAGACCATGAAATTTGCTCAGGGAGGAAGAGAATACTGTCTGCACAAGATCATAACCTATCTCATGAAGGAGATCTCTCTTCATTGCTCAGAGAGACTGTGAGAACAAGAGGACAACATTGTTGTGTTTATGGATCTCATGCCTCAGGCTACATCCTAGCAAGAAGTCCCAAAACTGATGAAGTCACTACTCCTGCAGTATCCAGTGGTATTCTAAGAACCCCGATCGCTACCCCCTCAGTGATTTCGAGATCAACAGATCAGCCTAAAGGAAAGGATTCAGCCAACAAACATTTGACCCTACCATTATTCGTATATACAGAAGGCCGAGATAGAACAGAGCGTGAAGGAGATGCTAGCCACAGGCTTCATTCAATCCAACACCTGCTCGTTTTCCTCATCCATCATCCTGGTGAATAAAAAAGATGGTTTGTGGAGGTTTTGTGTTGACTGTCATGCTCTGAACAACTCTACCATCAAAGATAAGTTCTCAATTCCCATGATCGAGGAACTCCTGAACGAACTATGTAACATCCCAATCTAGTTTAACAACAAATCAGTAGTCTGGCCAGACCCAGTAATAAGCAGTAAACTAAACAACAATAATAAAACTGGTACATATCAGACATAATTGTAAAGTACTGAAAGCAAACTTACAGTGGAAGTAGATAATGCAACTAAGGGTAAAAGTATAGCTCAACAATTCTGAATTCACAGAACCAACTAAATTTTAAATTGAACCATACATCTGAAATGCTAAGTACTGCCTGATACAAGGAAACACTTAAACATTAAAGTTACACATTGTACATGAAAGAAAATACAGTACAGTGCTGAAAGGAAAAATGACTGAAAGAAAACGAACTATAAGTGGAACTCCACAAATACAGTCAACCTAGGCACAACTTCCCACCCGAGTACTTTATAAAAACATGCCCGAAAACGGTCAGCCCAACGGGAGAGTAAGAAAAACCATTCCTCCAAGTAACACTAAAAAAATGCGGAAAAAGTATGAATCCATGTTTTTTAAAATAAAGTTTTTATACTATAGAAAATTATGTGTTAATATACTATATATACTTTTCTAAAATATTATTTGCAACATATATAAATTTTCTAGTTTAATCATGTTAAGCCTAATTACTCAAGTTCCAAATATTAGTTGATAAAGAGATTTTAAACTTCGGTCTATAGTTGAGTTCTAAAATGGCTTATGCTTGTCCTTTAAATTTTATGCAGAGTAGCTTCTGATGCACAATTCTAAACTAACGATCTGAGTCCCTACTAACGAACTCAGGTGTTCTAGTATCTCACGGACACAGACTCGTAGCTAATAAATTTCTGAAATGAAGTGTCATCTTCCCAAGAACTGAAGCTCACAAGGTACGCTACACCTCATGAGAAAGATAGTGCGTCTCTATCTAGCACGACAGGAGGTCTAAATCATGCCTACTAATCATAATCTATCTAGTGCTACTCTGCTTACATATTCAATTGCGTATCTTGAGTAGTGTCTCATAATAGTTACTCAAGTAAAATTAATATCCATATGTTTGATATTTTCCCGCATTCTAAATATTTATGCAAGAATATGTTTTTGTAAATTTTCCCAATTCATGAAAGTCTAACCGGAGGGTGACTATACGTTTTTGGATCTACACGTATCAGTTGGTCGCTGAGTTGCTACTTTCTATTTTCTATTAATAGTTGTAGTTTCTTTTAACTATAAAAAATTACTGAATATTGAAGAACATTTTTATGCAAAGTTATCTGTTATGTGTAGCCAAAAGAAATAAGAGTTTCTTACCACGGTATTGTGGTGCTCGTACACAAGACGCGGCATTGTGCTGCTCGTACACGGTATTGTGCTACTTTTTATTTTCTATTAATAGTTGTAGTTTCTTTTAACTATAAAAAATTACTGAATATTGAAGAACATTTTTATGCAAAGTTATCTGTTATGTGTAGCCAAAAGGAATAAGAGTTTCTTACCACGGTATTGTGGTGCTCGTACACAAGACGCGGCGACATGATCCCCTCTAGATTAATCTGGTAACTCAAAACCTTCTCCCACTTATGTCCACCCACACCTAAAATCAGAAATGTGACATAAACCCTAGTTAGTTTACTATTAATCTTCACGGGTTTAGATGATAACACTACAATGTTTTTATTGTTAACAAAAGAGTGGATAGAGTAATCCTGTGAAGCAAAACAGATAAAGGGCTAGAACCATCTCCCAACAGATAGAGATCTATAATTTTTGATATCATAATTTGAAAAAAATCCATGGCTACTGAAGGGACAATGGTACTATTAATATTCAAGAAACACTTGTTGTAAGGGAGAAAGAATTTGCAGAAAAGAGAAGGGAACCAGATACCTAGTTGTTATTAGAGAAACAAGGTTCCGATCCAGAAATGACCAAAGCCCTAAGCGATCGAACGGCTTGGAAATGCTGAATTTGGCCAAGGATCACGGCGAAAACAAAATTTTATTGCAAGGGTCAACAGGTTTCTGAACTTAGATGGAGGAGATGAGTTCCATCAACATCACTAAGTACACACTCGAGATTTCTGTTAAGATATCGACTTATTACCTGCATAGGACCATGCTAAATTGTTGGGAACGGACGGCCACTAAACTCCTCTGGGATGCCTCGACGAGAACTTCTAGTAGAGAGGAAAGGAGCGTTCCTATCGGCGGTCTAGGGCAAGGAAAGTAGCTGTTGGATAGACTGGAGTCGGCGCCCTCTATCACGCGTGCAGCTGTTGTCGATAACGATACAAGATGGGGAAAAGGGAGTCGTCGAACCCTACAGGAGTGAGCGGCAGTGGGATTTGCGAGAGATTTCCGCAAGAGAGAGCGGTCTCGAGAGGGAACTGAGCGACGGTTTCCACGATTGTCTGAGACTGATAGGTAGTGTTGAGAACCAAGGTCCAGCGGGATTGTGTGTGTGTGGGACCGCATATTTGGGCTTCCCCATCGCATTCCAGGTCTGGGTGTTGACCCCGGTGGGCCCCCGTGTGGCGGAATTTCCCCGCCATCCCGTGGATGTATTAGTCCCACATTGCCTGCAGCGGGTGGTCCTTGGTGTTTATGTACCCCCGTCCCCCCTTACCATCACCTCGGGGTTTTGGGAAGATGTGTGGTGACGGGTGGTTTCCACATGGTATCAGAGCCATCCCGCTGCGGGGGTGTGTTGAGAACCAAGGTCCAGCGGGATTGTGTGTGTGTGGGACCGCATATTTGGGCTTCCCCATCGCGTTCCAGGTCTGGGTGTTGACCCCGGTGGGCCCCCGTGTGGCGGAATATCCCCGCCATCCCGTGGATGGATTAGTCCCACATTGCCTGCAGCGGGTGGTCCTTGGTGTTTATGTACCCCCGTCCCCCCTTACCATCACCTCGGGGTTTTGGGAAGATGTGTGGTGACGGGTGGTTTCCACAGGTAGAAAAAGGGTTACGCATGAGGGGTTGCGGGGCTTTAATCGAGCAGAAAAGGCATGGGGGTGCGGTTACTGAAACCGCAAGAATGGAATTGCGCCATTCCAATCGGGGATTTAGATATCTCTATGATATTACAAAATTGCCACTTCTCTCTAACACTTAGAATTATGCATTACGCCCTCGCGCTGGAACATGTCGAAACATTCTAGTAAGGACAACTTATTTATTTATTATCGCGTGACAAAATAGTCATACATCATACCTCGAAATGATATTTGCTCGATCAATTTCGCTCGCGATTGGGCCCTGCAATCAAATTAAATTTTCATAATAAAATTACGAATGTTACAAACTACACGTAGCACGCCTATTCACTAAGCTGGATTTGCGTTCTGGGTACCACCAAATAAGGATGAATGATGAGGATTTCTTCAAGACCTCCTTTCAGACACATGATGTTCACTACGAGTTTGTCGTGATATCGTTTGAACTCTCCAACGCACCTTCTACATTTCAGGAAGTGATGAACGAGATCTTTCGTCCAGTCCTTCGCGGGTCTGTATTAATATTTTTTGATGACATTCTAATCTACACTGCCAACTGGGAAGAGCAACTCCAATATGTGGAACAGATGCTCGCGATTCTCCGACATCACCATCTCTATGCCAAGCGCAGAAACACTCTGAATGCTTATTTGGTCAGGAAGAGGTAGAATATCTGAGTCACATTGTCTCTGCACAAGAAGTCAATGCCGACCTTAAGAAGGTGGAGAGCGTGCAAACGTGACCTAGGTCGCGCATTGTCCGTTCTTTCCGGGGTTTCCTCGGATTGACGGGCTACTACTGGTGGTTTGTGGAAGATTGTGGGAAGATAGCTCGACCGTTGACCCAGCTGCTACATAAGGATGTTTTTTACTGGCAAGACGAAGCGAAAGCTGCTTTTCAAGCTCTCAAGATGACTATGACGACGACACCCGTGCTAGCTTTTCCCGATTTCACCAAGGAATTCATTCTGGAGACCGATGCTTTAGGCGTAGGGATCGAAGCCGTTCTCATGCAAGAAGGTCGACCGATAATATTTTTTAGCAAGACATTGACACCACAGACGCTGAGCTTGTCGACCTACGAGAATGAAATGCTGGCCCTCCTACTTGTTGTGACCTTGTGACGTCCTTACCTTTTGGGAAGACACTTTAAGGTTTAGACTGATCACCAGAGTTTGAAACATTTTTTAGAGCAACGGGTGACATTTCCTCTACAAAAGAAATTGGTGACGAGGTTGCTGGGCTACAACTACGAGAGTCTATAAGCAAGTGAAGGAGAATGTTGTGGCAGACGCACTATCTCGCCTACTAGAGGGGACACTCCACATCTCAGGTCCGCTGATCGGCGCATTGGATGACATACAGAAGGAGGTCCTGCAAGACCCTGAGCTTCTTCCTGTCGCAGAGGCACTTTGGCAGGGACAGGACGCTCTTCACGGGTTTCGGCTCCAGATTAAGCGCTTATACTTTCACGACCCGGTGGTCATACCCTCATCATCGCCATGGAAAGACACTGTTACAAGAGTTCCGTTTTTCACCGGTGGGGGGACATGCAGGAGTTCTACGTACCTTACAGCGGGTCAGAGCTAATGTTTTCTGGAAGGGTCAACGAAGGGATGCCCAACGGTTTGTGCAATAATGTGAGACTTGTCAATTACAAAAATACAAAACCATGTCGTTGGCGGGCCTTCTCACTTCACTGGAGATACCACGACTGATTTGAGACACCGTTTCTTTGGACTTCATCGACGGGCTGCCGAAGTCCCAAGGGAAGACAATCATGTTGGTAGTGGCGGATAAATTATCCAAGTACTGACACTTCTTGGCCCTGAGCCATCCCTACACAAGTGAATCAGTAGCTGACTTATTCGTGCGGGAGATAGTCAGACTTCACGACATCCCACGAGCCATCATCTCTGATCGGGATCCAGTCTTTGTGAGCAACTTTTGGAAGGAAATCTTTAGGCAGTAGGGTACTCGCTTATGTATGAGTACCACAAACCATCCACAAACAGACGGTCAAACAGAGGTACTCAATTAGGGAGTTGAGACATACTTACGGTGCTTCGTTATGGACGAACCCCACACATGGACATGCTGGTTGTATTGGACAGGTTACTGCTATAATACCTCCTACCACACGACCAGTAAGTTTACTCCTTTTGAAATTGTCTATGGGGGCTCCGCCCCGAGCTTGGGTACATATGAGCCAGTGGAACAACACTATCTGCTGTTGATTGTAACTTGCACGATCGAGACCGTACCCTTGCCATATTGCGTGAAAACCTCTTAGTCACTTTAAATAGGATGAAAGTACAGGTAGATAAACATCGGTCCGAACGTCAATTTGCAATTGATGATGAAATTTTCTTAAAGCTCCAACCTTACAGACAAAGCTCGGTGTCATGGAGGACTAACCAGAAGTTGGCTTCCCGCTATTATGGTCCCTTCAGAATCATTGAGTGGGTGAGACCGGTTGCTTACACCCGGACCTTCCCGCGGGCTCGTGTATTCATCCCGCATTCCATGTCTCCTTGCTAAAGAAGAAAATCGGGGAAACAACACAAGTGTTCCGTACCCTCCCGGAAGCAACCAACGTCGGGGAATTGCGGCCACTCCCTGAGGAGGTGCTGCTCACCAAGTGTAAGAAACGTGGAATGGAATACCGTCAGGAGATCCTTGTCCAATGGAAGAACTTATCTACAACACACAACACCTGTGTCGATCTGCTTGAATTTTAGGACCTTTATCCAGATTTCCGCCTTGAGGACAAGCTGATTATTAAAGGGGGAGGGAATGTTATGAATCCTCATAACGTCCGGTTCATGAGACAACAATACCGAAGACGGAGGAAGCATGCGACATCAAGCGGGGCTGAACCAACCAATAACCTCTAGGATTGCTTGGCGGTGGATCATGAAGACTTTAAAGGTATCTCTCTTCTTCTCTCAAACCCTAGATATCTCTCCTTCTCTCCCAACTTCTCTTCCGTTCCTATCAAGAGCATCTTTTATTATTCGAATAAAAGGAGATAACTTTGTTGAAATTGTGCCTTATCACATGCTGTGGTTACTTAGTAGCTGCGCATGCCATTATTTGGCTGAAGCAGAACTAGAACCCCACAGGAGACTCTGAACCCATTGCAGTGGAGAAAATATTTAGCTTTGTTCGTATATAGATTAGCGATGAGCCGTGCATTGGATCATGATTGCTAAGACTTCTCAGTTGTTTTAAGTCCCCATCAAAATTTACATAAATCCGATAATCTTATTAAATCCGATAATCTGACGTTTCTTCTTCTAGCCGAGATTCCTCGAGCAGGGTATCCTCAACTTTATAGGATTTTATTAAACTTCTATATTCCCCAATTTGTTTATGGAGATGGCATTCGCCTTCGGAGACCATTTGGCCAACTATGACAGACGTGTGTTATGATAAGCTTCTTGGATTTCATATTTGGTGTTTTTGAGATGGCTTGCATGGTAACATGGCAGCACTATCTTAATTCATAACTTTAGTCCTTTATCCTTTGTTGGAGCTTGTAGGACTATTTCAGCTAGTTGAGTATTATCAATATCTCTAGTTTGGCGAGGCTTGGTAAAAAATGATTTGTTGAATAAAGCCTAATTCCATGAGCTTTGGGACTGTAAATACTAAATCACCGATATTTTTGTTACTTCATCGGTTCATATTGATAAATGATAACATGTAAGAGTATTGTAGTTGACTAGTAGACCGTTCTCTATAAGTGATCATGCTAAGGCCAAGTTTGTTAATGGATTGCTCAGACTGTAGTGTTAGCTGCCAATATACGAGTTGATAACTGATTATTCACTCATAGATATTCTGTCCAAGGAGGAACCAGCCCAATCAGAATCGCAGTACCCGTGAACCTTAAGATCACCATGATCTTGATAGATAATGCCTTTTCGGGGTCCTTTTTTAAGTATTTAAGAATCCAAAAAATCACTTGATAGTGATGAACTTTAGGACTGTGCATGACTTGGCTAACTAAGTCAACATCAAAGGAGATATCGAGTCTGATAATAGTCAGATAAATCAATTTTCCCACGATGCGTTGAAATTTCAACTTCCTCTCAAAATCTGGAGAGGTATCCTTGTGAATATCATAATTAGGGTCTACAGGACTACTGATCATGATTATCCATAGGTTTGATCATGACTTTTGATCATGATTATCCACTGTTGATCATGATTATTAATCATTACTACTCACAAGTTTTACTCCCAAATATCCATTGTCACTGAGAAGATCTAAGACATATTTGCGCAAGGAGATCATGATTTTTCCGGCAGATCGAGCAATCTCAATCCCCAAAAAATATCGAAGAAGACCCAAATCCTTAATTTCAAAGGCATATGCCAATTCCCCTTTTACAAGTGTAATGTGATGATCATCAGTTTCTGTAATAATGATATCATCCAAATAAACAATGAAGATAGTGGAACATTTATCCTTCCTGTAGATAAGGACTGAGTGATCAGACATACAGCGAGAGGAATTTAGACTCAGGAGTTTGTCACTTAGCTTGGCGAACCAGACACGAGGTGATTGTTTGAGGCCATACAAGTCTTTCTTAAGACGACAACCATGTGCTTTAGGAACACCTATGCCCGGTGGAGGAGTCATGTTGATTTCTTTCTCCAATTCATCGTGGAGAAAAGCAATTTTCACATCAAGCTATTGTAAGAGCCAAAACTTTTGGGCCGCAATAGACAACAAAATTCTAACAGAATTCAGTTTAGTAATATGCGCAAATGTCTCTTGGAAGTCAACTTCATCAATCTGATTAAATCCTTTTAACAACCAATCTAGCTTTATATCTATCAAAGAGTCTCATCTTGAAGAGAAATTTAGTAGTATATATTCATTTGCATCCAACAGGATGACACCCATGTAGGATAAGGATAATTTCCGAAGTCTCTTGACATTGGAGTGCATCCATCTCCTTCTCCATAGCCTTCATCCAATAGGGATTCAAGACAGCTTCTGAAAAACTGTTAGGAATGTAAATAGAAGAAACAGATGCAATATAAATTTTCAAAAAATGAGAGATGGAGTGATATCCAACATATTTATCAATCTGGTATCTAGCACGACCATTATGAATTTGGAGAGCAGATGTGGCTCTTGAGTGGTGCCAATGTTTGGATCTGGCGGAGTGGTGGTGGAGCATGGGTATGACATTCTTGCCCAATATTTCTGTTTTGTCTTCTCTGATAGACTTGAAGTTTCTTCCTTCTTTTATACACATATAGGCTATGTAGCACGGGGGCGGGAACGAGATACGAGATACGATACAAAATAGATACGTGAAACGTGATTTAAAAAAAGTATACGAGAAACATTTTTTAATTTTTTAATTGTTTTAATATAAGTATTAATTAATATAAAAATAAAACAACTAACAAACAAAATATACATATCTTCAATTGTAACAAAAAAAATTTAATAAGACTACAACATAGACCATACATATGATAAGTTCTAAATTATGTGTTATGCAATGATTGGCTATGTTTAGAGATAGTATGCAAGGTAATTGTAATATGTTATGCAAAACAATTGACCTATTTACAACTGAAATAAAACAATACAAAATGCATTGATTGACCATGTGGAGACATTTTGTACGGGTATAACATGATACAGTTGCATTTGATGGATTGAAACATTAATCTCATATCTTGGCATGCTGGAATACTCATCTAAAGTCTTAAGAACAACAACACTCAAGCCTTTAATCAACTATAGTGGGGTCGGCTATATGTATCCTTTGTCGACATTGTACCCTATCTGATGTAGGGGTAGGCTAGAGGTGCTCAGGAGCTAGGACTCTACGTGCACGTGTGAGGGGATATCCGAATGCAATGCTACATGCAATGAACAGTCGGATAGCAACGACTAGTAATTTAAGCAACGAAAATTAGCAACACTACACAGTTAACCAAAATAAAGAAACAATTAAATAACTTTGGCAATTTGACAACGGCTTCCTCCGCACGGAGGGCCTGAGCAAGCGGCGGCGACAAATTCCACAATAAATATTAGCGTATAAAGCAACAACTACCAAACTATGATCACAACACAAATATAGATAAACAACCAAGTGTCAATGTCAAGTACAAACATAATACCATGAAATACTCACGATGCAGTGGGCTGATCCGAGGCGGTGGAGGATTTGACGAACCGGATGCAGAACGGGCGATCGGAAGTGGAATCGGAGGCGACGCGGCGATGGCGGTGGCTGCCTTCGGCGAAAAGTGGCGGTGGCGGATGGTAAACGGCGGATCCGGCCACAAATGAGTAGATCCGGGCCGGGGGAAAATAGATCCGATGATTTGGAGCGGATCCGAACAAAAATGGAAGGTTTGGGTGGAGGGGATAACAGATCAGAGTGTCGGTGGATAGATCTGCTAATTTTAGGACGGATCCGGGCTATGAGAGTGAGAATACGGAAGTGGAGAGTAGATCGGGGAAAGGTAGTGCTAGATCAATTAGATCTAGGGTTTTCGGAGTGTTGGGGAGTGGATCCACGAAGGGGAAGAGAGAGGAGTGGCCGGCTAGGGTGGAGGCTCCTCTAGGGTGGCTGGTTTTGGTGAGAGGAGGTGGCGGCTTGGCTGGGCTGCTGTAGGGAGGGGCCGGCTGGTACAGGCTGGAGACAGGGGGCGGTGGAGTGTGCTGGTTGGTCGGCCGGTGCAGGGAAAACAGCGGGCTGGGCTGGGGTTTGAACAGGGGCTGTCGGCTGCTGTTTTCACAGCAGGCCGACAGATTTCGGGGGTGGTTTTGGGGGCCTCCGACGGTGGAAAAAAGGGGGAAATGGCTGGAAAATGAAGGAGGGGGATAGGGGTTACCTTGGGGGGAAGATTGACGGCCTAGGAGTCGTCACCTAGGGTTCCACGGCGTCGGCACCGAGGAGGGATCGCTAGAATCCGGGATTATTCTTCTCCAAATTCTGCAATACCCTGGAATCAGCCCCCTAGCATCCTATTTATAAGAAAACATAACTTAGGGCATCCCCATCAATGGGTATGATTGGCCGGTGGGTTAGTCTTTGAAATACATCAAAATAAACTCAAAAAAATAAAGTAATATAGTGATTTGACTCGCGACGACGTCCCGGACGCAATCGCGGAGTCCGATCGGCGATCCGATCAAGTCTTCCTGCGCGAGTACATGTATGTGGGCCCCGCCTTGCGGCGAGCTCCTCCAAGTGCATCCGATGGCTCCGCATCAACTCCCCTCGACTGAAAGGCCTTCATCTCCGATGAATGGAGATGATCATACTGAAGTCGAAGTCCGGGGGCGAGCCGATCTAGCTCTGCCGGTAGGATCCAAGCTCGCTCTGATACCAAATGATGTAGGGGTAGGCTAGAGGTGCTCAGGAGCTAGGACTCTACGTGCACGTGTGAGGGGATATGCGAATGCAATGCTACATGCAATGAACAGTCGGATAGCAACGAATAGTAATTTAAGCAACGAAAATTAGCAACACCACGCAGTTAACCGAAATAAAGAAACAATTAAATAACTTTGGCAATTTGGCAACGGCTTCCTCCGCACGGAGGGCCTGAGCAAGCGGCGGCGACTAATTCCACAATAAATATTAGCGTATAAAGCAACAACTACCAAACTATGATCACAACACAAATATAGATAAACAACCAAGTGCCAATGTCAAGTACAAACATAATACCATGAAATACTCACGATGCAGTGAGCTGATCCGAGGCGGTGGAGGATTTGACGAACTGGATGCAGAACGGGCGATCGTAAGTGGAGTCGGAGGCGACGCGGCGATGACGGTGGCTGCCTTCGGCGAAAAGTGGCGGTGGCGGATGGTAAACGGCGGATCCGGCCACAAATGAGTAGATCCGGGCCGGGGGAAAATAGATCCGATGATTTGGAGCGGATCCGAACAAAAATGGAAGGTTTGGGTGGAGGGGATAACGGATCGGAGTGTCGGTGGATAGATCCGCTAATTTTAGGACAGATCCGGGCTATGGGAGTGAGAATACGGAAGTGGAGAGTAGATCAGGGAAAGGTAGTGCTAGATCAATTAGATCTAGGGTTTTCAGAGTGTTGGGGAGTGGATCCACGAAGGGGAAGAGAGAGGAGTGGCCGGCTAGGGTGGAGGCTCCTCTAGGGTGGCTGGTTTTGGTGAGAGGAGGTGGTGGCTTGGCTGGGCTGCTGTAGGGAGGGGCCGACTGGTACAGGCTGGAGACAGGGGGCGGTGGAGTGTGCTGGTTGGTCGGCCGGTGCAGGGAAAATAGCGGGCTGGGCTGGGGTTTGAACAGGGGCTGTCGGCTGCTGTTTTCACAGCAGGCCGGCAGATTTCGGGGGTGGTTTTGGTGGCCTCCGACGGTGGAAAAAAGGGGGAAATGGCTGGAAAACGAAGGAGGGGGATAGGGGTTACCTTGGGGGGAAGATTGGCGGCCTAGGAGTCGTCACCTAGGGTTCCACGGCGTCGGCACCGAGGAGGGATCGCTGGAATCCGGGATTATTCTTCTCCAAATTCTGCAATACCCTGGAATCAGCCCCCTAACATCCTATTTATAAGAAAACATAACTTAGGGCATCCCCATCAACGGCTATGATTGGCCGGTGGGTTAGTCCTTGAAATACATCAAAATAAACTCAAAAAAATAAAGTAATATAGTGATTTGACTCGCGACGACGTCCCGAACGCAATCGCGGAGTCCGATCGGCGATCCGATCAAGTCTTCCTGCGCGAGTACATGTATGTGGGCCCCGCCTTGCGGCGAGCTCCTCCAAGTGCATCCGATGGCTCCCCATCACTATCTTTTGTCATAATCTCATTAATACCTAAATACATCATGTCTTTCTTTATAGTTTTAGATAATCAAAATTTAACTTGGGGCGCTTTAAACAAACATATGTATAAGTTAAGCTCTAAGGAAGCTTGACATAACCTAATCCAATGCCAAGAATAACAACTACACAAATATACCATGAAGTTACTGTAATGCTATAATAGTCGGTTTCTATTGGAATAAATCTGGTTCTCTTTCTAAAAAAAATAAGATATTGGAAATGACAATGATCATAATCCGGAAGAAGAAGAGGAAGAAGAAGAAGAGGGAGAAGAAGAGGGAGAAGAGGAAGAAGAAGAAGTGGAAGAGGAAGAGGAAGAAGAGGAAGAGGAAGAGGAAGAGGAAGAGGAGGAAGAAGAAGAAGAAGAGGAAGAAGAAGAGGAGGCGTAGGAGGAGGTGGAAGAAGAAGAAGAGGAAGAGCATACGAGCAAGGCTGAATCAAGAGCAGGGAGCGGGATTTGGAGCGACAGTAGAGCAACAACAAGAGAAGGGAGAGCTTCAACGGGCGTGATGCTGGAGAGCTTTGACGCAGAGATCTCTCCTCTCAACCACAACGTGATGCAAGAGAACTTCGGGCGCACGATGTCCCACGTAAACCTAAAGCTAAGTCGTGAAATGAATAGGTAGCAGGACTTTTACCGTACGGGAATCGCGTATCCCACAAGCGAGTTATGCGATTTCGAATTAAAAATGTTTTTCTTATTTAAATGAGTTTCCTATAGTTTCGAAAATGCATTTTTGCGTGTTTTCGGGCGTTTCCCCTATTCGATACGTGTTCAAGCTGGTACACAGAGCATTTTTAAGGATCCGTGCTTTAACATATAGGTCACTGGTGAGAACTTCGTTCCTAACCGAAACACCCATGCTACTCGGAGTAAGAACATCTACCAGAACAGGTAGGGGCGGCATTATATCACTCTCCTCTTTATACTTCCCCTGATTGACAACAATTTTGCCTTCATTGGAGTAATATGAAGTGTGCTCAAAAAAGATAACATCTTTTGATATAAACTTTCTCCGGAGAGCGGGAGAGTGACACTTATACCTTTTTTAGTTAGCAACATACAACAACAACAACACTCAAGACTATATCCCACTATAATGGGGTCGGCTATATGGATCCATTGTCGTCATTGTGCCCTATCTTTTGTCATAATTTCACTAATGCCTAAGTACATTATGTCTTTCCTTATAGTTTCATTCCATGTCTTTATTGGTCTACCCCTCCCTCATTTAACATGCCTAGTAACTAGACTCTCACAACACCTAACAGGTGCCTCTAATGGTCTCCTTTGTACGTATCCAAACCATCTTAGTCGAGCTTCTCGCATCTTCTCTGCAATTGGAGCTACTCCTGTCTTATTCGTAATACATTCATTCCTATTTTTATCCAATCTCCTGTGTCCACACATCCACCTAAGCATTCTCCTCTCCACAACTCTCATTTTTTGCTCATGTACACAATTCACTGCCCAACACTCAGAACCATAGAGAATCGGTGGTCTAATTGCAGTACGATAAAATTTGCACTTAAGTTTTAATGGTACTTTATGATCACATAATATCCCTGACGCGCCTCTCCACTTCAACCAACCGGCTTGGATTTTATGTGTCACATCCTTATCAGTACCTCCGTCCTTTTTGAACTATCGATCCAAGATATTTAAAACACTCACTAAGGGAAATATCTTGATCGTCCAACTTAATTACAAAGTCATCCGTCCTTTTTGCACTGCTAAATTTAAGCTCCATATACTCTGTCTTTGCCCTACTCAACCCAAAACCCTTCTTTTCTAAAGTGTTTCGCCAAGATCTAAGTTTTGCATTTACACTATCGCGCGTCTCATCGACCAAAACGATATCATCCACAAATTATAAACACCAAGGTATTGTTTGTTTGATATGTCCAGTGAGCTCGTCTAAGATAAGGGCTTAAAGCTGAACCTTGATGTAAGCCAACAATGATAGAGAATTCTTGTGTGAATCCTCCAAATGCCCTCACCCTTGTCACTGAATTTGTATACATATCTTTGATTATGTCAATGTATGATATATTTACACCTTTCATTCCTAAGACTCTCCATAAGATCTCTCTTGGAACTCTATCATAAGTCTTCTCAATATCGATAAACATCATATGCAAATCTTGTTTTCTTTCTCAGTATTTGTCAACGTGTCTCCTCAAGAGATGTATAACTTTCGTGGCGGCCGCCCTGCCATGAATCCAAATTGATTCTCCGAGATGTTAGTCTCCCGTTTTACTCTTCGTTTTATTACTTGTTCTCATAGTTTCATGACATGACTCATCAATTTAATTACTCTGCAATTAATTCAATTTTATGTATCTTCTTTGTTTTTTTGCAATGATAACAAGATACTTTTTCTCAATTGGTCTGACATTCTCTTTGACTTCTCTATTTTATTGAAAAAATATACAAGTGACAAAATTCATCCATTCTCTAGACATTTTCATACTTTGATGAGTATATCATCTGACCCAACCACTTTTCCATTTTTCATCTTCTTTAGAGTATCATTTACCTCAGATGCTTAAATTTTATTATAAAAAGTTACGTTCATATGCTCCTTCGATGATTATTTTGGTTATCAGCTTATCCAACAAAATACATTTGATCACTTTAGGGCCTAATTTATTTTTATGAGGTCTCACAATATGAACAAATGCAACACATCCAAATATCTTAGGAGAAAGATTAAATAATGACATATTTGGGCAAAGAAGTTTTAGTGGATACTTTCCCTCCAAAGTATCAGTGGTCATCCGATTAATTAAGTAGACGGACATGAGTATCTTAGGGACGTGCATCTCTTGCAATAAGCAACAGGTAGTCTTAATGATATGACAGTTCTTCCTTTCGGCCGCCCCTTTCTGCTGAGGGGTCCCAGGATAGGAAGTTTAAAAATAATGTCATGATCTTCCAAGAACCTCTGAAGATCACCACCTGTGTATTCTCCTCCATTATTACTCCTATGAATTTTAATCTTAGCCTCAAACTGAGTGTACACATGGTGATAAAATAGTTGATATATTTCGGAGACCTTGTTTTTCTTTTTCATATGGTAAACCCAAGTAAAGCGTGAGTAATCACCATTGAAGGAAACAAAATACTGAAATTCATTCACAGAACAAATAGGATATGTCCAGACATCAGAATGTATCAAATCAAAACACCTCACACTTTGACTCCTGCTAGGAGCATATTTGGTTCTACATTGTTTATCAAATTCACAAGATTGACAGTTAAAAGAAGATTTAGCAACATCAAAAAAAATCTGAAAGATGGTCTTTAAGGTCTTTAAGTTAGCATGCCCAAATCTCTTATGACACATCACTAACTGATGAGAATTGGAAGACTTTTGAGCACCAAAAGCAAGACCGGTGTCCATGACATACACATCACCTGACTCATGTCCACCACCAATCGTCTTCCCACTCGCTAGATCCTGGAAAACATAAAGAGAGGAGAAAAATGTGATAGCATCATAGCACAGTTAAGTTGTTTAGTTAAACTGCTCATAGACATCATGTTTGTGGGGAATAAAGGAACACCAACAACAGATTTGAGGGAAATAGAGGGAGAGAGTTGAATAATCCCTTTACTAGTCATCAAAGCAGAGGAAGACTAGAAAGCATTTCAAACACCCTATGTTGCATAAGTTCAGTCTTGCAGTCCAATTGTCTGAATAACAGAATATTGATCAGTTTCTGCCCACTTGTAAGTCAGTTTGCTATAATATTCCTCGAAATCACTCATTCCTGTAATGTGTATCTGTTCTGTCTGGAGTTGATATATCCTTGCCAAGTCTTTTTTTTTTGAATAATTTCGTTCAATTAGCTCCCACATTTCTTTAACAATTTGATAGAAAAGGAATTGATCCAAAATCTTGAGTTCCATGGAGTTGACAAGCCAATTAATCACATTAAGATTCTCACCTCCCATTCCTAATACATGGGATCAGTCTTGCTTGGGGCCTGCTTGGATCCGGTGATAAACTTAAGTCTTTGACGGCTCACAATAAATATCTTCATAGACTGAGCACACGGGAGATATTTTCTCCCATTCAGCTTGCCTTTTAACAACAGATTGCAGAAGTTTCTTTCTTTTATTGATTGTGTATGAATTCTCATGCACAACCTTATACTAATATGATGATTCAAATCACTGTCATTCAATATAAGAATTTTATTTGTTTTACGCAAATTGAAGGGAAGCCTTGGCGCACCGGTTGAGGTGGTGTCGTGTGACCTTGAGGTCACTGGTTCGAGTCCTGCAAGCAACCTCTTGCAAAAATGCAGGACAAGATTTGCCTACATTTCACCCTTGCGGTGGGAGTTGTCCCCGGACCCTCGCTGTGCGGGGATGTTTTGTGCATCGAGTTGCCTTTTTTTATTTGTTTCGCACAAATTGTTCATGGTTGTGTTCTTATAAAATGCCAGAAACTTTGCAACTTAGTTTTCGTTCTTCTAGGGATCTTAACCCTCTGCATGATGTCACCCTCCAGAGGGATTACATTGAGAAATATTATAGGAGCTTGATGCTCCTTTATCAGAAATATGCTGAGGTACTTTTTGAACTGGGATTATTCTGTACGGATGTACATGGGTCATATTTATTGTTGTGTTCATATACTAATTTATGGCCGTTAAATGCTGTTAAGTAATAATTTACAGTTTTTTCCCTGGGGAGACAAGATCACAAGCGAGTCCCTTAAATTTTTTTCTCCCATAGTCATATGGTCTAAGTACAGTTCAAGCCTGGAGAAACACGAGACTTTATATGCAGCATTCAAGGATTATTTTAAGGTACAACTTCTAGCTTTTAGTTTTATAAATGTATTAGATGATATATGCAAAGTATAATGGAGCCCATTCATCTTGTTACATTGTTTATATGATTCTTCCTTGAGAAAATACCCCCTTGTATTGTACAACCTCGGGCTCGTAAAGAGCCCTCAAGAAGCAAATAGGTCGAGATGGGCAGATGGGGCCAGGGGGGCCCACTCGCAAGAGGCGAGACGATGGACTCTCCAATGGGCAAAATACCCCCATCCAGAGGCGAGAGGACCTCCAGAGGCGAGAGGACCTCCTGGGGTGAGAGAATCTCCATCAGCAAGGAGGTCTCGCAGTACAGGGCGAGAGGCGCCGGCGAGATGGGCGGTGGGTCCCTCTCGCCGGCAGGTGCCTTTCCACTCGCCAGGGCGAGAAGAGGTCTTTTTATATTATATATCATATTTCCCTGTCAAACAGAGGTTTTTACTCTTCTACCCCGGGTACTTTTACCCTCTTACCCTTGGTGGACTGCATATAGCTCCTCAGAACAACGGAGTTTGGCTGTTGGCAGACCCAGCCAAGGGTACCCCGGTAATTTCAGATCGGTGTAGTCTTGTTATTGGCAGTTCAGATTCTGAAATCTATAAATAAGTCCATAGGGGTTCTTCAGAAGGGACTTTTCAAGACTTAAAAAGGGATCATCGGCACTGTCTTCTGAGGAACTCCAAGCCCAGCTTTTGGCTTTGGAGGGGAAGCTCTCTGTGACCTTCCGGGTAAGCGGTGGGACCTCCCTGCTGCGGTTTTGGGCCAGTTTTTTCTTAGTCCTTCACGACCTGTCGGAGGTCGGAGCTTGGGCCAAGTAGGTGCCGGCTACGCCCCTATTTTGCGAACATTTGTCGAAGTCAAGTTTTGGCTTCAACAGTTCTGGTGCGGTGAGCGTGAAAGTAGCCGGTTCAGGAAAAGTTTGAGTTTGGTCCTATGGCAGGAGGTGAAGGAGAAGGATCTGGTTCTGGAGGTTTCCCCTCCCAGGTAGAAGAGGCGACAAGGAAAATGCTGGAGGACTTCAGGCGAGAGGTCATGCAAACCATAAACTTGGCCTTCTCGGCAAGGAGCGAGTGGGCGACGCCTCAGGTCCCGATCGAGGTGGTCCCGCTTTTAGGCGAGAACGCCCCTGGTCAGCGCCCGGGGAAGGAGGTCCCCACGGAGGCTGGCGAGAGGGACGTGGCGGCGCGAGAGCTCTTCCCAGGCCAGCGTCCCGGGAAGGAGATCCCTGCAGAAGACGGCGAGAAGGAGGCAGCTATGCGAGAGCTCTTCCCTGGGCACGGTCTCACAGATCGGGCCAGTCAGCCGAGGCCGCGAGACGTGCCCTCTCGGCAAGCAGTCGGCGAGAGCCCGTTTAGTGAACTCGTCATCTCGGCTCCGGTACCGGAGGGGTTCCGGGAGCCCGACATGTCCTACTACTCAGGGAAGGATGATCCTGTACATCATGTACAATGGTTTGAAGATGTGGTTTCGATAAGACAAATGACGGATGCGTTTAAGTGTCGACTGTTTGCCATCACCTTGAAGGAGAAGGCGCGAGATTGGTTCCACCAGTTACCAGCAAGATCGATTTATTGTTTCGAGGATCTACGGAGAGGTTTCTTATTGAGGTTTTCAACATCGAAGAAGCGTAAGAAGGAGGCGGATTGCTTGTTCTCGGTAAGGCAGAGCCAGGATGAAACGTTGGGTCACTACGTAGATCGGTTTCAGGAAGAGATCCTCCAGGTCCAGGAGGTCCCTGGGTATACGCTGATGCTTGCATTCACCCTGGGACTGAGGCCAGGCTTCTTTAGTATGAAGCTGAAAAGGGTGCCCCCCCCTCTTTTGAGGAGCTTATGGAGAGGGCGGCGAAGGAGACGGATTTTGAGAGGGCCAATCCGGCGTTTGCAAGGAGGTTAGCCAGGTTGGCGGAGGACGGCGCAAAGGAACCAGGAGCAGGAAAGCAGAGGGAAGAGAGAAGGAGGGAGGAACCCCGAGGCCAGGGGCACCAAGGGCAGAATCATCGGGGGGCCCGAGAGCCGAACAACCGGATAGGTTGGAGGCCTCATGAGGGTCGCCCCCAGGAGTTAGGAGGAGGCTTCCAGGGAAGAGATAATTTCCGAGAGCCAAGGAGGTTCGATCAACCAGCATGGAGACAGGGAGCAAGAGATCGTTTTCAGCATCAGCAGGAGGCAATGGGGATCGGTCGGGGAAGAGAAGCTCGAGGAGGAAGGAGAGGAAGAGGAGAAGGAAGAAGGGGTGGGGTGGCGTTGCCTTTCTGTGACTTCCATCAGGAGAGAGGTCACGCTACAGCCACGTGCCCAGAATTCTTGGAGATGAGAGAGGCCAGAGGTTTGAGGAGGCAGGATCCGTCGGTAAGGATCGAGGAAATGCAGCAAGGGGAGGCGGAAGACAGGTGCGAGGACCGGGTGGATGTAGGAACCCGGGGAGGAATCGGGGCCATCCATGGAGGGATTGGGATCGAGGCCACCCAAAAGGGGAGCCTACAGTCCATGTTCCGAAAGGGGGTAGCCTCGACCTCCCAAACCCCGCCCCCGCTAGAAAAGATTACCTTCTCTTCAGAGGACATGCCGGAGTATGAGGACCCGTTCTGCGATGCCTTGGTAATCCAGACGGCGGTAGAAAACTTTACGGTCTCCAAGATCCTGGTGGATAACGGGAGCTCCGTAAATGTGATCTTTAAGAGGGCCTTCGACGAGATGCAGGTGGAAGCCAAGAGGATTTTGGCCTCGGATGGACCGTTGTTCGGATTCTCCGGGGAGAGAAAATAAGTAGAAGGGGGAGTAGGGCTGCACGTGAGGTTGGGGGGCGTGTCACGGAACTGCCAGTTCGTGATTGTGGACGCCCCGAGCAGCTACAGCGCCATCTTTGGGCGTCCCCTCATCAGCGCCTTTCACTACGTCCCCTCCTCTTTCCATCAATGTCTCAAGTTTAATAACGGAGGGGTGCAGGTCAGGGTCAGGGGGGATCCAAAAGTGGCAAGGCAGTGCTACGTCACAGCGGTTAACACCATATCTTGGATGACAGAGGCGGAGGAGTTGGAGAAGGAGATGGCGGCGCAAGAAGAAGCTATCAGGGAAGAAGAGGTGAGCCCAGAGGAAACGAGAGGAGGAACCAAAAAGGAAGGTGGGGGAGAGGAGACCGAGAAGCAGCAAGGAGGAGGTGTGCAGGAGGCTCATGGGGGTGTTGAGGTCGAGCAGCAACAGGAGAGCCCGGAGGGGGCAATGGAGATTGAGGAGGAGCAGAGGGGAGGAGATGTGCAGGAAGTCCGGAGGAGCGGGGAGTTGGAGCCACAGGAAAGAATGCAGGAGAAAGTGGGAGAAGAAGGGGCTGAGGAGGAAGCCCGAAGGGACATGGAAATTGAGCAGCAGCAGGACGAGGTGATGGAAGTTGAGGGAGCAGGAGGGGAGGAAGAGCTGGAGCAGGAAGAAGCAGGGGACGGCTGGGAGCAGTCGCGGCTGGAGGTGGCCGAGGAAGTGGTGGAGGTGGAGATCCGCACCAGCCAGGGGCAGGTACGAAGGGTGCGGATCAGCGGGGGCTTGAGCCCCGAGGACCAGGAGCGGATGCGGGCCTGCATTCAGAGCAACGTCGACGTCTTCGCTTGGAGCGCGGCGGACATGCCGGGCATTGATGCGGACGTGGCCTGCCACCGCCTAAATCTGGACCCTCGGACGCGCCCCATACGTCAGAAGATGAGAGCCATCGCCACCAAGCTGGAGGAGCCCATTCGCGAGGAGGTCAAGAAGCTCCTGGAGGCGGGCTTCATCTCAGAGATCCAGTACCCAGGCTGGATCTCCAATGTTGTAATGGTGAAGAAGGGGGGAGGAAAATGGAGGATGTGTATTGACTTTTCGTTATTAAATAAATCGTGCCCTAAGGATTGCTACCCCCTGCCTCGAATCGACGCGCTGGTTGATTCAACCGTTGGTTTTTCTGTTATAAGTTTTCTGGATGCTTTTTCGGGTTACCATCAGATCTGGATGCACCCTCCTGACGTCAAGGACGTCTCCTTCATCACAAGGGAAGGGTGTTTTAGTTATAACATGATGCCCTTCGGGTTAAAAAACGCGGGAGCAACGTACCAACGGATGATGGATCGAGTTTTCCAGGGCCAGAGGGGTCGGAACCTAGAAGTCTACGTTGATGATCTCATGGTAAAGAGCAAGGGAGTGAACTCGCATCTCCAGGATCTGGAGGAGACGTTCGCCACCTTGAGAAAGTTCAAAATGAGGTTGAACCCCCTAAAATGTGTTTTCGGGGCCAGTCGTGGGAAATTCCTTGGGCACCTTCTGACCCCGGCAGGGGTAGAACCTAATCCTGATAAAGTAAAGGCCATTCTGGAGCTGGAATCACCGCGAAACGCTAAGGAGGTGCAGCGCTTGACAGGAAAGCTGACCGGCCTTAGCAGATTCCTCTCTAGGTCAGGAGAGAAGTGCTCACCTTTCTTTAAAGTGCTACGAGGGAATCAGAGATTTGAATGGACAGCGGAGTGCGAAGAAGCTTTTCAAAAGCTGAAGGAGCAACTCTCCCGGGCTCCTCTGCTTCAAAGCCCAAAAGAGGGGGAAGATCTAACCTTGTACCTAGGAGTGGGAGCAGAGGCGGTGAGCTCCGTCCTAGTCAGAGAAGAGGGAAAGAAGCAGCTGCCCATTTATTATGTCAGCAGGATCTTAAGGAAGGCGGAGCTTCGTTACCCTATCCTAGAAAAGCTGGCATACGCCTTGGTTGTTTCAGCCAGGAAGCTCCGACCATATTTCCAAGCACATTCGATTAGAGTGGTGACGGACCATCCTCTCCGAAAGATTTTTGAAGGAGTAGAGCACTCGGGTAGGCTGGCCAAGTGGTCTATCGAGTTGAGCGAATTCAACATTTCGTTCGTACCAAGGCTCTCCATTAAGGCACAGGTGGTGGCCGACTTCTTGGCAGACTACGTCGCGGAGGTCGGGGCCGAGGAGCCGCAGCCGCCAGAAGCATGGAAGATAATGGTCGACGGGGCCTCGGGAAAGCACTCCCTTGGAGCAGGGGTGGTACTAACAAGTCCTCAGGGGGTGACCATATGACAAGCGGTCGCTTTGCATTTCCCCACAACCAACAACCAAGCAGAGTACGAGGCAGTGATAGCCGGCCTTCGCTTGGCTAAGGAGCTCGAGATTAAGGACGTTGAGGTTTTCACAGATTCATTGGTGGTAGCATCTCAGATACGTGGAGAGTTCGAGGCTCGGGAGCCCACCCTTGTGAAATATTTGTCCAAGGTAAGGACGATCATCGGGGGGTTCCGGACGTTCTCCATCCAGCACGCCCCCAGAGAAGAGAACACTGCTGCCGATCAATTGGCCAAGTTCGGACCTTAGGAAGGGGGTGCCCTGACTGATTTATTCCATCCAGCGATTGAAGAGGGGGAGCTAATGGAGGTGGATCGGCGGCCCTCGTGGGTAGATCCTTTCGTTACCTTCTTTCTGACAGGAACCCTCCCTGAGGGGGCCAAGGAGGCAAGGAGCTTTCGCCACAAGGCGGCTCATTATCTCATGCATGAAGGAGGACTTCACCGGAGGATGCTTTCGGGTCTCCTAGCTCGATGCGTAACGGAGGAGGAGACCAGACACATTCTGGAGGAGGTGCACTCCGGGGAATGTGGTAGTCATTCCGGAGGGAGGACGTTGGAAGCAAGGGTGGTCAGGCAGGGGTACTTCTGGCCCACCCTGAGGAAGGACGCGACAGAGTTTGCGAGGAAATGCCGAAAATGCCAGCTCTACGCCCCCCTCCAGCTCTTGCCGGCTCAAAGGCTCCGAAGCATCACAGCACCATGTCCTTTCGTCATTTGGGGAATGGATCTAGTTGGGCCTTTTCCTCCAGCTAGTGGACAAAGAAGATTCCTCCTGGTTATGATAGATTACTTCTCCAAGTGGCTGGAGGTTAAGGCGCTAGCAAAGGTGACCTCCCAAGTCATCAGGAACTTCGTCTGGGGGGAGATCATCTGCAGGCACGGGCTGCCTTAAGCCATCGTCACGGATAACGGCCCCCAGTTTGCTAGCGAAGAGTTCATCAGCTTCTGCACTCAGCTGGGCATCGACCTCAGGTTTGCCTCCGTCCACCACCCTAGGAGCAACGGTCAGGTGGAGGCGGCAAACAAGATTATCGTTAACTTGCTAAAGAAGAAGGTGGAGAATCTGAGAGGGAATTGGGTAGAGCAGCTCCCCTCGGTCCTGTAGGCTCTGAGAACAACCCCGAACACGGCCACTGGTGAGACCCCCTTCAAGCTTTCCCATGGTTGTGAGGCGGTACTACCAGTAGAGTTCGAGGTCCGTTCCCCACGAGTCGCGGCTGCAGGTGATGGGGACGAGGCATGGAGGATGGGAAATGAAGAAGGCTTGCGCCTCTCACTAGACCTTGCAGAGGAGCTGCGAGACGTAGCAGCCATCAGACAAGAAGAGATCAAGCGTCGAATGACAAAGCACTTCGACAAGCATATCAGGATAAAGCAATTCGCGGAAGGAGACCTAGTACTAAAAAAGGTTGATACGGCAGGGAGGTCCGCCCCGGTGGGAAAGCTCAATCCAAATTGGGAGGGACCTTATATTGTAGAGAGAGTGTTGAAAGCAGGGGATTACTACCTCCAGGATGTGGAGGGTAGGACCTTGAACCATTCCTGGAGTGGGGATGACTTAAAACGCTTCTACCCATGAGAAGGGAGAGCAGAAGATATGTACTCAAAGCATAATTAATATAATGTACTTCTCAAATTATTTCTCGTTCATTATTTCTCGTGAAGTCCTAATGACAGGAAGAGGTATCTTCATCGGCACCCCGAGCTCGGCTCGGCCCCAGGTAGACCCGCTGCGCAGGCTCCCATCTAGCTGGCAGGTCTGAAGGCTCGCCTGTGGGGGATAGGTTTTGGTTTGAGATCTTCATCGGCACCCCGAGCTCGGCTCGGCCTCAGGTAGACCCGCTGCGCAGGCTCCCATCTAGCTGGCAGGTCCGAAGGCTCGCCTGTGGGGGATAGGTTTTGGTTTGAGATCTTCATCGGCACCCCGAGCTCGGCTCGGCCCCAGGTAGACCCGCTGCGCAGGCTCCCATCTAGCTGGCAGGTCCGAAGGCTCGCCTGTGGGGGATAGGTTTTGGTTTGAGATCTTCATCGGCACCCCGAGCTCGGCTCGGCCCCAGGTAGACCCACTGCGCAGGCTCCCATCTAGCTGGCAGGTCCGAAGGCTCGCCTGTGGGGGATAGGTTTTGGTTTGAGATCTTCATCGGCACCCCGAGCTCGGCTCGGCCCCAGGTAAACCCGCTGCGCAGGCTCCCATCTAGCTGGCAGGTCCGAAGGCTCGCGTGTGGGGGATAGGTTTTGGTTTGAGATCTTCATCGGCACCCCGAGCTCGGCTCGGTCCCAGGTAGACCCGCTGCGCAGGCTCCCATCTAGCTGGCAGGTCCGAAGGCTCGCCTGAGGGGGATAGGTTTTGGTTTGAGATCTTCATCGGCACCCCGAGCTCGGCTCGGCCCCAGGTAGACCCGCTGCGCAGGCTCCCATCTAGCTGGCAGGTCCGAAGGCTCGCCTGTGGGGGATAGGGTTGGGTCAAACAATCTCCATCAGCATCAAACTGACAGTACAGAGAATTCACTTCGGCGGAATAGGGTGAAAAGTCCCCTTAAGCGACATTACACCTTAGTATCTCAACTTAGTGCTAAGGTACAAAAATAAACAAAGGAAAAAAGGGTGTGGAGTAGGGCAGGTGGCAGCACTCGCAGCGGATGGCTTTTGAGGATCGTCTCGCCGGTAGCGAAAGGGCACTCGCGAGGCAAGCCATGGCGTCGATTCGCGGCCGTTAAGCGCGTCAAAAAGCCGTCTCGCGTAGAACATAAAGGCAGATATAGAAAGGTTACGCGGCGAGACAAAGCGATAGCACCGTCCCGCAGGCAAAACACAAACCAGGGATTAACTTCACAAAATAGAAAACAAAAATAAAAGACAACAAAATTGAGCACTCGCTCGTCACTTGGCAGATGCCACAAAAATATGGTTTAAAGTTTTTACAACATCAAAAGGAGGAGAGAGTGATTCTAAATCTTGGAGGCGGCGCATCAGTCCTCCTCGCCGGATGAAGAATCATCGCTCTCCTCGCTATAGAGCTCGGGGACCAAGTCGTGCGCGGTCACTGTCTCAGATTCGTCCTTCACAACCCCCAGGTCTTTCATCATTTGCAGCACCAGCTCAGCCCCACGGACACCAGCATCTCGGCACCGCTCCTCAACTTCCTCGTAAGAGTAGTGTGGCGGAGGTGTCCGGAAGGGCTCGCGGCGAGATGACGACGCAGCTTCAGCCTGAAGGCGCGCGTTCTCAGCTGTCAATACCCGGACCTCCTCCTCCAAAGCTGCCACACGCGAACGTAGTTGTCCCGCCGTCTCGGCATCCTGCGGGATGACCTAGCAATTATCCAAGAATCATGGGAAAGGAAAGACCCAAGGGAAAAGAAAGTTATGGCTTACCACGCCGCCTTGGGCCTTCGCGAGGAGGGACTCGACATCTGATAACCTTCGCGCTAGACCAGTAGATTTCTCCCGCTCCGCCTCCAGATTTTCCTCGCTGGCCTTCCACTTTGAATTGATGTAAATTAGGCGGCGAGAGGAGCGGTGCGAGAACTCCAAGACCCGCATTTGGTGATGGCAAGTTTTCAGCACAAGGTCCTTGGTGGACTCGCTCTCAGGCGGAACGACGTCAAGGCCGCCATAGAGGCCGTACCCTATGGCGAAGGCGTGGCTGGTAGGGACCTCTTGCTCCTTCCAAGATGGAAGGAGGGTGGAGATGGACACGCGGTTGGCATCCCGCCCCCACAACAGAACCGGGTCGCCGACGACATCATAAACCACGGGACCCAGATTGTAATTCATGTGAGAGGCGGGGGCGGGACGGCCAGAGGAGTCGCCCTCGCGAGAGGAGGTGGCAGCCACCTGTTCAGGAGCAGCAGCTCGCGGGTTGGAAGCAGTGGCGGGCAGATTGGAGGCAGCAGCAGGCTGATCAGAGAGTACCGTCTCGCGGATAGGCGAGACGGCCTGGTGATTAGGCGAGGGAGGCGGTGGAGTTTCCCCTATAGAGATAGGGCTCCCTTGAGGAGCCTTCCTCCTTTCCTTGGAAATAACTACAGCCTTCTTCATCTTCTTTTTAGGAGGGCTGGAGCGAGAGGGGACCGTGTCATCTCCGGGACGCTTCGGCGGGATGACCTCCAGGGACTCTCTCGCCGCCTCTGCCGCTGCATTGGCGAGATCAAGACCCTTGGCGGGGTGAATATTGCTCTTGTAAGGAGGGGACGCTGGAACGATTCGCTCACCTAAAAGCGAGCAGGGGTTAGGAAGAAGCGAGACGACAAATAGCGAGGAGAGAGGGACGAAAGAATAAGATAAGAATACCCTCGCCCGGGAGCACTGGGAGAAGCGAGTCGAGGCCTCGCCGCAAGAAGTTGACCTCGAAGTTCTTGCCAACTAGGTACGCGCACAACAGCTTCTCTGGCCCACTGACTTGGGGGGTGGCGTAGAAGCTCTCTGGCGTAGAGACCGGCGCGAGAGGGATGCCGCCGAAGTCAGCCCGGTCTCCCCGGATGAAGACGAATCGGGTGAGCCAGTGATGGTTCTTGTTAGGCGTCTCGCATACCTTGAGCCCCTGCCCAGTAAAATACGAGACGCCATCGGCGTTGGCGTGGCAGATGAAAAGCTTGCGGAAGGCCGTCAAGCTGAACTCGATGCGCTCCCGGCGCATGTAGC
Source organism: Platanthera guangdongensis (assembly GCA_039583875.1). NCBI lineage: Eukaryota > Viridiplantae > Streptophyta > Magnoliopsida > Asparagales > Orchidaceae > Platanthera > Platanthera guangdongensis. The sequence goes on along the minus strand of CM077153.1, from coordinate 12,842,480 downwards.
AGGCGAACGCGATCAACACCGAGATGGCGTTAGGGTTGAACTGTGTCGGGACGACACCAAAGTATTTGAAGGTCTGCTTCACCTCAGGCCAAAGGGGCAGTCGCAGCCCCGCCTCGAAATGCGAGACAGGGAAGGCGAGTTCCCCCGGATAATATGTGTTGATGCACTCGCCGACCTTGGGGGGACGCGACTCGACCCCTTCCCCCAGTTACTCGCGGGCAAACTTATCATGGTCTTCTCGAGGGAGCCGGCCGAGCGGGAAGTCATGGTCAGTAAACCTCTTCCCGCAGCGGCTGCGCCCCTCACCCTCCTCTACCTTCTTCTTACCCATCTTCTTTGGCGAAATGATCTTCGGCGAGATGAAGGAAGAAATAGGCAAGAGATCTAAGAGAGAAAGGCGAGAAGGGTCCGGCGAGACGAAAAGGTCAGAAGGCCAAGAACTCGGGTAACGGCAGAAGCGGAAAGTGCGACATCTAATCCCGGAATAGACATATTTATAACTGATACATAGCCAATGATTAAATGGGCGGGAAAATATGGGGGAGGGGAAGAGTCGATGTCTTTTCTCTCTCCTAAACCTCGATCGGCGCGACCCATCACAATCAGGAAAAATATATAAATATTTAGCATAAATTAAAAGGAGGATTAAAAAAGGGAATGAAAAATTAAGCCATAAAAATATATGTCCAGAAATCGTCCCGCAGAGGACCAAGCTCTCTGCATACTTTGGCGAGACTACCATTATTACAACTTTTGCGAGAAGAAGAAAAAAAAGGATAGCGAGACGGACATTCTTCAGTACGGGCGCCATTCCCAGCGGCCACCGCGAGCTCCCCCGCGAGGAGGTCTACTCCTCGAGTGGAAGGAGCGGATGGTTTCAAGACCACGTCGCGCGAGACGGAGCTGCATATCGGTCTCATTGATGATAGCCTCGGGGTCGGTGCCGTCGACATCTAGCTCGGCATTAGCTCCAGAAGATAGACGAGCGCACTCGCCCTCCAGCGACTCGATGCGCTTCTCCGCGGCCTGTTTGTCTAGAGTCAAGGAGTGGATAAGGCGCGCGTGCTTCCGGAAGAGCTCGGCCGTCTTCCGCTTCATCTCCACTGGATTTGAAGGGTCACCCAGATAGTCTTCAATCCCGTCTGCAGGAGGAGGCGAGACGGAGAGTCGCTTTGGCTGCTCCTCAATAGGAGAGTTGGCCCGAGAATCTGCGCAAGGGGTGCAGAGGCAAGGTGGAAGAGGCACTCGCAGAAGGGAGTGAGAGTAGTGAAGGGGATTCAAAAGGGCGAGGGAAGGTCCCTTACCAGGATGGCGAGAGGTATCGGCGGCCGGGGAGGGGTCATCCCTCCTCTCGCTGGGAGTAGTTGGGGGAGTAGATGAGGGCTGCGAATCGAACTCCTCGCAGCGGGCAGCAGAACCATCTCGCGGACTCTTCGGGGGCTGCGGAACCACAAGAGCCCCCTGAAAAAGCATTAGTCAACAAGAGAGCACCCGGTCGCGGAGATAACAATGGTAATAGCGAGTACCCACCTCTTTTTCCATGGAGGGCGAATGGGGAGTGGGGATGGTTTCCAAAGCGACGCGAGACAAATCTCCTGCGGCAGGTGATGGGCCCCCAGCCTTCGTCTTTTTCAGGCGAGACGACGGGGCGAGAGGGCGAACCAGAGAAAAGGTAAAAGCAGCCACGTTGGCCTTATGTTGCTCTCGCACCAGTGCGAGACGTTCGCGAAAACTTTGACTGTGCGTCATTCCGAAAGACTCAAGAATAGGGAAGAAGAAGAATATGCAGAGCGGGGCGCCAGGTGTGCGGGGCAGGAGTCATATATTTATAGGCCCCGGTGGAGGCCTCAGAAGATTCCTCATAAATACGTTTTTTAATGCGCCTCAAATAACGAGCCTCGGTTGAACATTCTTTTTGAGCTTAGAGTAATCTCAAAAAGAGCGGGGATTGTGTACAACCTCGGGCTCGTAAAGAGCCCTCAAGAAGCAAATAGGTCGAGATGGGCAGATGGGGCCAGGGGGGCCCACTCGCAAGAGGCGAGACGATGGACTCTCCGATGGGCAAAATACCCCCATCCAGAGACGAGAGGACCTCCAGAAGCGAGAGGACCTCCTGGGGCGAGAGAATCTCCATCAGCAAGGAGGTCTCGCAGTACAGGGCGAGAGGCGCCGGCGAGATGGGCGGTGGGTCCCTCTCGCCGGCAGGTGCCTTTCCACTCGCTAGGGCGAGAAGAGGTCTTTTTGTATTATATATCATATTTCCCTGTCAAACAGAGGTTTTTACTCTTCTACCCCGGGTACTTTTACCCTCTTACTCTTGGTGGACTGCATATAGCTCCTCAGAACAGCGGAGTTTGGCTGTTGGCAGACCCAGACAAGGGTACCCCAGTAATTTCAGACCGGTGTAGTCTTGTTATTGGCAGTTCAGATTCTGAAATCTATAAATAAGCCCATAGGGGTTTTTCAGAAGGGACTTTTCAAGACTCAAAAAGGGATCATCGGCACCGTCTTCTGAGGAACTCCAAGCCCAGCTTTTGGCTTTGGAGGGGAAGCTCTCTGTGACCTTCCGGGTAAGCGGTGGGACCTCCCTGCTGCGGCTTTGGGCCAGTTTTTTCTTAGTCCTTCACGACCAGTCGGAGGTCGGAGCTTGGGCCAAGTAGGTGCCGGCTACGCCCCTATTTTGCGAACATTTGTCGAAGTCAAGTTTTGGCTTCAACATGTATCATTCTGATTTTATCACCCTGAATAAGGTTATCAAAGATTAGTGATGACATTTTGGTAGTGTAGTTTAAGATCAAAGATTGTTTGATTGCATGCATGTAAAATACATGCAAATTATGAATTGAGATTAAAACAATGCAATATATTTAATTTGCTTTGAGTTGTTTGGTTGAATGTTTGGTAAATGTGTATATATTTTTTCCTGTTTGTTTGAATGTGTCTAAAATCGGGTACAACAACAACACTCAAGCATTTATCCCACTATAGTGGGGATTGAATGTGTCTAAAATCAGTACTTTAGAAAAATATTATAGTTAGTTAACGTCTAAGAAAATAATTACAGACAGCAATTTTAAAGTTATCAAGTGTGTGGGGAGGCTGTGTTTGCGAATTACGGTGGTAGTAGGGCTGGGATTGATGCTTAGGATCAAATGTGCCTGGAGACGGGGTGCATAGATGAAAATTTTAGGTCTTCGTAAATTTGGCAGATTTTGGAGTCTTCAGGTAATGGTGAAAAGACTCGGGAGTGCTATTAGGAAAGTGGGGTGAAGAAAGGTTGAGGGCACGGAGGCTTGGGTGGGAGGTGAGGTGGGCTGTCAAGGGAAGGCGGGGTTGATGTGCGGGTGGGGAGGCTTGTGGAGAGATGTTACCGTGGAGGAGAGGGTGCATGGTCTAGTGAAGGCAGTGATGGTTAGCTGGGGAGGTAGCAAAGGGAGGATCCACGATGCGCTAAATGGGGAATTACGCCTTGACAGACAACTCTTAGGATTTGAGCAGGGGAGGCTAGGCAGTTGTTGGGCGAGTAGGGGAGGTGGCGCATGCTGTGAGGAGGCAGATGACAATGGCCAGGGTGGTGGTCGTGACGTCGCATCTCAAGACCTTTTGGCTTCAGCGCCAAGAGGGGGAGATCGCCTCGCACGATCTCTATGGTTGCTGTCTCAAAACTTCAGTCCTCTCCATACAACCATGTGAACTAAAATAGTGGGAGTTTAGATTAAATCATTCAATATCTCAGTTCATCCGATCTCGTGATTTAGCCTTAAATCCAAACGACTAATAAAAATACATAAACAATGAATAATTGTCTTGAATGCGTTGATTACCTCAAATCTTCTACCCGACGATTTGAAAATCTCAATCAATTATGGAGCGAATGATCTCCATCAATATCGTGGCTTAGAGTCATTCATTTTTGATGAATGGAGACTATCATTCACCTGATGCAGGCTAAACAAAAATCGATGTAGCTCCAAGAACTCTGACACAACCTCAATCTCATATCTTCCGAGAGATATTTCCATTAGAGTTCATTGCCCACTGAAGTTGTTGAGGATCCCACAAATGATGTAAGCCATTGTAGAGGTGAATGGTAAAGTTTCGATGAGTTGAATGCTAAAGCTAGGTGAAAGTGTGGCTTAGGAAGTAGTGAAGTTTTATGCCGACATCCACAATAACAAGGTGAAACATCATTTAGAATCAATCTACATTAAATACAAGTTGAATACCCATATTCCTAGTGATATGAATCTCATATGAATTTGGCTCAAATCTTTCTCTGGATAGTGTATGGACTAATTCACATAATACTCAAATTAATAGCAGTTCCTAAGGGGAATCTCACAGGTCATGTGTAAATTATCACTTGATTATCTTCTTTAATCATCTGCTCTCTCATGTAATTATCCGTGCAAGCTATACATATTTCATTATTTAATATAATTTTACATCGGAAATTGATATAAAGCTCGTGCAAATGTTGCAAAACAGATGTAATGAACTCATTGGAGAATGTTACTCCAACATGTGGTGGCTGTCCTTAAGTTGTGTTGGTTTATCAATAGGATCGTTGGATGGGGTGTGAAACTCTTTGGCTAATAGGAACACCCAAATGACTATGTGAGACATCAAAACTATTGCATGTTGACTCATATAGGTTCTTTGCATTAGCGCTAGGGTACTTTTGTTTAAGTTCAGCATTGTATGCCTACATTCACATCTTCATTTCAAAAGATGAAATCCCATAGATTCATCACGTGTCAAGTTAGTAAAGAGCTAAATATGGCTAGAAATAAAAATTGCATCTACAATGTGAGGAAATAAAAAATAAATTGCAGAAGGACCAATCTGGGAAGAGGGGGCTCGGGGAGGGGTGAGGGGGTGGGGTGGGGGTGTGAGGGAAGGTGGGGTTGGGGTGGGAGTAGGGAGCCCCCAAAAGGGCTATGACACTAATGGAGAGGGTGCGTGGAGTTATGTTAGGCGGCGACGGGACGCAGAAAGGTTGTTGGAGGCTGGGGAGGTTGTAGGGAAGGGATGAGGCATGCAGTTGTCGTACAGGGTTGGATGGCAAGTATAACAAGGTACGACTGCTGAAATTTGAGCAGGGGAGGCTATGTGACTGGCTGGGAGAGCATACATGGAGGTCACACAGTGACACAAGTGGAGATGTGATTGACAACTGCAAGGGTGGTGGTCGCATCACGAGATCTTGTAGTTGGACATCGATATAGGGAGATTGCGTTACACATTCTCTATGACTGACAGTTTCAAGCTACAATCAAAACTTTGGATAAAACCCTACAAAGTAAAACTATGTGGTATTTGAATAAAACCCTACGAAGTTAAACTGTGCGGTGTATTGGGGGAGATGGAGATTTTGGGTTAAATTGCCCGATGGCTCGAATCTTCTGATCATGTAATATAGCTTAACTCACAAACCATGACTCAGACATATAAAAAAAATCTCACTAAATTCAATGACGCGTTTAATCGCCCCTGGTATTTAAATATATTGATCACAAAAATCGGCCAAGTGTAGTACTGTCGATTTCTATGAGAATGAAAAAATATATATACAACAAATGATGCAAAATATTTAGATGCTTAGATCAACTTAGTGTTGAAGGATTATGGAGGAAATTTGATAAAACTAAATAATGTGAATACGATTGCTCAAAATGATATGAGAAGGATATGCTTTACATTTCATCCTACGCTCAACAAGAACACATAAAATGATGATTCATAAACCCCCAAAAGATGGGTAATGCTAGGAATGCTTAAATAAAGTTGTTATATTTGTCAATGTTTTATAAACACAATTTTATTTATTTGCATACCTGAAATTTTTAACTCCGTTTTTTCTAAAATGCTTTTATTGTTGTGACATGTTGGCTTTAAGCTTCATTTAGCACGATAGTGGCAGATATGAACGTGGTGGTTATGAGCCGTCATTCTTGAACGTCCGACCTCACCTATGGAACTACATCCCTTTTATGTTCAAAACTAGTTTTCTTTTCTTGGCGGTGGTCGTAACCGTTGTCATGTCAAACATACGATCTATGACAGTGACGTTTGTTGATGTTTTTTTACCCTAGGTGATCGTTTACTCAAGTCGAAGGGTGGCGGGACAGGGTCTCCGAGTTTTCAGGTGCTGTTGAGCGAGTTTTGTTAGAATCAGAGAGTACTCGCGGGGGTGGACAAGAACTTTACGACTCTTTTTGAGATCTCTGTCAAATGTCCCTTCTGCAATAATTCTGACCCTTTTTATAGGCATGGGGCTGCCCTACGGTCAGTCCCCTTTTCCCGAGCTGTCTAATCTTCTAGATGTGTGTAGTGGGTTCCGGTATCTTCTACGACATTCTAGCGATGAGGATCGTGCTATTTGGACATCCCTTTCTAGGCGAGTTCCTTCGAGATGGGCAAGAACCAAAACAATACTTGAGCGAATACACGATCAGCGAGATCATTACCCGCTATAACTCACCCTTTTCCAGTGTGAACTATCCCTGAAAGGGATTCGCTTCTTTCTCCTTTCCGTGAGTTTGATTTGGGTAAAATATCTAAACAGTTATCCCTGCATTTTCCTAAATCTGGGGATTTTGGGAAAATTTCAACCGGCGAGAACCTGTTTCTTTTTCAAACCTTTTCTTCAACTTATAATTACCCTCGGCTGGGCTGCTTTTTAGTCATACAATTTCTGCCGACAACTTATATTTTAGTGCGACTACCCTTGAAATAAGCTAATTTTCAAGTAACGGTGAACTCATGGTGTCACGACCCGTCTAAAAGCGATAGTCAGAGTGCTCTTCGGGTGAGTCGTGATGTCACAGCCATGGGGGAAAAATGCTCCATGTCTGTTAGGCGAGAGCTGATTTAGTATATGGAATTTAAAATAAACATTTCAGTGTAAAATATATTATTTTTATGTGGAAGCTTTAAAGTATAACAGTGAAAAATTTGATGCACGTATATTTTAATAAAACTCATGATTCAAAGTGCTAATACTAATTTCATGCAATAAAAATCCCAAAGAAAATGAACGTGCAATCTATCCAAATTCAATACATAATTTTTAGCCCGGCAGTTGTCCATGAATCAAGAGAAAATGACTGATCATAACTATTACATAATAAGCAATATCCGACAGTGAAGGAAATGAAATATAAAAAATTAAAAACATAGAACCTGACATGACAAGAGATAAGATAACCTCCAGGAATAGGAACTAGGCGTTGATCGGGCTCAGGAACCTGGCAGCGCATTCACGACAGCTAAGGAAGATTCCAAAACAAATAAGGAAAAATCTATAGGACTTTGACAGGAAATAAATAAATACATAACTAGCAAAAATGGTTAGAAATATACTTATACTGATACTCAGGAGGGGAGACAAGTGAAACATGCAGGTAAGTAAATAAAACAGAGACAACAAGAATTATTAGCTTAAACGAGAGTGTACCATATATTAATTCATGTAATGTCATAAGTTATAACAATTGAAAGGTGTATGTGTTTTTATTTGATACACAGGATTCATGATTCAAGGGTATTCAAGTTTAGATGCAAGTCTTATCAGAGATTTAGGATTTCTGCCCGTGATTTCTATGGGGCGGCTCTTTCGAACCCTCACCCTTGAGCAAGAGAGTTTATGCTTCCTATGACCGGTCATTTGTTCCCGTTATGGATTCAAGATGGAACTCAAGTCGAGTTGCATCGGTTAAACACTACTTTTCAATTTTTGTTTATGATATTAATGAATTAAATGATTCATAGTTCGTGATTCTAGCAGGAACACATTTACGTCAAAGGGAAAAATCGGATCATGGAACAATCTTTACCCAAGTCTTGCAACCAAACATGCATAGGAAGCAATATTCGATGACACCAAAAACTAGTTAATTGGCTTTATACTTTGCGGGTTCAAATATCCACAGGTGGTAAGATTTCTATGCATCGATTTTGGGATAAACAATACTCATCTAGATTAAACAATTCTAAGACACAATTATCTTCCCGGTAAACGTGTGTACGATCCAAACATTATATAACACACAAATCATTCGTTTGCTAAAAGAAACATTAACAATTAGCATTATGACACTTGTTGCTCATGCGCAGGAATCTATGTCAACTGAGAAAATTATTCATCTTAGTGGATATCCAAATAATAATTATTCATGATCAGAAATCAATGTCATTACAAATGTATTAAACCATAAACTACTAACTTGTCTGATTATACATTCTAGATTAAAATTCATTTAACAGATCAAATATTCAAGAGTGAAGTCATGTAATCATAAGAACAGACACATTAATTTAAGCTCAATGTTTGGAAGAGAGAGATTTCTCTACTTGCCTTAAGTCAGGCTGAATTCGGCGGTGGCGGCTAAGCGGCGCAAGCAAATTTAACAGCCTTATTTAAATCTGTTCAAGGAGAAACATGAATGATATTTGACATAACAAAAATTCCTACGCTGGGACATACATTTAACAACATAAAAACCTAAAGAAAAAGGGGGTGTAGCAAATTTTCCTCCCTCCTAAGTGAGGGGAGAGGAGATGCCACGAAGAATCGGAGATTTGACAGCGCTTTGGCCAGGTGAAACCCTAAATCAGAAGGAGTTTTATGTGATCCCACCAATTGAATCAAGGAGCGGCGTTAAAAATTACGAATACAAAATGGTTAGACGATTGTAAGAGGGACATAAACTTGAATCACAAACAACAACACTTAAGCCTTTTTCCCACTAAAGTGGGGTTGGCTATATGGATCTTTTGTTGCCATTGTGCCCTATCTTTTGTCATAATCTCACTAATGCCTAAGTATATCATGTCGTTCCTTATAGAGTTATAGTTTCATTCCAATTTTAATGTTTTGAATATCGGATGTCAGCGGCATATCAGATTGAGTTTTTAAATGTCGGATGTCGGAAGTCGGAGACATGTTTGGATATTTTAAATTATCGGATTTCCATGTCTTATAAATATATAAAAATAGAAAAATAATATAACAAATAGATAAAAAAATAAGCCATTTATATTACGAAATAAAATCATATAGTATTTAAGATAAAATATTATTAACAAATACAAAATGATACATTGTAAAATATATTTATTAGTATGTAATAATTTTTTTTAATAATAATAAGTTTATTACAAATAAAGAAGATTTAAAAGTTAAAATCCTTAAGGCTACGTTCATTTGACTGTTTTCATTGGAAGGTTTTCGTTTTGGTTCAAAATAATAAAAAAAATCATGTGTTTTCATTTTGGGCCAAAACTAAAAGTTATATTCATTTGTAGGATGGTTTTAATATTCGTTTTGGGCCAAAACAAAAATTTATGTTTGCTTGGAGGCTGGAGAAGGTCGAGGCAAAGACAATAATTATGGTGTTTCTTCAGTGCAAAGGCCATATTTGAAGCAGAAAAATAGGGGTTTGGATTTGCTATCTGTTGGCAATGGTTAAATCAAAAGAAAACATAATAGTAGGGATTCCTCAATGATAGCTGCTTGAATACTTCAGTTTCTGGAATTTGTGGAGCCTGTAGAGAAACTGAGTATTGAAACCTGTGGGCTGTATTCAATGTATTAACCTTCAAGTATGAGTACATATATATAGGAAGAGAGAAGTTCCAAGGAATACATTGTGGGACAAAATATAAGACACACATGGGCTTAAATGGGCCACAATTACAATGGGCTTTTACATATCTTTTTACTATCTTCTAACACTGTCCTCCGCAAGCTGGAACATACAAATCATAAGCATCAAGCTTGGATAGAAACTGCAGATACAATGGCCGAGGTAGTGCCTTAGTAAAGATGTCGACAACTTGCTCAGAGGCTGGTACATGTTCCAATTCAAATTTTTTCAGTTGGACCTTCTCCCGAACGAAGTGACAATCAACCTCAATGTGTTTTGTTCGCTCATGGAACACAGGGTTCTTTGCAATATGTATGGCAGCCTGACTATCGCAGAACAAGAGTTGCTGGTGAGGAGAGTTTGACACTCAAATCACAAAGAAGGCTCTCCAACCAAGTAAGTTCAGAAACGACAGGAGCCATTGCCCGATACTCAGCTTTAGCAGAAGAGCGAGCAACAACTGATTGCTTCTTGCTACGCCATGTGATGAGATTTCTCCAAAGTAGGTACAAAAACTAGTGGTGGACCGTCGATCATCAAGCGAGCCTGCATAATCAGCATCAGTGTACGCGACAAGAGATAGGGATGAAGATGACTTGTATACCAACCCTCGTCTCGGGGCAGCTTTTAAGTACTTGAGGATGCGTTCGACATCTGTAAATGAGAGATCCTTGGTGAATGCATAAAGAGACTAACCACTCCAACAACAAAAGAAATATCAGGCCTTGTAACATTTAAGTATATCAGTTTTCCTACAAGGAGCCGATAATATTCAGGATTTGTAAGCAGAGAATTTGATTCTGTTCCATGAGAACTTAGCTTGTGGTTGACATCCATAGGTGTTTCCGCGGATTTACATCTGGAATAACCAGCACCCTGAAGAAGGTCAAGACAATATTTCTGTTGAGATATGACCAGACCATCAGGTCGACGAGCAACCTCAAATTCAAGTATCGAAGGTTTCCCGATCTTTTGTTTGGAAGATAGAGTTTAAGTGTTGTTTGATCTGGTGTATCCCGGTGGAGTCATCGCCAGTTATCAAAATATCATCCACATAGACTAAGAGAATGACAGTCCCTGTTGATTGATGACGAGTAAAAAGTGAGAAGTTAGCCGAGCTCCGCTGAAAGCCAATATCACGAACAACCTTGCTAAATTTTCCAAACCAACCTTGACGGGACTGTTTAAGACCATAAATAGCTTTACGCAGACGACACACCCAAGACTCCCCCGTGGTCTCAAACCCGGGAGGTTGGTGCCTGAAAACAGTCTCATGAAGATCACCATCAGGAAAGACATTTTTAATGTCCAGCTGATGTATGGGCTAGTGACGGTGAACTGCAAGTGAAATAAGGACCCGAACAGAGTTTAGTTTGGCGACAGGGGAGAAGTTCTCCTCATAGTCCAAGGCCTGTTGCCGAGTGAACCCACGAGCCACAAGACGGGCTTTGAGGCGGTCGATTGTCCCATCCAGAGCATGTTTAATAACAAAGATCCATTTACAGCTAACACATGACTGGGCAGAAGGAAAAGGTACCAGATCCCAAATGTGATTAGCCCAAAGGGCTGACATCTCTGCATCCATTACCGCACGCCACCCAGGGTGTTGAAGAGCCTCCTGCACAGTGTTAGTAAGAGAAATAGAGGAAAGAGCAAGAGCAAATTTGAGCAGATGAGGAGAGAGCCGATGTAACAAAACGTAGTTTGCGAGTGGATGAGCCGTAGAAGTGGAGGCAGGATCAGCTGGCCGCGGGATAGTACTGGTACACGGTAGCAGTGGTTGGGTTCCAGAGTTCGGATTACGGTGAGTGTAGACACGGATGAGAGGTGGTTTGGGTGGTGGTGGTTCCTTGTGGGGTGTTGGAAGAAGAGTAGATAGAGAAGTCGTGACTGGGATAGTAGGACGAGGCACGAGGGTTGAAGTTGATGAGTGAAAGGGTTGGTCTTTCAGGAAAGTAACATAAGTAGAAACAACCACTTTCCGATCGACTGGAGAGTAACATACATAACCTTTTTGAGTGCGAGAGTACCGCACGAACATACATTTGGTCGCACGGGGGGCAAATTTATCCGTAGACGGACAACGATTATGAACATAGCAGACACAACCAGACACCCGAGGAGCGAGGGGAAATAGAGATTGAGAGGGAAAGAGGAGGCTAAACGGAGTGACGAAGTTGAGAACGGAGGAAGGCAGACGGTTGATGAGATGACATGCAGCCGACACTGCAAAGTTCCAGAATTCGGATAAGTACCTGCATCTGAAGCATTAAGGACCAAACAACATCAAGTAGATGACGATTTTTGCTTTCAACCACACAATTTTGCTGAGGAGAATAAACGCATGATGTTTGATGTATAATGCCAAACTTAGCACAAATTGTAGGGAATGTTTGGCTCATATATTCTCACGCATTATCAGTTCGAATGATTTTAAGCGGAGAAGAGAACTGAGTACGAAGTTCAGTAACGAACATACGAAATATAGAAGTGAGTTCAGTACGATCTCACAGTAAATATAAACATGTTATACGGGAGTAATCATCAATAAACGTTACAAAGTAGCGGTACCCAAATACACTAGAAACTTTATAAGGGCCCCAAATATCAGAATGGACAATAGATAAAGGTGTAGTACTCCGATGATAAACAGGACTAATGGAAACTCGATGTTGTTTACCAACGATACATGATTCCCAAGTAAACTCATTCAAGGAGACATCCGAAAGATCTTGCTTGAAAATCTGGAGGGGAGCATGCCTGAGACGACGATGCCACTCAACCGAGGAGACAATAGAAAGAGCATATGGAAGAATATCAAGAAGATAGATCCCATGCGACAGTCCCCCGCTACCAATAATATTCCGCGTTTGCTGATCCTGCACAATAAAAGACGATGGTGAGAATGTAACATGACAATCAAGATCCTGCGTAAGTCAGCTAACAGAAAGTAAGTTAAACAGGGAGCCCGAAATATGCAGAACCGAGGTTAAGGAGAGGGTGGGTGTGAGATGGATATCGGCAGCTCCTGAGACGGGTGGATTCACCATTGGCCACAGTGATGAACTTGGGATGAGGAGATGCCAAGTATTGCTGCTGCTTCTGGGAAGTAATGTGGTGGGTGGCACCAGAGTCCATGATCCAGTGGGAACTCCGAGATAGACAGGATATACGTTCATTGGTGATGGAAGCCACGGAGCACGAGGAGCGAGCAATCACCCCTTGGACTTGCTGAAGCTGAGTGCGAAGAGTATCAATGTCAGACTGAGAGGTTGAAGAATCTGAAGTAGAAGCAGAGTGTGGAGACTCGGCCTTAGTGAAGGTAGCAAGATGGGGCGGCAGACCATGTTTACGATAACAAGTGGCCTCCAGCTGATTATCCCGACCACAAAAAGTGCATTGAAGGGAGGATTTTCCATCACGTCCTCGTCCCCGAGACAGATGGCGACCCACGGGCTGAAGGACCACCATTGGAGTGATGTGGTGAAGGTAGTTGTAGAAGAGTAGGACAGGGAGGCATAGGAGCCTTGGGCGGCAGGGTGACCTTCAGAAGCATTGAACAGACATCTGAGAGAGAGAGATTAGTGGAGGAGGAGAGGATCTGCGCTCGAACACTATGCAGATGAGAAGGGACCCTCGCCATCATCATGGCAATCCCTATGGCCTCTTTTTGTGCCCGTTGGGAAACCATATCTGTAGTAGGAGGCTAGTGTTGTATCCAAGCCTCAACAAGGGTCTTGGCCCTGACAAAGAATGAAGTCATATCGTCTGGCATCCCGGGATCAAGGGATTGAAGATCAGTGATGATATCAAACAAATGTTGGAGGTTGATTTGGTCAGGATAGAAGGAATGAAGTTCCTCCTACATGGGCTTAGCCGTATCATGATACATGGCCATCTTGTAAGTCTCGGTATCCATAGAGTTGAGAAACCAGGATTGCACACACCCGTCATCACGAAGCCACTCATCAGTGGGAAGGGCAGGAGTAGCCCGGGTCAAGTGATGAAGAAGACCTTTCGTCTGGAGCACTCGATGAACAGAATGTACCCATTCCACAAAGTTCCGTTTTCCATTTAGAGATATGGTGGTAATCCTGAGTTCATCCCGACGATCATTAGCGGAAGTAGCAACACGAGGTGGCAGAGGCGAGGCAGCATCGGACTCGTCGGAGGTAGTAGTGGAACCCATGAAATAGCAAAAAGGAGATCAACAAGGTCTAGCCGTAGAAAGAAGCCTAGCCGCTGCGGATAGACAAGGCACACAGGAGAGAAACCGCGGAAAGAATCTCGTGTTGCAAGCAAGAATGTCTCCAAAGAGACCAGCAAACGAGCGGTAAGAACCAGTCCGCTGCGGATAGAAGGGAAGAAGAGAGGCCACAGCTAAAGCAGCGCGCGACAAGCAAAGCACCGGGCCGCTGCAGATAGAAGTAGCGGATAGAGGCAGCGGATAGGGCAAGACCGCGGCGACTGGAAGACCTAACAAAGGGCCAGCGGTTAGGCGAGACCGCGGTGAGAAGGAGAGGTCGAACGACCAACTGAAGCAGGCAGAAACAACAGACAGGAGCAACGACTAGAAGCAGCGGAAAGGAGCATTGACTAGAAGCAGTGACAAAGAACAGCGACAAGGAGCAGTGGCAAGGAACAACGACTAGAAGCAGCGACAAGGAGCAGCGACTAGAAGCAGCGACAAGGAGCAGTGACTAGAGGCAGCGACAAGGAGCAGTGACTAGAAGCAGCGACAAGGATAAGCCCGCAACGGTTATGAAAACAACGACAACAAAACAAGCAGCGGCTAGAAGAACGAACAATGAGAAGAAAGTGGGTCCCACCGGGCAGAGAGAAGAGAGCTATAAAAACAGAGGGAGGGAGGAGAGGAGGGGTAGAAGCCACAAAGAGAGGAGGGGTGGTTAGAGAAGAGAAGTCCGCCGAACAACAGTGGGAAGGAGGGACGAGACAGCGCGGATAACAGCGGTTAGAAAAAGGGTAGCCGCCCGGGATCAGATTCCCTCTGATACCATGTAGATAAACTGAGTATTGAAACCTGTGGGCTGTATTCAATGTATTAACCTTCAAGTACGAGTACATATATATAGGATGAGAGGAAGAGAGAAGTCCCAAGAAATACAATGTGAGACAAAACATAAGACACGCATGAGCTTAAATGAGCCACAATTACAATGAGCTTTTACATATCTTTTTTACTATGTTCTAACAGAGCCAAATGACACCCAAAAAAAGAAGAGCAAGTTTGGAAGTAGAAATCTCTGTCAAGATGAGGTTGTTATGAAGGAGAAAAATATGGGTTTGGTTCTTTGTGAAGGCCTTCTTTGAAGCAAAAAAATCGGGGACTGGATCGCCCAAAGCTTGCGAGAAGAAGAGGCAGCGGAATAAATCGTGTAATGGACCGAGACGAAGGAGAGATCAAGAGAGATTGAGAGAGATCGAGAGAGAGAGAGAGAGGTGATATCTCCGGCGGAAGCATGGCTCCGACGGAAGCATCGATCGCTCGCGCCATCCCGCACCATTGGAAGCAAACACTGCCATCGGGGAGTTCGTCTGTTCTCAAAACCGCGCAAAACAGACCTAACAGGGTCTGTTTTGGGGTGGGGAAAATTTAGAAGGAAGATGAAAACCGAGCGTTTTCAGCCTAAAACCAAAACCGCGGAAAACATAACCTAACGAACGCCAAAATTTTGTTTTCAAAATATTAAAAAGAAAACAGAGCGTCAAAACAACGCAAACAAATATTTGCTTAATTGATTATAAGTTTTTCAAACTTATAAATTTATATTTGTTGGAAAAACCCATGTAAATAGGCCCATTTTTGGGTTTCTTCTTTTCTCTCCTTTAGTCCCACATCTTGTATAAGACTCTTCTTTTTTTCTCCCGCCTATAAATGTGTATTCATACATTGTATTTCATTATTGAGATGGTATATACAAGGTTGAGTTTTTCTCTACATGGTATCAGAGGGAACAGTCTGGCTTGTTATTTTTTTGAAACTGCCAGATCTTCCGGCTTACCGGGCAGCTTCCTCTCCTGCTTAGCCGCGGTCAGTTCAACCCTCCAGGATGGAGGCAGGGCCAGAGGCCTCCTCTCCTCGATCAACGTCAGGCTATGACGATAGCCCAGGGGAGGATGGGCCAGCAAAGGAGGAGGCGAGAAGTCAGGGTGGAGTTGCCCTATTGCGACTTCCACCAGAAAGAGGGTCATGCCAGGACCACGTGCCCGGAGTTTCTCGAGATGAGGGGAAATAGGGAGCAACAGCAGCAACCCTGCCAGGAGGTGCGGATTGAGGAGGTCCTGCCTAGGGGAGAGGAGGACAGGTGCGAGGACCGGGCTGATGTCGGAGCCCGAGGAGGGATCAGCGTGATCTACGGGGGGGGGGGGGGGGGGGGGGGGAGGGAGGGGAGTTGAGGCTGCCCGTAAGGCAAGCCTCCATACCATGTATCGCCGGAGCATTGCTTCGACGTCTCTAACCCCACACCCGGATGAGAAGATCACCTTCTCAAGGAAAGATATGCCGGATCACGAGGATCCTTTCTGTGACGCGTTGGTCATCCAGACCTCAGTCGAGAATGTCACTGTCTCCCGGATCCTCATCAACAACGGGAGCTCGGTCAACGTGATCTTTAAAAAGGCATTTGACGCGATGAAGGTGTAGGCCCGAAGGGTGTTGGCCTCGGATGGACCTCTGTTCAGGTTCTCGGGAGAGAGAAAGGAGGTGGAAGGAGTGAGACTCCATGTCGTCCTGGGGGGGGGGGAGTCCAGGAACTGCAGATTCGTTATCGTGGACGCCCCCAGCAGCTACAACGTCATTTTCGAACAACCCCTCATTAGCGCATTCTGTTGCGTACCCTCCTCCTTTCATCAGTGCTTGAAGTTCAGTGCCGAGGGAATCCAGATCAGGGTCCGAGGAGATCCCAAAGTGGCAAGGGAGTGTTATGTCACTGTGGTGAACTCCATCTCTTGTCAGGATGGAGCCGAAGAAATGGAGAGGAGGATGGAGGAGCCGTCCAAGCAGGAGGCCGGAGTAGAGGCAGAGGAGATGGAAGTGGAGGAGATCCGCACCCAGGTGGAGGTGGCGGAAGGAGTTCTGGAGAAGCCGGCCGAGGTGATGGCCGTGGAGGAAGCTGGGGAGGAGGATGTTCTGGTCGCAGGTGAGGGGGCTGCCAGCGAGTGGGAGGAGCAGTCCCGACTGGAGGCTGCAGAAGAGGTTGTAGAGATGAAGGTTCTCACCCGTGAGGGCCGGGTGGAGAAGGTGCACATCAGCGGGGTGTTGAGCCCGGAAGGCCCGGGGAGGATGCTGGAGTGCATCCAGAAGAACGTGGACATCTTCGCGTGGAGCGCGACAGACGTGTCGGTTGTACAACCCCGTGTTCGTCGAGCGGGCCCCGCTAAGCCAGGCGAGCGAACCTGGTCGCCCGACCCGCACCGGAACAGCATGCGAGGGGTAGGCGGCAGGAGGCCAGCTCGCTCTCGCCCAGGCCGGGCGGGCGAGCTACGCGAGTTGACCCCTTCACCCCTCTAGCTCGCTCGCCATTCGTCGAACAGAGTTTGGGTCGCCATTCGTCGAGCAGAGTTTGGGTCGCCATTCGTAGAGCAGAGTTTGGGTCGCCATTCATCGAGCAGAGTTTGGGTCGTCATTCGTCGAGCAGAGTTTGGGTCGCCATTCGTCGAGCAGAGTTTGGGTCGCCATTCGTCGAGCAGAGTTTGGGTCGTCATTCGTCGAGCAGAGTTTGGGTCGCCATTCGTCGAGCAGAGTTTGGGTCGCCATTCGTCGAGCAGAGTTTGGGTCGCCATTCGTCGAGCAGAGCTTTTCGGTTGGCAATCATCGAACCGGTATTCGCGGTTGGGTTCGACGAGCCCAGATCTGCGAGTCACTCTAATGGTCACAGTGGCCGCCAACCCGCTCCTCTACATGCGACTGGGCCGCCTGTCCGCCTCGGTGGAGAATAGGCGGGTCGCGGTGTCCCGACTCGCGCTCGCCCAAGAAGAGTAGGCGAGCCACTAGAGCCAGGTCGCACCCGCCTCTCGCGGGAAAAGATTAGTGGCGAGCTGACCTCCCTATTCCTGAATGGGGCCCGGTAGAAGCCCCGAGGTGAAATTACCTAGATGTCCTCCCCATGGGTGCAAATAGCTTGTGGGAACAGCGGAGCTACGCTGCTGGAAAACCAAGTTGGACTGCATATATCTGTTCAAAACAGCAGAGGTTGGCTATTTGCAGACCATTTTCATAATTCTATAAATAGAACCCAAGGGGGCACCTCAGGGGGCACGTTCTCATACTCCCTAGCTTCTTGGTCCTGTAGTGCTTTCTGAGGTAGCCTTAGCTCGGCCTATGGCTAAGGAGGGGAAGTACTCTCAGGTCTTCCGGGTGTGTGGTGGGTCCTCCCCGTCGAGCCCTTGGGTCGGTTCTTCCCTTGTCTCTTTTGTTGTTTTGTTTGCAGGAGCGAAGTATGTGTGCGATCACCCCTTCCCCACGGGTGAACTCCACAGGAGACCGAGATTTCGGTTTCAGCACCGGTGATCGATGCGGATGTTGCCTGCCACCGTCTCAACCTGGATCCAGAAGCCCGTCCCATTCAACAAAAGAAGCGGTCCACCGCGGACAAGCTAGCAGAGCCCATTAGAGAGGAAGTGGTCAAGCTCCTCAAGGCCGGGTTCGTATCCAAAATTCAATACCCCAGTTGGGTCTCCAATGTTATAATGGTAAAAAAAGGAGATGGTCGGTGGAAGATGTGTGTTGATTTTTCTTTGTTAAATAAATCATGTCCTAAGGATTGTTACCCCTTGTCTCGGATCGACGCGCTGGTTTACTCAGTCGTCGGTTTTTCTGTGATGAGTTTTTTGGATGCATTTTCAGGTTATCATCAAATTAGGATGCACCCACCCGACATCAAAGAAGTCTCCTTCATTACCGGGGATGGGTGCTACTGCTACAAGATGATACCCTTTGGGCTAAAAAACGCTGGGGCGACGTATCAAAAATTGATGGATCGAATCTTTTGAGAGCAAAAAGGGAGGAATCTGGAGGTGTACGTGAATGATCTTATGATCAAGAGTCGGGAGCTGGATTCTCATCTCCGGGATCTGGAGGAGACCTTCAGCACCTTGCGAAAGTATAAGATGAGGATGATCCTCTTGAAGTGTGTCTTCGGGGCGAGCAGGGAGAAGTTCCTGGGTCATCTTCTTACTCCCGCGGGGGTGGAGCCTAATCCTGACAAAGTCAAGGCGATCATGGAGTTGGGATCACCGTGGAATGCCAAGGAGGTTCAGCGACTGATGGGAAAGTTGGCGGGACTTAGCAGGTTCCTCTCACGGGCAGGAGAGAAGTGATCTCCCTTCTTCAAGGAGCTGAGAGGGGGCCAGAAGTTCGAGTGGTGCAGGGAATACGAGGAGGTGTTCCAAGCCTTGAAGACGCAGTTGACCCAGGCTCCACTCATCCAAGGGCCTAAGGAGGGGGAAGATCTGTCCCTGTACCTTGGTGTCGGGATCGAGGCGGTCAGCTCCGTCCTAGTCCGGGAAGAAGGGAAGAAGTAGTTGCTTATCTACTACATGAGCAGGGTCTTGAGGAAAGCAGAACTCCGATACCCGATCTTAGAAAAGTTGGCCTTCGCTCTAGTCATCTCGGCCCGGAGGCTTCGACCCTATTTCCAGGCACACTCCATCTGGGTGGTGACTGACCATGCCCCCTGCAACATCTTTGAGGGGGTGGAACATTCGGGGAGGTTGGCGAAGTGGTCGGTGGAACTAAGTAAGTTCGACATATCCTTTGTTCCCCGCCTCTCGATCAAGGCACAGGTGATGACCGACTTTCTTGTTGATTACGTGGTTGAGGTGGCGGAGGCGGAACTCAGTCGCCCAGTTCCTTGTAAGGTGATGGTGGATGGCGCCTCGGGGAGGCATTTCTTGGGGGTAGGGGTGATCTTGGAGAGCCCCAGGGAACAAGGATCGAGCAGACGGTGATCGTGCACCTTCTCATCACTAACAATCAAGCCGAGTACGAAGCAGTAATAACAGGGTTGCACCTAGCCAGAGAGCTGGGGGTGCATGATGTGGAGGTCCTCACGGACTCCATGGTGGTGGCCTCTCAGATCAATGAGGAGTTTGAGGCAAGAAAGCCTACCCTCTAACTATATTTCACAAAGGTGAAGGGGATCATCGGCATGTTCCAGACCTTCTCCATCCGACATGTGCCACGGGAGGAAAACGAGCAGGTCGACCAATTGGCCAAGCATGGGTCCCAGGTGGAGGGAACCATCACCGACTTGTTCCGCCCATCCATCGAGGAGGGGAAGTTGATGGAGGTGGACCGGCACCCCTCGTGGATGGATCCTTTTGCAACTTTCCTATCCACAGGGGAGTTCCCGGAGGGGATGGATAAGAAGCGATTCAAGCATAAGTCAGCATACTACCTCATGCCCGACAGACAATTATATCGAAAGACCCTCTCGGGGTTGTTGGCATGTTGCGTGGCCGAGAGGGAGGTCCAGAGGATCTTGGAAGAAGTCCATTCTGGAGAGTGAGGGAGTCACTCAGGGAGCAAGATCATGGAAGGAAGGATAGTCAGGCAAGGGTACTTCTGGCTGACCCTGGGCCAGGATGCCGCTGAATTCACAAAGAAGTGCCACAAGTGCCAGTTGTTCGCCCCTCTCCCACTGCTGCCGGCTCAGCGGCTCAGAAGCATCACGACACCCGGGCCCTTCGCCATCTGAGGAATAGACCTGGTTAGGACCCTTACCTGATGCCAGTGGGCAAAGGAGGTTCTTGTTGGTCAAGATCGACTATTTTTCTAAGTGGTTGGAGGTGAAGGTGTTGGCTAAGGTGACCTCCCAGGTAATCAAAAACTTTGTATGGGTAGAGATCATCTGCTAGCATGGACTGCCCTAGGCCATTGTCACGGACAATGGGCCACGGTTTGCCAGCGCCGAGTTCATCAGTTTCTTCGGGCAACTTGAGATTGATCTCAGGTTCGCGTCGGTCCATCATCCCAGTAGCAACAAGCAGGTGAAGGCGGAGAACAAGATCGTCGTGAACCTCCTAAAGAAGGTGGAGAACTTGGAGGGGAGCTGGGTAGAACAACTTCATTCAGTCCTCTGTGACCTGAGGAACACCCCAAACACAACCACGGGGGAGACCCCTTTCAAGCTCTCTCATGGCTACGAAACAGTACTCCCCATAGAATTCAAGGTCCGGACACTTCGGGTGGTTGAGGTAGAAGGTGGAGAAGAGTGGCGAGCCGATAACAAGGACGAGCTTCGGCTCTCCTTTGATATGGTGGAGGAGATGTGCGACTTGTCAGCTATTCAGCAAGAGGAGGTCAAGCGGCGAATGACCAAGTATTTTGACAAGCATGTCAGAATCAAGCAATTTGCAAAAGCGGACTTGGTCCTGAAGAAGGTCGACGCGGCCGGGAGGTCGGCATCCGTCAGCAAGCTGAACCCCAACTGAGAACGTCTCTATGTAATCCGAGAGGCCTTGAAGTCAGGAGGATATCACCTCCAAGATGTAGAGGGGGAACCCCTCAGTCATGCCTGGAGCGGCGATGACCTAAAATAATTCTACCCATGAAAGTAATGAGATAGCTTTTTTCACGTTCTTATTATTCGCTAATAATTCATTTGCTTGGCAGGAACAACATGAGACTTGGTTGAATAAAAAAAGGTCTGGTTGATGTTCAACACCCACCGCCAGGCTCTCACCTAGCTGATTGGGCCGGTAGTAGCACTCGGTGGTTGACCAAGGGAAAGTCCGGTTGGTGCTCAACACCCGCCGTCAGACTCACCTAGCTGATTGGGCCGGTGATAGCGCCCGATGGTTGGCCAAGGAAAAATCCGGTTGATGCTCAACACTCGCCGTCAGGCTCTCACCTATCTATTTGGGTCGGTGGTAGCGCCCGGTGGTTGGCCAAGGAAAACTCCGGTTGATGCTCAACACCCGTCGTCAGGCTCTCACCTAGCTGATTGGGCCGGTGGTAGCGCCCGGTGGTTGATCGAGGGAAAGTCCGGTTGTTGCTCAACACCCACCGTCAGGCTCTCACCAAGGCACCAAGCTGATTGGGTCGGTGGTAGCGCCCGGTGGTTGGCCAATGGAAAGTCCGGTTGATGCTCAACACCCGCCGTCAGGCTCTCACCTAGCTGATTGGGCCGGTGGTAGCGCCCTATGGTTGGCCAAGGAAAAGTCTGGTTGATGCTCAACACCCGCCGTCAGGCTCTCACCTAGCTGATTGGGTCGGTGGTAGTGCCCGGTGGTTGCTCTGGAGCTAAGTCCCGAGCTGCCCCCGTTGTCAGGCTCTCACCTAGCTGGCAGGGCAGGGGTCCTCGGTGGACGTTGTTCTTGCTTTGAAGCTAAGTCCCGAGCTGCTCCCGCTGTCAGGATCTCACCTAGCTGGCAGGGCAGGGGTCCTCGGTGGACGTTGTTCTTGCTCTAGAGCTAAGTCCCGAGCTGCTCCCGTTGTCAGGCTCTCACCTAGCTGGCAGGGCAGGGGTCCTCGGTGGATGTTGTTCTTGCTCTAAAGCTAAGTCCCGAGCTACTCCCGCTGTCAGGCTCTCACCTAGCTAGCAGGGCGGGGTCCTCGCCTCCTTGGTGGACGTTGTTCTTGCTCTGGAGCTAAGTCCCGAGCTGCTCCCGCTGTCAGGCTTTCACCTATCTAGCAAGGCAGGTATCCTCGGTGGACGTTGTTCTTGCTCTGGAGCTAAGTCCCGAGCTTTCTCTCGCTGTCAGGCTCTCACCTAGCTGACAGGGCAGGGGTCCTTGGTGTACATTGTTCTTGCTCTGGAGCTAAGTCCCGAGCTGCCCCCGTTGTCAGGCTTTCACCTAGCTGGCAGGGCAGGGGTCCTCGGGGGATGAAGTTGTTGCTCCAGAACCAAGTCCTGGGCTGCTCCTGCCAATCAACACAAGGCATCTGAAGTTGAACTTGGGGCAGAAGCTGGGGGAGTCAGACCCAACAATCCCTAGGCGAGCAGGTGGTGGCGAGCCGGGATCTTGGCAACTACTAAGGGGTGGCATTACCCAAGGCAGAGTCAAAAATGGCGAGTCGAGAGCTCGGCATCTACTAAAGAAGGGCGAGCCGAGGCGGTTCGCGACAACTACACTCCATCCTATTGAGATTTTACTTGGGAAATTTTGGTGTATAACAAGTCTCTAAAGGGAAGGATTCCCGAAGCGAGTTGGACGGTCGCAGGTCCAACTCGGCGAGTAGCCTAGCCCTACTATCAAGGGGTGGTGAGATCTCGGGGTCTCTGCGCGGGTACATATCCTAACTCAAGTACATTTTAACGGCGAATGCTATCCTAGCGAGGTCGCGCAGTGAAAGGGTGACGCGCGTGCAATGCATGAAATAAGCAAATACAGAGAAGAAAATTTTGCCAAGTAATTTTTCATTAATGAATTCACTGATTACAAGGGAGCTCGCCTCGGCGAGGTTACAAAAAGAGGGAGAGAGATTTACAGAAATAAAGCAAAACAGGGGGTGGGGTGGGCGAGCTAGCTCTCTCCTTCCCCTCCAAAATTGTCGTCAAAGCCGGAGACACCCTTGAAGAGCGAGCCGAAGCTATCTTCCTTCTCGCTAGGGGGGGGGGGACCGGGTGGGGAGAACAACTCTGACACCAAGTTCCGCGCAGTCATCTTCTCACAACCTTCCGTCAACACCTGCATGTCTCGCATGACTTGCAGGGTGTAGTCGGCGGTGCTGATGGAGTTGACACTCAGCTTCTTGGCGGCCTCCGCCTCGCTGAAGATTTTTGGCCTCTGGATTGGGGCGCCCGGCTCGCCGCCAGAGGGGAGGAGGATGATGTCTATTAGGCGAGCGATCTCGCCCTGGAGCCCCTTGTTCTTCTCCTCCAACGCCTTGTTCTTCTCCTCCAGCTCGACAGCGTGAGTGCGCATGTGGTTCGCGGTCTCGGCATCCTACAAGGCGAGAAAGGTAAGGAAAGAAATTGTGGAAAATCTAAGTAAAAAGGAGAAGGGGTCAGCCGATACTTACCACCCCGCCGACGTTGTTGCTGATGATGTTCTCGGTGATCCCCAGCCGGTTTGCCAGGTCAGCGGCGTCGTCCTTCGCGACATCCCGCTCCTGCTCCGCCTTCACCAAGTTGTGGCTGAGGTGGAAGCTGCAGCGAGTCGGCATGTGCGCGAGCTCCAGCGCGCGCATTTGAGCTCGCGAGCTCTCATGGGCGAGCCGCTGGAGGCTCATGTCGTTATAGGCCGCTGCGTCCTTGCGGCCATACAGCCAGAACCCTAGGGCATAGGCGTGCCCGCTGGGAGGGTGGCGCTCCGACCAGGAGGGAAGGAGAGAGGAGATGGAGACTCGGTGAGCCTGCTCATCCCATTGGACCATCGGCTCGCCGACGAGGTCCTTGGCCTTCCCGCCGAGACCAAAGTTCTGTTGGTCCTTCGGCAGGCCCGGTTCGCGGGCCGCGAGCTCCTCAGCGGCGGGGGAGGCAGGCGGGTCGTCTCCGCTCTAGTCTTTCTCTGGCGACTTCTCCGGCGACTTCTCCGGTGTCGTCTCTGGCGAGCTCATGTATTTTTGTTGTTGTTGTTGTTGTCGTCTCCCCTTGGAGACCGCCATCGCCTTCTTCATCTTCTTTGGCAGCGGGGAACGGCGAGGCGAGCTGGAGCTCGCAAGGTCGGCTCGCTTCTTGGTGGAGGGAGGCCTGGCCGACCCCAACTCGCTCTGACAGGCCTCGGCGGCTGCCCTCTCGCGCACGAATGTGTCGGGGTGAAGTCCCGAGTCCGCAAATGGCGGGTGCTCGGGGATCAGCCGCTCCCTTGCAGAATAACTTATGAGTTGAGGAAATGGATTTTTGGCAAGCCAAATGAGGAAAGAAGGGAAATAACTATACCTTCGCCAGGCTGGGGGGAGCGAGTTGAGGCCCCTTCGAAGGAAGGCGACCTCGAAGTCCTTGCCGAGGAAGAACTTGTCCAGCTCGGCATCATTGTCCGTCACCGTCGTGGGTCGGTACACCTCCTCGCTCCTCTGTCGAGGCGAGAAGGGTATGTTGTTGAGCTCACCTTTGAAGAAGACGAGCTTCGAGAACCCGTTGTAGTTCTTATTGGTCGTCTCGCGAACCTTGAATTGCGAGCCGGCCAAGAAGGCGACCCCATCATTGGTCGCGTGGTATATGAAGAGCTTCCTGAAGATCGTCAGGTTGAACTCTATCCGCTCTCGGCGGAGGTAACAGGCGAATGCCACCATCATGGCGATGGCATTCGGGTTCAGTTGGGTCGGGACCGCCCCGTAATATTTCAGGATTTGGCGAATCTCTGGCCATAGAGGGAGGCGCAACCCCACCTCGAAATGCGAGATGGGGAAGGCGAGCTCATCCTCAAAAAATGAGTTGATGGCCTCACCAGCCGCGGGTCGGCGCACAGAGAACCCCGCGGGGATGTAGTCGGCAACAAAGTCAATGTACTCTTGCTCGGTGGTGTTTCCCTCGTAGAAGCTGTACTCGGCGAATTGTCGGGCACATTTGGACCTTCCGTCGGTATCGAGTCGCGTCTTGCCCATGGTTTCAAGAGTCTCGGCGCGAGTGGAAGTGGCGAGAAGGGCAACAAGAAGAGGGTGTATGTTTGCAGTAAAGGCGATGGTGTGGGGGTAGATGAGAGGGCCTATTTATAGAAAACGAATTTATTGTCGCGCCGACCGATCAGTCTGGCTTGCCAACCCCGACTCGTCGATCCCTGCGACCTGTTCTATCATATGGCGAGCTGAATTTAAAGAGGAACATATTATGCAGAATCAATAGGCATTAAGATTTAAAAACTGTTCAAGTTATTACAGACATCAGTTCTCGAAATCCAGGAAAAGAAAGTACAAAAACAAGCAGAAGAATAGTTATTTCAACACGCGCGAGCTAGGGGCTGGAGGGCGATTGCCGGTAGGCTCAGCTAGGGAGCCATTTCCATCTACCCCAGCCTCACGTCCACACCCCTGGAGGTCGGCCCAGGTTATTGAACTCGCGGACCAGCTCCAGATCCTGGTGGATGAACCGCATGTTCTCGCTGATCCTATCCATGAGCGGGGTGGGAGAAGTCATCCCGCTTGCCGAGCTGCGCTTCACCTCATCTGCGAGCAGCACATAGTCCCGCTCCAGTGCCTGCAGCCTCTGCTCGCTGGGATCGTTCTCCTCCTGGATCCTGCGCAACGCGAGTTCTTGCTTCTTCAGGACTTCAACAACTCGCCTCCTCAGCTCGGCAGGTTCTAGCGAGGTGTCCAGGAAGTTTTCCATCGCGCTGGGGGAAGGAGGTGGCGAATGGCGAGCCGGCTCAGAAGATTCTTCCGCCTCGGATTGGCCAGGGAGACCTGCAAGGACAATTAGTCCCTGTGAATGTATAATAGGCGAGTGCTTCAAAAGAAATATGCGAGATGGTCCTATGAAAGTGGAGCTTACGGGATAAGCTCGGCTGCCCTCGGAGGGTGTATGAAGAAGGCAAGGCAAGGTTCTTACCGCGACCCGAAAGTTGAGTTCTTGGGGAGATGCGCTCGAAGCTCGGAACAGGGATGTCTCCTGCACCTCCCCCCGCGAGTACAGGAGCAGGTGTGGGTTGTCGAGCAGGTGTGAGAGCTGGCGACGTCAGCCTCAGCGAGTCCAGCCCTGTTGTCCCGAAAGGGACGACGGGTCTCGCATGCGAGTAGCAGGAGGAGTTTGAGGCCGCGAGTCATCATGGGGGGAGTCGACTCGCGGAGTCGACTCGCGGCGTGGAGGCTTCGTCGTCGGTCTGATGACTGTCCGGGTCGGCAGGAATCTCAATGATCCCCTTTCCTTTTTGTTCGGGAGCCGGCCCAGAGGAAGAAGCGAGTCCGTGATCGGGGGTGGAGGCCAAATCACGATAGACCGACTCGACAACTTTTGGAGCTGACTTGTCCTTCTTGGCAGGATGAGGATTTGGAGACTCGCGCGGCAAAGCGCTGAGAGATACATCGATCAGGTTGACAACACGAGCGGCGTTGAGCCCGTGAGCACGGTCGAGCCTCTCTTGGATCTCTTTGGAAAGTGGCATATCGACAAGGTCAGAGTAAGGGGAATGACAAAGGTCGCCCAGGTACGCGGGTGTATATATATAACCGTTGGTGGATCCCACCAAACGATTCTCTCTGGCTCCGGCCGCACTCGCCGCATTTTGCGGGGTTAGATGTTTCTTTCCGAGCTTGGGGCAATCTTGCAAAGAGCGGTGATTGTGTACAACCCCATATCCGGCGAGTGGGGATCGACAGGAGCCAGACCAGCCAAATCTTTTTCAAGTCCCAGGCGAGCCGGGCCCCTGGCGTCGAGTCCACTTGCCTCTGGTGTCGATTCCACTCGACGCCTTCCGCTGGCGTCGAGTCTACTTGACACCTTCCGTCTCGGCGTCGAGTGAGGCTTGTTCACCCGACGCCTCTCTCTTGGCGTTGAGTGACATCTCGGCAGATCCGTCGGCTTGCCCAGGTGGGGTGGAGCGGAATAGGGGAGAGTGGTGCAGCATGCTCGCACTCGCCCATGGCTCTCGGCGGGCAGTTGGCGAGTGGGGCATTTCTGGCCCGTACTCGCCCAGCGCCATAGGGAGGCGGCGAGTGCTAGCACCATCGAGCACTCGCCACCCTATGCGAGTGGAGGTTTTCAGGGGCCACTCGCCCAGTGTTGTATGATGTATTTTTACCATTTTACTCCCGCTATCCTGCGCATAGTCTTTCAAAACAGCGGAGTTACGTTGTTGCCAGGCCAATCTGGAATGGACATAGCTGTTTAGAACATCGGAGGTTGGCTGTTGGTAGACCATTTTCAGAAAACTATAAATAGACACAAGGGGGTACCTCAGAAGGCATGCTTACTTGTGCCCTTGTCTTCTTGCGCTTTCTGAGGTATCCTTAGCTCAGCAAAGGAGGAGAAGTGCTCTAAGATCTTCCGGGTGTGTGGTGGGAACTCCGTGCTGAAGCCTTTGGTCCGTTTTGTGTTCTAAGCCTCTAGCTGATTGAGTTTGTGAGAGAGAAGTGCGAGATCACCCCTTCCCCATGGGTTCCAACTCCACAGAAGCCGATTTTCAGTTTCAACACCATCATGCAGGTGAATTCTATTTGTGTGACTGGCTCGTCTGGTTTGCGAGAACCCTCACGGTGGTCGTCGATGGAGTTCTGTCTTGCCATTTCAACTTTCTTTTCCTCGATCACCCAACATCTGAAGGTCGCATGTTGAACTATTGATGCCTTTTTACCCTAGGTGCTCGTTTTCTCAAGCCGAAGGGTGGCAGGACAGGGTCTTTGAGTTTTTGGGTGTTGTTGAGAGAAGTGTTGTTAGAACCAGAGAGTACTCGCAGGTGAGGACGAGAACTTTATGACCCTTTTTAGATCTCTGTCGGATGCCCCTTCTGCAATAATTCTGTCTCTATTTATAGGCATGGGGGCTGCCATACGATCTGCCCCCTTTTCCCGAGCTGCCCGGGCTTCCATATGTGTGTAGCGGGTTCTAGTACCTTCTACGATATTCGAGCGATGAGGATCGTACTCTTTGGACATCCCTTCCTAGGCGAGTTCCTTTGGGATGGGAGTGAACCAAAACAATACTTGAGGGAATACACGATCAACGAGATCATTACCCGCTAGAACTCACCTTTTTCCCGCGAGAATTGTCCCTGAAAGGGATTCACTTCTTTCTCCTTTCCGTGAGTTTGGGTTGGGTAAAATATCTAAACAACATTTTTGTCCAAACTCACCGCAGCAACATTTTTGTCCAAACTCACCGCCAAATAGAGGCTTAAATGATATTTGATTTCCTTCTAAAAACAAGCACAAACAAGTTAGTATAGAAGTACCTCAAAAATAGGAGCTATTTGATAATTTCATTATACTAACTTGACCCGATGCACATTGTAGGCATGGCTTGTTGTGATGGAGCAAGCAGTGGAGGTAACTGATAAATTTCAAACCGTCCGTAATACTGAAGCGCAGCACAAGTACTTAACGTGGAGAGCGGAGAAGGTTTTCCTTATGCTCTTGTATCTATATCATTATTTGGTCTCTCTGTTCTTTGCTATAAGTAGTAATATCTCTTAAGCATAGTCCCCCCCCCCCCCCCCCCCCCCCCCCGAAAATTTAAATTATTGTTGTTGCTCCATGCTTTGTTATTGTTAAGAACGAGCTTACCTATGTTGATTACAGAATGAAGGGTCCATTTGGCACGGCGGTGGCAGTCGTGAACGTTGGTTACGAACCGTCGCCTGTTTGACATGCGTTTTTGCTCCGGTGAGTTTGAACAAAAGCGCCACCTTCATGAATGTGTTTGACATAACAATGGTTATGACCGCCGCAAAGAAAAAAAAATTAATTTGAAACATGAAAATGGATGGAGTGAAAAGGTCAAGCATTCACGAACGACAATTTGTAACTGTAGAGAATTGGTGCAAACCTTGTATATACTTTTTAATTCACAAAATACAAGTATGAGTACAAATATGTAGGAGAGAATGAAGAGAGAATCCTATACAAAATATGTGAGACTAAACAAGAGAGACAAGTGGGCTTATAAATGGACCACACTAATGAGCTTTTACATCTTTTTCCCTAATATTCTCTAGAACTCCCCCGCAAGCTGGAGCATACAAGTTGTAGGCACCAAGCTTGGACAAGAAATGATGGTACATTTGCCTTGGTAATGCCTTGGTGCGAACGTCAGCAACTTGCCCAGAAGCCGGAACATGCTCTTGCTCTAACTTCTTCAATTGAACCTTTTCCCGAACAAAGTGACAGTCAACTTCGATGTGTTTGGTCCGTTCATGGAACACATGATTCTTTGCAATATGGATCGCAACCTGACAGTCGCAAAACAGAATTGTTGGTGAGGATAGAGTGATTCCCAAATTACCAAGAAGACTCTCAACTGTGGTAAGTTCAGATACAATGGCCCTTGTCATCAACGGAACCTGTAGTGGAGCGTCGATCATCAAGAGAACCCACATAGTCCGCATCCGAATATGCAATAAGAGATAGAGAGGAGTATGACTTATATATAAGCTCTTGTCCAGGAGCTGTCTTCAAATATCTGAGGATGCATTCTACTGCCTGGAGATGAGAGATCCGAGGAGCATGCATAAACCGGCTGACCACTCCAACAACAAATGAGATATCAGGTCTTGTAGCCGTCAGATATATCAGTTTTCCTACAAGATGTCGATAGTACTCAGGATTCATAAGCAGAGAATCTGAGTCAGACCGATAAGCACATAACATGTGATTGACATCCATCGGGGGTTTCCACGGGTTTGCATCATGAGTAGCCTGCATCTTGAAGGAGTTCAAGACAGTACTTCCGTCGTGAAAGAATAAGACCATCAAGTCATCTTGCAACCTCAAGTCCAAAGAAGTACCGAAGAGTCCCCAGATCTTTTGTTTGAAAAACATAGTTTAAGTCTTGCTTGATTTGTTGTATCCCTGTGGAATCATCTCCAGTAATCAAATTATCATCCACATAAATCAGGAGAATGACAGTTCTGGTTGATTGATGACGAGTGAAAAAAGAGAAGTCAGTCGAGCTCCTCGTGAATCCAACTTCGCGAACGGACTTACTAAATTTGTCAAACCAAGCTCTGGGAAACTGTTTGAGATCATAAATAGATTTTCGGAGATGATACACACGAGACTCCCTCATGGTCTCAAACCCGAGAGGTTGGTGCATGCAGACCGTCTCGAGAAGATCGTCATTCAGAAATGCATTTTTGATATCCAGTTGATGGATGGGCCAATTGCGATGAACATCTAAGGAGATCAGGACCCGAACAGAGTTTAACTTAGCGACGGGGGAGAAAGTTTCATCCTAATCAAGACCTTATTGTCGAGTGAACCCCCTGGCCACAAGACAAACTTTGAGGCGTTCAACTGTCCCATCCGGAGCATGTTTGACTGCAAAGACCCACTTACAGCTGACACAAGATTGTCCTGGAGGAAGAGGGACCAGATCCCCGGTCTGGTTAGACCAAAGAGCTGTCATTTCCTCTTCCATAGATCCACGCCACCCTGGGTGAAAAAGAACCCCCTGCACTGAGTTAGGTAGAGAGATGGAAGATTGAGATAGTGCAAACTTGAGGAGAGGTGGAGATAGGCGATGCATAAATACATAATTTGCCAGGGGATGAGCTGTAGATATTGATGCTGGATCGTCAAGCCGCGAGATAACACTGATAGAAGCTAACTACTGTAGGGCTCCAGAGGGCGGAGTACGACAAGTGTATACACGAAGAGATGGTTTAGATAGAACTGGTGTCGGGAGTGGAGTGGGAAGGAGAGGCGGTAGAGAAGACGTGATAGGAACGGTAGGACGAGGTATGAGAGGAGAGAGAAGATGAGCTGAAGGTGAAGGATGAAATGGTTGGTCTTCCAGAAAGGTGACATCGGCGGAGACTACCACTTTGGCATTGGTGGGAGAATAACACACATAACATTTTTGAGTCTGAGAGTATCCCACAAACATACACTTGCTGGCACGAGGGGCAAACTTATTTGTGGATAGACCAAGATTATGGACGTAACAAGTACATCCAAACACACGAGGCGTGAGGGTAAACAAAGATTTGAAAGGAAACAAAAGACTAAACAGAGTGGCAAAATCGAGCATAGAGGAGGGCATGCGATTGATGAGGTGACATGCTGGGGGCACAACGAAGTTCCAGTATATGGTGGGTACCTGCATTTGAATCATGAGTGACCGAGCAGCATCAAGAAGATGACGATTCTTTTGCTCGACCCCCCCATTCTGTTGAGGTGTATACGCACACGATGTTTGATGTATAATTCCAAACTCAGTGCATAGATTAGAGAATGCTCGGCTAGTGTATTCACGAGCATCATCAGTACGAATGATTTTTAATGGTGAGGAGAACTGAGTACGAGTTTCTGTAATAAATGCTCGAAATGTAGAAGTTAGTTCAGCACGATTGCGAAGTAAGTACAATCATGTCAACCAAGAGTAATCATCAATAAAAGTGACAAAGTAACGATAATCAAACATACTAGAGGTTTTATATGGTCCCCAAATATCAGAATGCACTAAAGATAGGAGAGTATCACTCTGAGTACAAGTAGGATGAAAAAAGTACGGTGTTGTTTGCCAAAGATACAAAATTCACAAGTAAACTCATGCAAGGAAACATCCGGAAGAGCTTTCTTGAGAATCTGGAGGGGAGCATTCCCAAGACGACGATGTCAATTGATAGAGGAGACGACAGAGAGAGCAGGTGGAATATCTAGGAGGTCGAGCCTGTTAGACAGTCGACCCTTACCAATAATATTCTTCATTTTCCGATCATGCACAACAAAGGTAGAGGGTGAGAATATGACAACAATTAAGATCCTGAGTAAGACGACTGACATAGAGCAAATTAAATGATGATCCTGAAACATGAAGGGTCGAAGACAGAGAGAGAATGAGTGTGAGAGAGATATCAGCAACGCCGGACACCGGGGTGGTATCACCATTGACCACTGTGATAAACTTGGGATGAGCAGTCAACAAGTATTGAGGATCTCGCTACGAAGTAATTTGATGTGTAGCTCCTGAATCCACAATCCAGTGAGAGCCCTAGGAGAGACAAGATATACCTTCTTTGGAAATTGACGCAACTGATCCAGATGAGCGATTAAGCACCCCTTGGAGATGTTGGAGCTAGGTGTGTAGAGCATTGATGTCATCACGAGTGGAAGAGGCAGAGTCCATTGCGGGAGAAGGGAGAGGCTCAGCTTTAGTAGAGGCAGCAAGATGTTGAGGCAGATCATGTTTGCGATAGCAGGTAGCCTCAAGGTGACCATCCCGTCCACAATACGTGCATTTAAAGGAAGGCCGTCCAGTACGTCCTCGTCCTCGAGACGTGTTGCGACCCCACGGACCGAGGAACCTTGAGTTGTTGGAACATGTGTAGGTTGTTGTAGAAGAGTTGGAGAGAGAGGCACCAGAGCATCCGGGGGCGGTGTAACCTTCAGAAGCATAGAGCAAACATCTGACAGAGAGGGAGTTATTAAGGAAGAGAGAATATGAGCTCGAACGTTGTGCAAATGAGAAGGAACACGGGCCATCATCATAGAATCCTGACTGCTTCTTTCTGGGCCCGCTGGGTAACCAAATCTGTGGTAGGAGACTGATGATGTATCTAAGCCTCAACGAGGGTCTTGACCTTGGCAACAAAGGAGACTGTTAGAAAAGCCCTTGTAAAGGCCCATTTAAGAGGCCCTTTTGTTTCTTGTATTTGTCCCACATCTTGGATTGGGATCTTCTCTTCTCCCTCTCTTCCTATATAAATGTATTCATACTTGTAATTATCAATTCAAGAAGTATATACAAGGTTGGAGGTCTCTATATTCTTACATGGTATCAGAGCCACCAGTGTCCCTCTAGCCGGCTTGTTTGTGTGCAAACCGCCTGGTCACCCGACTGACCGCGCAGCCTGTTCTTCTCCTGCTTAGCCGCGATATCGGGCGACTAGTTTTTTTCTACCCGCTGTTCCTCTTCCTTCCCTTCTGTTGTGACCTCCTTCTCCTCTTCCAATCTCTCCCTCTTTTATAACCTTCTCTCACGTGGGGTCCACCTTCTCTACCTTTTTTCTCTCCTGCCCGGCCTTCTTCCCTGACCGCGCGGCCTCTTTTCCTTGCGGCCTCTCCCTTCCCGCTTCTCGCGGTTTCTCTCTAGCCGCTGCGGGTTCCTCCCCTTTCATCGCAGCGACCTGTCAAGTCGCTTGCGGCCTCTCCTTCTCCCTTCGCCGCATCTTTGTCGCGACCTCCCTGGTCGCTGGTTGAATTATCTTGACCGTGCGGTCTTCCCTCCCTGCTAGTCGGTGCGCCTTCTTGCCCGCGGCCTTCCCTCCCTGCTAGCCGCTGCGCCTTCTAGCCCGCTACCTCTCTCCTTCTCCCTTAGCCGCATTGTGGTTGTGACTTTCTTTATCGCTGGTCGTTCTCCCTTGTCGTGCGGCCTTCTTCTCTACTCGCCGGCTGCTACTCGCTGCGACTTGTCTTGTCGCTAGCGGTTTCTCCTCTCCTCTTTGTTGCATCCGGTGGCGTCTTGCTTGGCCGCCTTCTCTTCCCTGCCGCTCGGCCTTCCTTGCCAAGCCGCCCGACCTCTCTTGCCAAGTCGTCCGGCCTTAATTGCCAAGCCGCCCGGCTACTTCCTTATGCTAGCCGCGCATTTTTTTCCTCTTGCCAACCGACCTCCTCTATTAGCTACATGGCTTCCGACGCGTTTGCTGCTACTTCTGCTCCGCCAGCCCGTGAGGCTACTCCGGCTTCTGACCTCCGTGATGAAATGAGGATTACTACCATCTCTCTGACTGGCAAACGCAACTTTGTCGAATGGGTTCACTCTGTTCGTCGCGTTCTGCAGATGAAGGGTCTTCTCCACCACCTGACTCGGGCTACTCCTGTTGCTCCCTCCGATGATTGGCTTCATGATGACGGTCGGGTCCAGTCTTGGCTCCTCAACTCTATGGACACCGAACCCTACCGTATGGTCATGTATCATGATACGACCAAGGCAACGTGGGAGGAGCTCCACTCTTTTTACTCGGGGCAAAACAGTCTTCAGTACCTCTATGATATTATCTCCAACCTTCAGAATCTTGCTCCAGGTGCTCCCGGCGACATGATTTCTTTTGTTGCCCAGGCCAAGACCTTAGCCGAGGCTTGGATTCAACATCAGCCTCCTACGACGGATCTTGCTACTCAACAGGCCCAGAAAGAGGCGGTTACCGTAGCGATGATGATGTCTCGCGTTCCGCCCCACCTGTATAGTGTTCGGGCCCAGATCCTCTCTTCCACAACGACTCTGTCACTGTCTGACGTCTGCTCCATGCTATTTCGGGTTACGCCTCCTACGGAGGCTCCTCCCAGCTTTGCCCCTGCTCTTCTTCAACAGCCTCTCCTTCCAACCCCCCCTCCTGCTCATGGCTCTTCCACTCGGGGGGGCAGACCTCCGTCTCGGGGACGCGGACGTGGTGGGCGCTCGTCTCTCAAATGCACCTATTGTGGCCAGGGTGGCCATCTTGAGACCACCTGTTATAGCAAGCATGAGTTCCCTCCCCACCTCGCTGCCACTTCCTCTACTGCTCCTGCTTCCCCTGGGGTTCCCGCCCAGGATCCGGCCTCCACTACCTGACACGATATTGATGAGCTCCGCACCCAACTCCATCAGCTATAGGGTGTCCTCAGCCGCTCCTCCGACTCGGTTGCGACCTTTTCTGCGGAAGGTATAACCTGTCTTTCTCCAAGCCCTCATTGGATCGTTGATTCCGGTGTTACTCACCATATTACTTCCCAGAAGCCCTCCAACTACCTCCAGTTGGCTCATCCCCCGTGATCACTGTGGCCAATGGTGACACTCTACCGGTCTCTGGCACCGCTGCCCTCCAACTTACACCGGCTCTCTCTTTCCTCGGTTCTTCATGTTCCGGGATCTCCCTTCAATTTACTTTCCGTTAGCCGCCTGACAAACGACCTTGATTGTTCAATAACCTTCTTTCTCTCTTCCTTTCTTATGCAGGATCGTCGAACCCGGAGTATCATTGGTAGGGGGCAGCTGGTGAATGGGCTTTACCTCTTGGATACCCAACCCGCTCTTCTATCCGCCGTCTCTACTGTTGATTGACATCATCGCCTTGGGCATGCTCCTCTTCCGATTCGCAAACGGGCTCTTCCTGATGTTCCATTACGGGAGTTTTCTTGTGAATCTTGTATCTACGGCAAACACCATCGTTCTGTCTTTCCCCCTGCATGTACCCGGAGTAGTACTCCATTATCCTTAGTTCATTATGATGTATGAGGCTCTTATAAGGTCCTTAGTATTTATGTTTTCGCTATTTTGTCACTTTTATCGATGACTACTCGCGTACTACATGACTATATTTAATGCATGATCGTACTGAGCTTACATCTGTCTTTCGTGCCTTCGTAACTGAGATCCGTACGCAGTTCGCCACCCCCCTCAAAATCCTCCGCACTGATAATGCTCGCGAATATACAGTGCGCACCTTCTCCACATCTGCATCGAGTTTGACATTATTTTTCAAACTTCGTATGCCTATACCCCTCAACAAAACGGGGTGACCGAACGGAAGAATCGTCATTTACTCGATGTTGCTCGCTCCCTCATGTTTCAAATGCAGGTTCCAATCGAATATTGGAATTTCGCAGTCTCCACAGCCTGTCATCTCATTAACCGCCTCCCTTCTTCTGTTCTTGATTTTGCCATTCCTATCCAACTCCTCTACCATACTACCAACCCAACCTCTCTCCCCCCATTTGTCTTTGGGTGCGTTTGTTATGTTCATCTTCTTGGACCTCCCTCCGACAAACTCGCTCGTCCTGCGGCCAAATATATGTTTGTTGGCTACTCCCGTACTCAAAAGGGGTATGTTTGCTACTCTCTTTCCGATGACAAGATGGTTGTCTCCGCGGATGTCACCTTCTGCGAAGATCAGCCCTTTCACTTACCTTCCTCATCCTCCTCGATTTCCTCTCCTGCTCTGCCCCGACCTGACGTTCCTACAGTGCCCTCATTTCTGCCCTCCCCCTCCACCTCTATTCCTGCTCCCAAAGTCCCTCCGCCCGTTTTCCGTGTCTATACTCGTCGCGGCTCCAAGGATGGTTCCCTGCCCCAGCTCCCTGCTTCCAGTGACACTCTGGCACCGACGGATCCGGCTCCTGCTTCTATGGCCCATCCCCTGGCCAACTACGTTTCTCTCCACCGGCTCGCTCCACCTCTCTACGCCTTTGCCACTTCACTTTCCTCGATTTTTATTCCTAATATTGTGCAGGAGGAGCTTCAACACCCGGGAAGACGGGAGGCCATGGAGGATGAAATGAGGGCTCTTTGGGCTAACCAGACTTGGGATCTGGTTCCCCTTCCTGCAGGCCAACACTGTGTCAGCTGCAAGTGGGTCTTTGTTGTTAAACATACCGCGGATGGGACTGTTGAGCGCCTGAAGGCCCGCCTCGTGGCCCATGGTTTTACTCAGCAACACGGCCTCGATTATGAGGAAACTTTCTCTCTAGTGGCCAAATTGAACACGGTCCGGGTTCTTCTTTCCTTGACTGTTTACCGTCATTGGCCTATTTATCAGCTGGATGTTAAGAACGTCTTTCTCAATGGTGATCTATAGGAGACTGTATATATGCATCAACCTCCCGGGTTTGAGACCACGGGGGAGTCTCGGGTTTGTCATCTTCGGAAATCTATTTATGGTCTCAAACAGTCCCCGCGCGCTTGGTTTGACAAATTCAGCAAGGTAGTCCGTGATATTGGCTTTACTAGGAGCTCGGCTGACTTCTCTCTCTTCACTCGACACCGGGCAACCGAAACTGTGATTCTACTTGTCTATGTTGACGATATCCTCATTACTGGCGATGATACTATAAGGATACAACATACCAAGCAACAGTTGAACTCCGCCTTTCAGACCAAAGATCTTGGTAACCTGCGGTATTTTCTTGGGCTTGAGGTTGCACGACGACCTGATGGTCTTGTATTATCCCAAAGGAAATATTGTATGGACCTCCTTCATGATGCTGGTTATTCAGGATGCAAACCTACGGATACTCCAATGGACGCTAATCACAGGCTCTCGGCTCATAGCTCTGACTCCGAAAGCTGCTTACGAATCCGGAATACTACAGACGCCTGGTTGGGAAACTGATTTACCTTACAGTTACTCGACCAGATATCTCATTTGTCGTAGGAGTCGTGAGTCGATTTATGTATGCTCCTAGAACATCTCATCTTCAAGCTGTCGAGCGCATTCTTCGGTATCTCAAGAACGCTCCAGGACAAGGGCTTGTGTACAAGCCATCCACATCACTATCTCTTGTTGCATACTCGGACGCTGACTATGCAGGATCCGTTGATGTAGGCGCTTTACATCTGGTTTCTGTACCTACTTCGTTGGTCATCTCATAACCTGGCGTAGCAAGAAACAGAATGTAGTTGCTCGCTCTTCTGATGAAGCTGAGTACCGGGCCATGGTTGTTGTAGTGTCTGAGTTAACATGACTTGAGAGCCTTCTGGGAGACTTGGGTGTTTGTCTCTCATCACCGACGACTCTATTTTGTGATAGTCAAGCAGTAATACATATTGCCAAGAACCCGGTATTTCACGAACGCACAAAGCATATTGAAGTTTACTGCCACTTTATTCGGGAAAAGTACAGTCAAAGAAGGTAGATCTGGAGCATGTTTTTGCTACAAATCAAGTTGCTGATATCCTGACCAAAGCTCTCTCCCGGCCGTTATACTACCAATTTTTATCCAAGCTTGGCGCATACGACTTGTACGCTCCAACTTGCGGGAGAGTGTTAGAAAAGCTCTTGTAAAGGCCCATTTAAGAGGCCCTTTTGTTTCTTGTATTTGTCCCACATCTTGGATTGGGATCTTCTCTTCTCCCTCTCTTCCTATATAAATGTATTCATACTTGTAATTATCAATTCAAGAAGTATATACAAGGTTGGAGGTCTCTCTATTCTTATAGAGACCATATTGCCCGATACCCCGGGATGAAGAGTTTGAAGGTCCGAGATGATGTCAAACAAGTGCTGAAAACTGTTCTGCCCAGAATAAAGGGAGTGGAGCTCCTCCCACATTGTCTTTGTCGTTTCATGATATATAGTCATCCTGTATGATTTTGGTGTCCATTGAGTTTAGAAGCTGTTAGAAAAGCCCATGTAATTGGCCCAGTATTGGGCCCATTTATTTTTTACTTTCTTCTCCTCCTATTAGGACCACATCATTGTATAGGATTTCTTCTCTTCTTCCCTCTTCTATATATTTGTATTCTCTCCTTGTATTTTGATACACAAGTAATACATACAAGATTTGAGCTCATCCAACATGGTATCAGAGCCAATGGTTCCGACCTCGCGGCTTCCCTTTCTAACCGCCCGGTTTGTTTTCCTCTCCTGTCCGCTTTCCTCTGCGACCTATTCCTCTACTCGCACCGGCTAGCTCAAATACAAGACATGTATTTACTACAAAGCAAAAATAAATCAAAAATCAAAAAACTATAAAACTTATAAAAATCTACAAAAACTCAAAACAAAAAATCCTAAAAACTAAAAACTAAAAAATCTAAAAAAACCAAAAAACCCCTAAAAAACTAAAAAACCACAAAACTAAAAAACTAGAAAACCTACCTAAAAAATAAAAAAATCTACTTAAAACACAAAAAAAATAAACGTAAAAAAATTTTTATTAACAATGTTTATATGTTTTGTTTAACTAATTTTATTTTAACTTGTTTTATTTTAACTTATTTTGTTTCAAGCTGTCGAGCGCATTCTTCGGTATCTCAAGAACGCTCCAGGACAAGGGCTTGTGTACAAGCCATCCACATCACTATCTCTTGTTGCATACTCGGACGCTGACTATGCAGGATCCGTTGATGTAGGTGCTCTACATCTGGTTTTTGTACTTACTTCGTTGGTCATCTCATAACCTGCCGTAGCAAGAAACAGAATGTGGTTGCTCGCTCTTCTGATGAAGCTGAGTACCGGGCCATGGTTGTTGTAGTGTCTGAGTTAACATGACTTGAGAGCCTTCTGGGAGATTTGGGTGTTTGTCTCTCATCACCGGCGACTCTATTTTGTGATAGTCAAGCAGCAATACATATTGCCAAGAACCCGGTATTTCACGAACGCACAAAGCTTATTGAAGTTGACTGCCACTTTATTCGAGAAAAAGTACAGTCAAAGAAGGTAGATCTAGAGCATGTTTTTGCTACAAATCAAGTTGCTGATATCCTGACCAAAGCTCTCTCCCGGCCGTTATACTACCAATTTTTATCCAAGCTTGGTGCATACGACTTGTACGCTCCAACTTGCGGGAGAGTGTTAGAAAATCCCTTGTAAAGGCTCATTTAAGAGGCCCTTTTGTTTCTTGTATTTGTCCCACATCTTGGATTGGGATCTTCTCTTCTCCCTCTCTTCCTATATAAATGTATTCATACTTGTAATTATCAATTCAAGAAGTATATACAAGGTTGGAGGTCTCTCTATTCTTATAGAGACCATATTGCCCGATACCCCGGGATGAAGAGTTTGAAGGTCCGAGATGATGTCAAACAAGTGCTGAAATCTGTTCTGCCCAGAATAAAGGGAGTGGAGCTCCTCCCACATTGTCTTTGTCGTTTCATGATATATAGTCATCCTGTATGATTTTGGTGTCCATTGAGTTTAGAAGCTGTTAGAAAAGCCCATGTAATTGGCCCATTATTGAGCCCATTTATTTTCTACTTTCTTCTCCTCCTATTAGTCCCACATCATTGTATAGGATTTCTTCTCTTCTTCCCTCTTCTATATATTTGTATTCTCTCCTTGTATTTTGATACACAAATAATACATACAAGATTTGAGCTCATCCAACATGGTATCAGAGCCAATGGTTCCGACCTCGCGGCTTCCCTTTCTAACCGCCCGGTTTGTTTTCCTCTCCTGTCCGCTTTCCTCTGCGACCTATTCCTCTACTCGCACCGGCTAGCTGCCTCTCTACCCGCTGTTCTATCCACGGTTTTCCCCTTGCTAAACCGCTGCCCTCTCTCCCCTTCCTCCCTCCCTCCCTCCCATGGATCCACCCCTCAATGACTTTTATAGCCTCTCCTCTCAACCCGTGGGCCCCACTTCCCGCTGCCCTCTCTGTCTTCCTCTTACCGCGCTTCCTCCTTCTGCGGCTTCTCTTGCTGCTTGCGGTTTATCTTACTTGCCGCTTGAGTTCTTCTCGCGGTCTCTCTCTTGTTGCCGCTCGTCTTCTTCCTCGCGGTCTCTCTCTCTAGCCGCTCGAGTTCTTACTCGCGGGTTCTTTTCTTGCCGCTCGACTTCTTTCTCGAGGTCTCTCTCTTCTTGCCGCTCGAGTATTTTACTCGTGGTCTCTCTTTTCTTGCCGCTCGCATTCCTGATCGCGGTTTCCTTTCTTGCCGCTCGAGTTCCTCCTTGCGGGCTCTCTCTCTAACCGCTCGAGTTCCTACTTGCGGTCTCCTCCTCTGCTGGTCGCGCGGTCTCTTCCTCTGCTGCTCGCGCGGTCTCTTCCTCTGCTGGTCGCGCGGTCTTCTTTTTTTCTAAACCGCCGCGATCTCTCCTCTTCTCTTTCAGGCCGTCTTTCTTCTCGCTCTTGCTTCGCCGCTGATGGTCTCTCAGTGACCGTGCGGGTTGTTCTTGCCGTTGGTGGTATCTGAGTAACCGTGCGGCCTCCTGTAGCTCTCTCCCCTGTCCTTGTCGGCGTGACTATCCGCTGCGGCCTTGTCTCTAACCGCGCACTCTTCTAATCGCGGCGGCCTGTCTCGGCTCCATGGCCTCTTCCATCAACTCTACCGGACAGGCGGCTGCTCCTCCTGCTGACCGCTCGGCTTCTCTTCCTGACCTTCGAGATGAGCTGCAGATCACCACTATCTCCTTATCTGGGAAGAACTTTGTTCTGTGGGTCCACTCGGTTCGGCCTGTTATTCAGGCCAAGGGCCTTGTGCTTCACCTTACTAACGCACCTCCTTCCCCTAATACGGAGGATTGGCTACGCAATGACGGTCGAGTTCAAACATGGCTCCTTAATTCGCTAGAGGGTGAGCCATACCAAATGTTCATGTATCATGAGACCGCTAAAGCCATGTGGGAGGAGCTTCACTCCTTATACTCTGGGAAGGATAGTCTTCAGCACCTCTACGACATTATTACCGACCTTCAGTCTCTTGATGCTGGCGGGGCGGCTGACATGACCTCTTTTGTTGCTCGTGCCAAGACTTTGGCCGAGGACTGGATCCAGCATCAGTCTTCTACCACCGATCTTGCTGCTCAGCGCATGCAAAAGGAGGTCATCTGTATTGCCAGGATGATGGCTCGTGTCCCCCCTCACCTTCAGAACATCCGGGCTCAAGTGTTGGCCTCGGCCTCTACCCCCTCCCTTTCTGATGTCTGCTCTATGCTCCTTCGAGTATCACCACCCTTGGATTCTCCGGCGCCCTCCACTTCGGTCTCCTTCAGCAGGCCCTTCCCCCCTACTCCCCCCACCGCCTTCTGCTCGCGGTGGACGTTCCGGCTCTCGCGGAAGGGGACATGGGGGTCGGGGCCGCTCCAAGTGTTCCTATTGCGGTCGGGATGGCCACACGGATGCCGTTTGCTACAAGAAACATGGTTATCCTCCTCACCCCACTGCGACTGCTGCAGATGGCTCCTCCTCCACTGGTACCGACCTTGCGGTTGTTCGCCTCCAGCTACAGCAACTCCAGGGACTTCTTAGCCCTCCTACTTCTGTTTCCTCCATCTCTACTACGAGTATTACTTGTCTTTCCTCCAGTCCGTGTTGGATCTTGGACTCAGGGGCTACTCATCACATCACCTCGATGCGGCCCCTCCAGTACTCGGATGTTCCTCATCCGAAATCGATCACTGTCGCTAATGGCGCGACTGTTCCGGTCTCCGGCTGCACGGACATCTCTCTTTCCCCCTCCATCTCTCTCCGCTCGGCCCTTTATGTTCTGGGCTCTCCTTTTAATTTACTTTCTATTGGCCGCCTCACTCATGATATGGATTGCTCTGTCACATTTACTCCTTTTTTTATACAGGATCACCGGACACGGACTACCATTGGTAGGTGACGACTGCAGAACGGGCTCTACCTTCTTGATGTCTCTCCCACTATTCTCTCCTCTGTCTCCGCTGTTGACTGGCACCGACGTCTTGGGCATGCCCCTCTTCCTGTTCTCCAAAAGGCGCTGCCTGATATCTCTTTTCCTGCTTTCCAATGTGATTCTTGTATTTACGGCAAACAGCCGCGTACTTCTTTTCCTGCTCATTGTACTAGGAGCACTGCTCCATTTGATTTACTACACTCCGATGTCTGGTGTTCTTTTAAAGTTATCAGTATTTCTGGATACCGTTATTTTATAACCTTCATTGATGATTATTCCCGCACCAACTGGCTTTACCTACTTCATGATCGCTCCGAGCTCCCTCGCATATTGCGCTCCTTTATACAAGAAACTCGCACGCAATTCTCCAAAACTATTTAAACCGTGCGCACCGATAACGCTCGCGAATACACAGGCCATGAATTTGCCAATCTATGTGCAGAATTTGGTATTCTTCATCAAACCTCGTTTGCGTACACCCCCCAACAAAATGGCGTGACCGAACGTAAGAACCGCCACCTCCTAGACGTTGCCCGCTCCCTCATGCTCCAAATGAATGTTCCAAAAAATTACTGGCACTTTGCGGTATCCACTGCATGTTTCCTCATCAACCGCCTCCCTTCCTCGGTTCTCAACTTTGACACTCCATTCAGTCTCATTTTCCCCTCCACTCTGGCCTTCCCTCTTACTCCGAGGGTCTTTGACTGCGTTTGCTTCGTTCGCCTCCTGCGTCCCTCCTCGGATAAGTTGGATCCCCGAGCAGCTAAATCCATTTTCGTCGGCTACTCTCGCACTCAGAAGAGCTACCTGTGTTACTCTCCGGTCACACGGAAGGTCATCGTCTCCGCCGATGTTACCTTTCGGGAAGACCAACTTTTCTTTCCCCCACCTCCTGCTCCTCCCTCCCCGACGACATCTCCACCGCTGCCTCTACCCCGACCCGTCATCCCTACTACTGACTCTGTTCCCCTACGTCCTTTTAACCCTACTTTTGCTCCCTCCAGGACGCCCGTTATCCAGGTTTACTCTCGCCGCCTTCCTCCTCGTCCCGCTACCCCTCTGCAGTCGGCCTC
This sequence comes from Platanthera guangdongensis, assembly GCA_039583875.1. Taxonomy (NCBI): domain Eukaryota; kingdom Viridiplantae; phylum Streptophyta; class Magnoliopsida; order Asparagales; family Orchidaceae; genus Platanthera; species Platanthera guangdongensis. The sequence goes on along the minus strand of CM077153.1, from coordinate 12,799,148 downwards.
TTCCTCGGCTACCCCGCGCCATGCTGATCAGGTATCTCCCTCTACCGCTCATCCTTTGGCAAATTATGTCTCTCTGCATCGTCTCTCTCCCCAACTACATACATTTGCTACTTCTCTTTCCTCCATTGCGGTTCCTAACACTGTGCAGGAGGCGCTACAACATCCCGGCTGGAAGGCTGTCATGGAGGAGGAAATGACTGCTCTCTGGGCCAACCAGACGTGAACTCTCGCACCACTTCCCCCGGGTCAGAAACCGGTTGGGTGTAAGTGGGTCTTCGTCGTCAAACATGCCGCTGATGGGACGATTGACCGTCTGAAAGCTCGGCTGGTCTCCCGAGGCTTCACCCAACAACACGGGATGGACTATGATGAAACCTTCTCTCCGGTTGCCAAACTCAACACCGTTCGGGTTCTTATCTCGGTGGCTGTCCATCGCCGGTGGCCCTTAATGCAACTGGATATTAAAAATGTCTTTTTGAATGACGACTTACAGGAACCTGTCTATATGCAACAACCTCCCGGGTTTGAGATCACGGGTGAGTCTCAGGTTTGTCGCCTTAAGAAAGCTCTGTATGGCCTCAAACAATCACCACGGGCATGGTTCGACAGGTTCAGAAAAGCTCTCTGGGAGGTTGGTTTTTCTCGAAGCACGACAGATTTCTCGATGTTCACTCGCCACCGTACAGCGGGGACGGTCCTTTTGTTAGTTTATGTTGACGACATCATGATTACAGGGGATGACTCACAGGGAATACTGGAGGTCAAACGATATCTCGGTATTGTTTTTCAAACAAAGGATCTGAGACTCCTGCGGTATTTTTTGGGCCTTGAGGTTGCTAGACGGCCAGATGGTCTCGTCCTTTCCCAGCGAAACTATTGTCTCGACCTTCTCCATGATGCAGGTTACTCGGGTTGTAAGCCGATCAATACCCCAATGAATGTGAATCACAAGTTATGTGCTCAGGCTTCTGACTCAGATCTCTTACTTGAGAATCCTGAATACTATCGCCGTCTATTTGGAAAATTGATCTACCTCACAGTAACTAGACCTGATATATCTTTCGCAGTTGGTATTGTCAGCCGCTATATGCATTCCCCGCGAAAATCTCATCTTCAAGCCGTTGAACGCATTATCAGATACCTCAAAACAGCCGCTGGTCAAGGATTGGTATACAATACCTCATCTTCAGCTCCTACATTGATAGCTTACTCTGATGCTGACTACACTGGTTCTCTTGATGATCGACGTTCAACCAGTGGCTTTTGCACCTATTTTGGAGGACACTTGATTACGTGGCGGAGCAAGAAACAAGCTGTTGTATCTCGATCATCTGCTGAGGCTGAATATCGGGCAATGACATCTGTTGTTTATGAACTAACATGACTGGAGAGTCCTCTTACCGATCTGGGTATAAAACTTTCTTCTCCAGCTCTTCTCCTTTGTGATAGCCAAGCGGCGATACATATTGCTAGGAACCTGGTATTCCATGAGAGAACTAAACATATTGAAGTCGATTGCCACTTCATCAGAGAAAAAGTTCAAATGAAGAAGATTGACCTGAAGCATGTTCCCGGGACAGAACAAGTGGCGGATGTTCTCACTAAAGCTTTTCCTAGTACACTCTTCTATCAGTGCTTGTCCAAGCTTGGTGCATACTGTAGAGAAGGAAAACGTCAACCTTGTATATATGTTCACTTGTCTCAAATACAAAGAATGAGTACAAATATATAGATGAGAGAAAGAGAGAAGGTCCTATACATGATGTGGGACTAAAGAAGAGAGAGAAATACAATAAATGTTACAAAATGGGCCTAGTTTAAATGGGCTTTTCTAACACTCCCCCGCAAGCTGGAGCGTATAGGTCATATGCACCCAGCTTGGACAAACATTGGTAGAACAAGGTACTTGATAAGGCCATTGTGAGAATGTCAACAACTTGATCAGTGCCCGGAACATGCTTTAATTCAAGTTTCTTCAATTGAACTTTCTCCCGAATAAAGTGACAGTCGACTTCGATATGTTTTGTGCGCTCGTGAAACGCCAGATTTTTTGCTATGTGTATGGCGGCCTGACTATCACAGAATAGAACAGCAGATGAGGGAAGTTTTACTCCCAGGTCAGTAAGGAGACTTTCAAGTCATGTGAGTTCTGAGACAACCGAGGCCATCGATCGGTATTCAGCTTCCGCAGAGGAACGAACGACCACAGCTTGTTTCTTACTTTTCCATGTAATGAGATGACCACCAAAATAAGTACAGAACCCACTTGTTGGCCTCCGATCGTCCAGGGAACCGGCATAATCGGCATCAGAATAAGCGACTAATGCGGGAGCCGAGTCGGAGGTTTTGTAAACTAGCCCTTGACCCGGAGCTCCCTTAAGGTATCGGAGAATCCGTTCAACCGCCTGGAGATGAGAAACCCGGGGGGCATGCATGAACCGACTGACAACCCCAACGACAAACGATATATCCGGTCTCGTGACCGTTAGATAGATCAGCTTTCCCACAAGGCGTCGATAGTATTCCGGGTTCTGAAGAAGCAAACTGTCATCAGAAGCATGAGCACACAGTTTGTGATTTGCCTCCATCGGGGTACAAGTTGGCTTGCAACCAGACTGACCAGCGTCTTTGAGAAGATCGAGACAGTACTTCCGTTGGGAGAGGACCAGCCCGTCCGGCCGTCGTGCGATCTCGAGACCAAGGAAGTAGCGAAGATGCCCCAGGTCTTTAGTCTGAAACACAGTGCTCAGATGCTGTTTGACCTCTTGAATCCCCTTTGAGTCATCCCCAGTGAGTAGTATGTCATCAACATAAACCAACAGAAGGACAGTTCCAGTGGCCCGGTGTCGGGTGAATAGAGTGAAATCTACAGAACTCCGAGTGAACCCCATGTCCCGAACCACCTTGCTGAACTTGTCAAACCACGCCCGAGGGGACTGTTTGAGACCATAGATTGATTTCTTGAGAAGACACACCCGAGACTCCCCCGTGGTCTCAAACCGGGCGGTTGGCGCATGTAGACGGTTTCCTGAAGGTCGTCATTCAAAAAGGCGTTCTTGATATCGAGCTGATGAACGGGCCAGTGTTGGTGCACCGCCACGGAGAGAAGAACACGGACGGTGTTGAGCTTAGCCACCGGAGATAAGGTTTCCTCGTAGTCGAGACCCTCCTGTTGCGTGAAGCCACGAGCCACAAGGCGGGCCTTCAGGCGGGCAATAGTGCCAGGAGCATGCTTGATGACGAAAACTCATTTACACTCAACAGGGTGTTGTCCTGGAGGTAAGGGAACCAGGACCCAGGTATGGTTGGCCCAAAGGGCCGTCATTTCTTCGTCCATGGCAACCCGCCAGCCTGGATATTGAAGTGCCTCCAGCAAAGAGTTAGAGACAGAAACAGAGGATAATGAGGTGACAAAGTGAAGAAGAGATGGAGAAAGGCGATGGAGAGAGATGTAATTCGTCATCGGATGAGCGGTGGATGCGGTAACCGGAGCAGCAGGTAGCGGAGCACCAGAGGTCGAAGCCGACTGCAGAGGGGCAACGGGATGAGGAGAGCGACGAGAATAGACCCGGATAACCGGTGGTAGTGGACGGACCGGAGGTAGGGCAGGAGGAGTAGATGAGGAGGAGCAGGGAGCAGGGATGACAGGACGAACGACGGGGTTTGGATCAGGAGCGATATCCAGATCAGAGAATAAGGGAAGATCCTCACGAAAAGTGACATCCGTAGAGACAGTAACCTTGCGGGTAGCAGGCGAATAGCACACATAACCTTTTTGAGTGCGCGAGTAGCACACAAAAATATGTTTGGCGGCACGGGGATCCAACTTGTCGGTGGAGGGACCAAGTTGGTGAACGTAGCAGGTACACCCAAAAATCCGGGGAGGAACGGGAAAAGGTGGAGTGGAGGGAAAGAAGATGCTGAAGGGAGTAGCATACTGGGGGATGGAAGAAGGGAGACGGTTGATGAGAAAACAAGCCGTGGAGAGCGCGTAGTTCCAGTACGGTTTGGGAACCCGCATTTGAAGCATAATGGAACGGGCGACATCAAGAAAGTGACGATTCTTGCGCTCGACGACACCATTCTGTTGTGGAGTATACGGACACGAGGTTTGGTGAAAAATGCCGAACTCAGAGCAGAGAGTCGCGAAGGCATGCCTGGTGTACTCACGCGCATTGTCAGTACGAATGGTACGAATTGGTGCTGAGAATTTAGTGCGAGTCTCAAGTATAAAGTCCCGAAAGACGCGGGGAAGCTCAGAGCGATCCCGGAGGAGATACAATCACGTCATGCGAGAGTAATCATCAATAAAAGTAAGAAAATACTGGTAGCCAGAAATACTAGTGATTTTGTACGGACCCCATATATCGGAGTGTACCAAAATAAAGAGAGCGGAGCTCCGAGTACAATGAGAAAGAAAAGATGAACGAAGCTGTTTGCCCAAAATACATGTGTCACACTGAAATGCAGGAAGAGAAACATCTGGAAGAGCCTTCCAGAGGACGGGAAGAGGAGCATGACCCAGACGACGATGTCAATCCGAAGAGAAGATAGATGCGAGGATAGTAGGAGAGTCGTCAAGAAGGTAGAGCCCATTCTGCAGCCGCCCCCTACCAATGATAGTCCGCGTCTGCTGATCCTGTATGAGAAAAGAAGAGGAATTAAATGTCACAGAGTAATTAGAATCAGTAGTAAGGCGACCAACAGAAAGTAAATTGAAAGGAGAGCCCGAAACGTGAAGAGCCGAGCGCAGAAGGAGAGAAGTGATGAGGGGAATATCAGCACATCCAGAGACAGGAACAGATGCCCCATTGGCCACAGTAATGTACTTCGGGTGAGGTGAAGACAAGTACTGAGGCGACCGAACAGAGGTGATGTGATGAGTTGCACCAGAATCGAGGATCCATCGCGGGCCAGAGGAGAGGCAGGCGATACCTTCATTGGAGATGGAGGCAGCGGAGGCAACCGAAGCAGGCGGGCGGCTAAGCAGGCCGTGAAGATGCTGGCGCTGAAGACGAACCTCGTCGAGGTCAGTACGAGTGGAAGAGGAGTCGGTGGCAGCAACAAAAGCCTGCAGACGAGGAGGACAACCATGTTTGCGATAGCACGTGGCTTCAAGATGTCCATCTTTGCCGCAGAACGAGCACTTAGGCCGAGGCCGGCCACCCCGACCCCGGCCGCGAGAATCAGAGCGGCCTCCACGAGCAGAAGATGGAAGAGGCAATAAGGGAGCAGGGGCCTGCTGAACAAGAGCCGGAGAAGGGGCCCGGGCACATCCGGAGGCGAGGAGACTTTGAGAAGCATCGAGCACACATCGGAGAAAGATGAGGTAACAGTAGAGGAGAGAATGTGAGCTCGTACACTGTGAAGATGATGCGGGACCCAGGCCATTATCATGGCTATACCCACAGCTTCCTTTTGGGCACGTTGGGCAGCAAGATCCAGAGTAGGAGGCTGATGGTGGATCCAAGCCTCGACCAGAGACCGAGCCTGAGCAACAAAGGACGTCAGATCGGTCGCGCCACTGCTATCAAGGGACTGGAGAGCAGTGATAATGTCATACGGATGGTGGAGACTATCCTTGCCAGAGTAAAGGGTGTGGAGCTCGTCCCACATGCCTTTGGCCGTCTCATGGTACATGGCCAGGCGATAAGATTCGCCATCAAGAGAATTAAGAAGCCAAGTCTGCACCCGACCATCATTGCGTAACCAATCATCAGTAGGAGTACCGGTAACGACCTGAGTCAAGTGATGAAGGAACCCCTTGAAGTGCAGGACACGGCGAACAGAGTGTGCCCATTCCACAAAATTTTTCTTGCCCGTCAGAGAGATTGTGGTAATACGAAGCTCATCGCGGACTTCCGGGAAAGAGACCGAGCGGTCAGCAGGAGGAACTGTCGTGCCAACCGAATCAGCAGAGAAGGTCATGGAGAAGAGAGGCGGCTAGGAGAGCAGACCGAGCAACAAAGAAGGCCGCGCGACCAGAGCAGAGACCGCCCAGTCACGATGGGAAGACACCAACTGCGAGAGGAGTCCGCGACCAAAGGCGGAGGCCGGTAGAGAGAGCAGGCCGCAGCGGACAGAGAGAAGCCGCGAGAAAAGGAAATAGGAGAAGACCGCGACCAAAATGCGGGAAGTCAAGAGGCCGCACGATCTAGCTGAGTACAGCAGCGGTCCGAGAAGCAGGAGGCCGACGGAGGGCAGAGAGAAGAGACCGCGAGTAGGGAAGACTCAAGCGGAAAGAGATAAGAGACCACAACGACCAGGACCAACCCGCAGCAGAGGCAGGCCGCAGAAGAGGCAGGCTGCAGAAGAGACAGGCCGCTGCGAGCTGGAGCAGGCCGCAAGAGAGGAAGTCCACAGCGAGGAGGATCAGGCCGCAACGAGCTAGGGCAAGCCGCAGCGAGCTGAAGCAGGCCGGGAGAGAGGTAGGCCGCAACGAGGTACAGCAGGCCGCAGCGAACCAGAGCAGGTCGCGAGAGAGGCAGATAGAGCAGCAGGCCGCAACGAGCTGTTCCAGGCCGTAAGAGAAACAGGCCGCAAGAGACAGCGGTCTGGAGGAGAAAGAGGGATGGTGGACCCGACGAGAGAGAGAGAGAAGGGGAAGGCTATAAAATGCCTGAGGGGAGAGGTGGAACCACAAAGAAGAATAGGAAGCGGAAGAAGAAGAGCGGAGCGGACAGGAAGGCATGCCGCAAGAAGCCGAGCGGGTAGCGGACAGAAGACAGACCGCGCGGGTAAGAAAGGTGAAGCCGCTCAAGGAGAATCGGTGGCTCCGATACCATGTAGAGAAGGAAAAAGCCAACCTTGTATATATGTTCACTTGTCTCAAATACAAATAATGAGTACAAATATATAGATGAGAGAAAGAGAGAAGAAGGTCTTATACATGATGTGAGACTAAAAAGGGGAGAGAAATACAATAAATGTTACAAAATGAGCCTAGATTAAATGAGTTTTTCTAACACATACGATTTGTACGCTCCAGCTTGCGGGGGAGTGTTAGAAAAGCCCATGTAATTAGCCCAGTATTGGGCCCATTTATTTTCTACTTTCTTATCCTCCTATTAGTCCCACATCATTGTATAGGATTTCTTCTCTTCTTCCCTCTTCTATATATTTGTATTCTCTCCTTGTATTTTGATACACAAGTAATACATACAAGATTTGAACTTATCCAACAGAAGCCATGACTGGACCCGACCATCGTCACGAATCCACTCATCGGTGGGAGCAGTAGGAGTACCACGTGTCAGATGATGAAGAAGGCCTTTCGTTCGCAACACCCTGCAAACAGAGTGCACCCATTCCACAAAGTTTCGCTTCCTGCTAAGGGAGATGGTGGTAATCCGGAGTCCATCACGGAGTTCATCACGGAGTTCAAGCGTAGGAGTGGCAGCACGAGTTGGTAGGGTGGAAGCATCAGCGGGATCCATGGGGAAGCGGACAAGATTGATAGAACAGGTGGATAAAGGCCGCGGACTGAAGAGAGGAGCGACGGCTAGGAGACCACGCGACTAGACAAGGTCTCAGCGGTTAGAAAATATCGCAGAGAAATAGGAGACCGCAGCGGCGAGACTGTTGCGACTAGATTAGTTTGCAGCGACAAGAGGCACAACGGACATGAGAAGATCACAACGGTTAAGGTTAGACCCCAGTGACAAGAGAAGATCGCGGCGGTTAAGGTTAGACCGCAGCGACAAGAGAAGATCGCAGCGGATAAGGCGAGATCGCTGCGACTAGATTAGATCGTAGCGACAAGAGGCACAGCGGACAAGAGAAGATCGCATCAGTTAAGGTTAGACCGTAACGACGAGATGAGAGTGCAGCGGGCAGAGGCACAACGGGTTAAGACGAGACCGCTGCGAGAAGGGCAAACCGCTAGGAGTGCGGTTAGAAGACAATTGCAGCTGGAAGAACAGAGGCCGCACCAGAGAGAGCAAGGCCGCGACAACAAACAAGCAGATCGCAATGAGAGCACAACAAGCTCGGCAAGCCCTCTAGCAGATAGCAGATAGCAGAGCCGATAGCCGACCAGACCGCGAGCAGAGGGCGTTTAGAAGAATTTTAACCGCAAGCCCGACAGGAGAGCGGGGAGTATAAAATGGGGGCAGAGCAGGGGGGGATAGAAGGTGGAAGCCACGGGATTTTTCAGGAGGAAGAGGCGGTTAGAAGAAGCCTAACCGTGCCTTGTGCGAGAAGGGAAGATAAATCCAGGCCGGCGGTTAACAAACTCATAATCATAAGGAGAGATCTTTTGCTCTGATACCATGTAGAGAAATGATCCAAACCTTGTATATACTTCTTAATTCACAAAATACAAGTATGAGTACAAATATGTAGAAGAGAAGGGAGAGAAAAAATCTTATACAAATGATGTGAGACTAAATAAGAGAGCCAAGTGAGCTTATAAATGAATCACACTAAAGGACTTTTACAACTTTTTCTCTAATATTCTCTAACAGTAACCATCGGATTTACGATTGCCACCGCCTTGTTAAACTGACCGTAAATGTGAACAAAAAATTACCGGAAGTAAAGAGTGGAGCTCGTGGTTCAGAATTTTTCACTCCATGGTGATTTCACTAGGATTTCTTATTAATCTTTACATAGATTAATTCTATAGCTACATAAAATTTTAAAAATACCTAAAATATCACTCAACTTCAGCGAAAAACAGAGGCTCTTTGTTTTAAAGTTATTTGCACGGTTGATGAGAACTGTTTTCTTTAATGCTATTTAAATTTCAGATTTATTATGACATCATTATGTAGATGTTTGTAGTAGGAGCGAAAAATTCACTGACTTGATTATGAGATTAAGGGTCTGTTTGGCACGATGATGGCGGTTGTGAACATGGTGGCTATGAACTGTCATTTGTGAGCGCCCGACCTTTCATTCACTTTTATTTTCAAAATTAATTTTTTTTCTTAGTGACGGTCATAACCTCTCGGATGAGCTCACCAGACATATCCAACAAGCAATATCTTGGTGTTTATTATTTGCGGATGATATCATTTTGGTTGATGAGACGCTCGAGGGTGTAAATGCAAAACTTGAATCTTGGCGAGATACTTTAGAAAAGAAGGGTTTTAGGTTGAGCAGGGCAAAGGCGGAGAATATGGAGCTTAAATTTAGTAGTACGGGAAGGACGGATGACTTCGTTACTAAGTTTAGTGATCAAGATATTTCCCGTAGTGAGTGTTTTAAAATATCTTGGATCGATAGCTCAAAAAGACGGAGGTATTGATAAAGATGTGACACAGAGAATCCAAGCGGGTTGGTTAAAGTGGAGAGGTGCGTCAGGGATCTTATGTGATCGTAAAGTACCACTAAAATTTAAGAGTATGTTTTACCGTACTGCAATTAGACCCGCGATGCTCTATGGTTCTGAGTGTTGGGTAGTGAATTTTTTACATGAGCAAAACATGAGAGTTGCGGATATGAGAATGCTTCGGTGGATGTGTGGACACACGAGACTGGATAAAATTAGGGATGAATGTATCAAGGATAAGACAGGAGTAGCACCAATTGCAGAGAAGATGCGAGAAGCTCGACTAAGATGGTTTAGACATGTACAAAGGAGATCATTAGCGGCACAAGTTAGACGTTGTGAGAGTCTAGTCACTAGGCATGTTAAATGAGGGAGGGGTAGATCAATAAAGACTTGGAATGAAAGTATAAGGAAAGACATGATGTACTTAGGCATTAGTGAGATTATGACAAAAGATAGGGCACAATGGAGACAAAGGATCCATATAGCCGACCCCACTGTAGTGGGATAAATGCTTGAGTGTTGAGTTGAGTGGCGGTCATAACCGATGTGGCACTGTCATGACAAACACATTTTTGACGGTGATGTTTTGTCCAAACTCACCGGAGCTAAAATGGATCCGTTTGTCACAGTTTTTGCTCCGGTGAGTTTGGACACAAAGATCATCGTCATAGAATGTATGTTCGACAAATCAAGGGTTATGACCGCCACCAAGGAAAAAGACTAGTTTTGAACATAAAACTCGATGAAATTACTTAGGTGAGGTCGGGCGTTCACAAACGACGGTTCATAACCACTGCGTTCAGACCGCTACCGTCGTGCCAAACGGACTTTTCAAAAATCAAAACGACATATTGTGTAAATATTCATAAATGTAAAGTATTACGAAATAAAAATCTACATTTTCCATTGTTTATTAGAGTAGACATGTTATTAAGAATTTGTGGCATCTAATGGAGTAATAGTAGCTGATAATGGCAATATTTTTCATCTAATATGCTAGTATATCAAATATTATCCAGTGAAAATAATGTTTTTTTAATCAAACATTTTTGATCTAATATAAGGGCAGCCCGTGGAAGGGTTCCACCACAATGTTAAAATGTAGGCATACCTTACAGGTCACAGGTTGATCTAATATGTCTAAATAAATTTTTTAAAGGTATAAGTTTATCAAATATGATTCAGTGAAAATCATCAAGTTTTATTCACAGGATCCAGGACATCCACTGTTGAAAAGGTTGATGGGAGAGAACCTGGCAAGAGTAAGTCCAATTTAAAACTGGTTTAAGGGATTACAAAAATCTTATTATTATTCACTTATTTCTAATTTTGCTAAATAAAAATTTTAGTCCTTAAAGTTTACTATTTTTGGATCGAGCTCGATCTAACTGGATGTGAGTTTGAGCTAACTTGAAATTATTCAATTTTAGTTACTTAAAATCCCTTTATATATATATATATATATATATATATATATATATATATATATATATATATATATATATATATATATATATATATATATATATATATATCAGGGATGAGACGGGAGTGACATCAATAATAGAGAAGATGTGAGAAGCTTGATTAAGATGGTTCAAACACATACAAATGAGACCATTAGAGGCACCTATTAGGCATTGTGAAAGTTTAACCACTAGACATGTTAAACGGGGAGGGGTAGACTAAAAAAGTTTTGGAATTACACTATAAGGAAAGACATGATGTACTTAGACATGGTGAGATCATGACTAAGGATAGGGCGCAATGACAACTATTGGAATTATCGGGTCAATGTCGGGCTATTAGTGTTTTTAGGTGTGTTTGTGTTTTGTCCCACACCAGCTATCGGTGTTTTTGAGTTCTGTTGTAATCCTATTTAAATCCCCTATGTGGATGAATAAATCACTTCTTCTATTCTCTTTAACTTTCCAACATGGTATCAAAGCAAAACTTTTCCTCATGAGTAAACCCTAAAATTCCTTTCTCCTGTGACCGCCATTTTCTTTCCCTTCCGCCGTCTGATTTCATCGCTGCTCCGGATAGAGATCTCTTCCGCTCCCGTCGACGAGATCAGCCTCTGACTCCGTCGACGGGAGGCTCTGCTTCCGTTATACTCGATCCCGTCTGCACCGTCGTCGACGGGAGGCTCTGCTTCCGCCTGCTCTAACTACTTCCCTCGCTGGCTTCGATTATCGTTGCTCTGACTGTTGCGTCTACCTCCATCTACGACGCTTCCGCCTGCGCAGATTTCTGTCGATTCCTCCTCTCCCGTCGGCAGCAACTGGGTCTCAGCTTCTCCGTCCGACATATCCATGGCCGTTCTTGGTTGCTTCCCCAGTCGACGACTGCTCCGGATCGCATCTCCCGTTGCCTCTTCTCCCGACGCCGGATCCGGCTTCTGTCCCCGCTCTTATTCTCATCAACGGAACCGCTACTCTCCTCCCTCGATCTCGTTTCCTGGGGGTGTGGTTGCTTCAGCGCTCGATCCCGTCAACGACTTCCCCGTCTGTCCCCGTCGTCTACTCTGGGCCAGTCCTCCTGTCTTCCCTTCCTCGATGATACCGGGCAGCCACTTCTAGATCCCGCATGCTTCCTATTGCAGCTCATCGACAATGATGATTCTCCCTTTCAACGGTGTGCTCACGACAGCTTCTCGTTCGTCGTCGTGCTTCTTCCACTGCTTCCCTTTGTTGTTGGAGGTCCCTTTGCTGCTGGTGCACCCATGCTGGTATTCCCACCGCAGTTCGCAGCTACTTCAGCCGTTGCACCTGGGTTTTTGTCAATTCCAGCTGTTGTTGCCTCTTTCAGGGGGGATGATCTCTTGCGAATAATGAAGTTTCATGCTAGTTTTAGTAATTTTTTGTGTCTTTGTCCTTGTTTGATTGTTGTTCGTATATGCTTAGTTTGGTCTAGTTATGTCTATATTCACGTGTGTTCCACGTGAGGGGGAGTGTTTGGGATGAGGGCGACTCGAATGATTTTTCCCGTGATTCGCCTTAGACCCGCACGGCCTCCATGCTTATGTTGTATGTCGTTTGCGTCTCCCCGTGTTTTCTTTCGATTGGTCGTGTGTTGGGGACGCGACTGGTGTTGGTGTTCTAGTCTCATCGGGTTGTGTCGTGTGGGACCGTGTCGTGCGTGACTGTGTCGCGAGGGACCTTTTTTTGTGTTTATTATCCGCTACAAATTATTCCCGACGGATTATCCCCGATCACTCATTTGATGACTTGCTCAACATCTTTCGTTCTCTTTCGCATGTTGTGTGTGTAGGTGATGTTGGTTGACCGTTTTTCAGTGAGTCCACATCGTGTGTGGGTCAGCGTCGTGTGTGGCTATGTCCCGGACTTGATTGCTCGGTTTGGAATTTCCCCTAGTAGCTCGTCTGATGTTTTGTCTCACATCATCTACCTCCATTGTCGTTATTTATTGTGTCCAAGCTGAAGGGTCCCCCCTTCAGCTTGAGGGGGAGTGTTGGAATTATCTGATCAATGTCGGACTATTAGAGTCTTTAGGTGTATTTGTGTTTAGTCCCACACCAGCTATCGGTGTTTTTGAGTTCTGTTGTAATCCTATTTAAAGCTCTTATGGGGATGAATGAATCACTTCTTCTATTCTCTTTAACTTTTCAACAGCAACAAAGGATCCTTATAACCGACCCCATTAGGGCGGGATAAAGACTTGAGTATTTTTGTTTTATTATAAAAAATTTTAGAAAGGGGAGTTCGAGTATGCTCGATTTGGGTTCGAGCTAGGTCGCTCTCGCTCCAATTCCGAGCCTTAAAATATTCGTCAAGCTGATTTCTTGACAAACTTGAAACTTAAGCAAGTTTAGGCTTTAGGGACTAAAATATTACAATAGAAAACAATGTTTCTAAATTATAAAGGCAGTGAAGTTTAGGAATTGAAATCTTAAAGGTAGTAACTTTAAGGACTTAACCCTACAAACAACAACAACACTCAACCCTTTATCCCACTATACCGGGGTGGGCTATATGGATCCTTTGTTGTCATTGTGCTCTATCTTTAGTCTTTGTTGTCATTGTGCTCTATCTTTAGTCTTTATCTCAATAGTGCCTAAGTACATCATGTCTTTCCTTATAGTTTCATTCCAAGTCTTTATTAGTCTACTTGATGCAGTGGAGGGACTGACTCGAGGTGGTTTCACTAAATGCAAACCTATATGCAATGAAATATGGAAAATGCAAGAGAAGATCTGCGTTGATAATTGCAACAAGTAGTTAAATATTATAAAAGTAACAGAGGAGCGTACGGTTACAAATATTGAATAAGAAAGAACTATCAATTTTACAAACGAAAGATGCACAAATACTATTTAGCACAAACAAAATAAGTCTTGCAAATCGTACAACGTACAATACTAATAGCAACAAGATAAACATCCACTACAGGAATAGTGTCAAAATACACAACAGTAGAAAATAATAGCTCCAAATACTTTGTGTGCAGGTGGTGTCAACAGATGGCTGATGGAGGGCATCTAAGGTCGTAGTAACTGTGAAATGCGTTGGGAGTGGAGTTCTGGACTGATGGGACTTAGGTGGAGTAAATAGCAGTTGTTGGGGAGGAGATGGTCGCTGTAGGAGAGGCTCACGGTGGGGAATTTTGGGATTGGTAGTAGTGTACAGAGTAGTGAGGCCGAATGTTGGGTTGAGGGAAGAGGGTGGGGCTCAGCTACAGGAGATAAGGTAGAAAGCGGGGGGTCGGGCTTGAGGACGTTGGGTATGAGTGTACCTGGAAGGGGTGGAGGATTGGCAGTAAGGAAGGAGCAGCCTTGGGTGTCTGAAGATGGAAGGTTGAGTTAGGGTTCACAAGATGGGCGGATCTTTGCATGGATCCGACGGATAGGGCAGGGAACACGGTCGTGAGAGGTTGGAGAGGCCGGGGAATGCGATGGGAAGAAGGATGGCTTACTGTGGGCCGGTGGTGGAGGAGGGTGGAGGGGCGGCTTCGCGTCGCACCAGGCGAAGGACTCCATGAGTCACACCTGGAGAGGAAATGACCGACGGTTCTGCAATCTGCGAAACCCACGATGCCTCCACATCCATGAACCGCCGACTATAAATAAAAGCCCTAACACATAACCGCTGCAAGCCTGCAATACCTGTAAAATCAAATAAAACCACCCGAATGAGACGGCTCGAACTGTTTGGACCGATCGGGGGTACGTACAACTCAAAATATAAAAAGTAATTTATGAATTCGACTCGGATCGGCCATCCGGACACAACCACAGACTCTGCTCGTCCGTTTGGGCAGTGAATCACCGCCTTCTGCTGGAATACACTTGTGTCGGGTGTGGCGCGCCATCGCTACCCCTAATAGGTGACTAAACTCTCACAATGCCTAACAAGTGTCTTTATTGGTCTCCCTTGTATGTGCCCAAACCATCTTAGTCGAGCTTCTCACATTTTCTCTACAATTGGTGCCACTCTTGTCTTATCACTGATACATTCATTGCTTAATTTATCCAGTCTCGTGTGTCTATACATCCATTTAAGCATTTTCATCTCCGCAATAAAATAAAAAGCTTTAAAATATTAGATTTGAAAATTTGAAGGCAATAAAGTTTAGAAATTGAAATCATACAGATAGTAACTTTAGGAGAAACCCTAAAATAAAAAGTTTAAAAAAATCAGTTCTGAAATTATAAAGGCAATAAAGTTTAGGAATTGAATCATAAAGGCAGTAAGTTTAGGGACTTCAACCCTATAATATTAGTTTTGGGACTGAAATTATAAAAGATAGTAAGCCTTAGGGGGACTAAAGTTTCTATTTAGCCTCTTAAGTTTTTGATCATTTGCAGGAAATGGTTAGGAGGTTTTTATTTGAGGGTGTTGATTCATTGGGAACGAAGAGCTTCCTGGATTACTTCCCTGAATACCTCTGTGAGGACGGTTCAGTGAACCGGAAGCGCAGCATCGCTGGCAAGGGCTATAGAACGCGCCCATGGGATGCTGAAGGAAACTTCATCGGTAACCATCTGTCTTAAAACTCTCATTTTTATTTATTTTTGGGTTATTTTCAGGGACCTCCCTAGAAGTTTGCATAATTACCGCTTGCATTTCATAACATCCATGCACAAAGGTACCCTCTTGGAGTAAATCTTTAGGGTGATCTTTTTGTGCATGGATGGACATTGAAGGGTTGTAATTGTAATTTCAAAAGTTAGAGAGTTGCAAGTTGTAATTATGTAAACTTCGAGCAATGGCGGAACTTGAATTTTGATGTCGCTCGGGCACATTAAATTTTAACATACATATCATTGTTGAAAATATTACCAAGTATCATGTATCCACATGCATGAATCATTTGGATACATGATACTCCATTAACAAGCGCCTAGCTAGAATCATGTAAGGCGGATACTGAAACATTTGGAAGTGTGGGGTTGTATAAGTTGGATTCTCAGATTTTATAATGAAAGTTCAAAAATCGTGCTCGAACGAAAAAATCTTGCCCAGACTAAAAATTCGCGCCCGGGTGAAAAAAATCGCGCGTGTGTGAAAATATCGCATCCGGGTGAAAAAGAAATCACGTTTGGGCGAAAAAATCGCGTCCGGGTGAAAAAAACATGTTTGGTCGAAAAAATCGCATACGGGCCGAAAAAATCGCGTCCGCGGCAATAAAAAATCTATTTACGAACCACTAAAGCTGACCCCTCATAGCTTCTCAAAATCAGCTCTATCAGACTTGATTTTCAAAAAGCTGGGCAGACATAGCTTTCCCAAACAGTTAAAAAAAAAGCTCCCGCGGTTGAAATATAGCTTTTTCGATGCTCAGACTTTATTTTAAGTTGAAGGTAAAGTTTAGGGCCAATATTAAACAGATTTTTTATTTAATATTTTTTGACTTTTGGAATATGTAAATGATTGTCTTTTTATATGGCTCAATATACTATTGCATCTAGAATATCAGTGAATGAAGGTGTATAATTATTTGTCCATTAACTGTTACTACTTGGAGGCCCTTGTAATTAAAGCTCACTAAATGGTTCACTAGTAAAGCATGGTCTTTAAAAATATGTTATTGGTTTTTAATTTCTCTCTTGAAACCCTTTCATATGCATGTGTTCACATCGGCTCCAATGTTCAAGCTAAATTCTTTAAAATTTAGAATTTATAATTGATTCACATGCCCATGCTTAATGAATGAATTTTTTTATTAGGTTCTTATGAGCTATATGATATGTGTTTTATATGATATTTGCTCTACATGTGTTAAAAATGGGATTTAATGCCAAAATGTTTAATCAATTAGTGCTTCTAAAATACTATACTTGAAATGTTCAATCTACTACAACTAAACTATTTCTTGAAGGCCGTGATCCAAACTCCAAAACCTGATTACTCATTTCAAAAATTAGCCACAGCTGGAGTTTCAAAAATAGTCTTTGGTGATATTCTAACTATGTTCTGACACACAATGATACACGCACAGAGTTCAGCAGTTCAAAGTACTTAGAAAGTCCACTGTTCTTCATTTCTCTCTGAAGTACGAAAGTTCAATCCAACACATTCGATACATTCCTTTATCTTTCATGTTCTAGGTGTGGCACAGAGGGTTGCATGTTTGTTGGCTTTGACACATACTTTTTATTGAAGCCAAAATTAAATGAGTTGTCTAACTGTCCTTCTATCGTTGGTCCACTACTTCTATTTGCATAAATCATCCTCATCGCACCCAATATATTATTAAAGAGCTCTTCTATCTCCTCCACACAGTATCCAAAACGCAGAGAAGAACAACCTCAGATTCCTCCTTATGGCTGCTAACAGCAGCAGACTTCTCTTCTCAATGCTCATATTATCTTCGTTGCTCTTCATCCCCTCTGCGGGTTTGTCCAATTCTAACTCAGGGTTGATCTTGAGTAGAGTTCGAGCGAACTCTCTTGTGAAAAATGGACAAAGAGCTAAATAAACCCCAAACTTTATTGCTCCAAAAAGATAATTATTACATAGGTATGTCCCATTATTTATAGAAATCGGGGGAGATGAGAGAATACAATAACTGATGTTGGATTAAAAACAAATCGGGCGGCCTACGCGGTTTGACACGGTCAAACCGCCCACTATACAACAACTAATAAAACAACAAGCGGCAACTAGGAAAGTCGTCAATCTGCTCCAGGGAAGACTGCTGACACAGACCGCTAGACCGCAACTGCGGGTTGCCACCAGACCGCAGTTGCGGCTACCAACTAGACCGCAGCTGCTGCAAGCTATCGGACTGCAACCGCAGGTTGCCACCAGAACGCAGTTGCGGTTAACCACCAGTCCACTGCTGCGTCTTCAACCAGACCACTGCGGCTTCATACAGACCGATGCGACTAACCGATATCACACTATCGCGGCTTACTGCTGGACCGTTGAGGCTTCCTTCAGACCGTCACTGCAGCTCCTGACCGCAAGCTGAGATTCACCACCAGACCGCTGGACCAAACCGTCAGGTCGCTAAGACCAGTAGACTGCTGCGGTTAGAGACAAGTCCGTCCGGTCTCCACTAGCTCCAACACTCCCCCTCAAGCTGCAACATATATATTCACCATGTCCAACTTGCTACAAACCTTCTCAAAAGAAGTAACCAGTTTGGTGAAGAAATCAACTAGTTCTTTCTCTGAGGTAATAAACGGTGTGCAGATCTGATTCTTTAAAATCTCATCTCTTATGAAATGACAATCCACCTCGAAATGCTTTGTTCTCTCATGAAAAACTGGATTTCTCGAAATATATATTGCTGCTTTATTGTCACAGAACATGAGTAGAGGATCATCATAAAACTCTCTCAGATCAAGTAAGAGTGTCCGTAGCTACTTCAATTCGCAAGCAGTCTGAGTCATGCTTGTATACTAAGCTTTTGCACTTGACCTGGCAACTACAGTCTGTTTCTTGCTTTTCCAGCTGACAAGGTTACTTCCAACAAAAGTGCAGAAGGCAGATGTAGACCTCCTATCTTCCATATCATCTGCGTAGCTAGCATCAGAGTAAGCCTCAACCTTCAGATGTCCTCTTTTCGGAAACAAGAGCTCTTTTCCTGGTGCATCTTTTACATACTCTAAAATCTTTAGAGTTGACTGCAAATGACATTCTCTGGGGGCTTGCATAAAATGGCTGACTTTTCCTACTGCATAACAAATATCTAGTCTTGTAACTGTCAGATAAATGAGATTCCCCACAAGACGCCTGTATCTAGTAACATTTTCAAGAACAGGAGAATTTTCATTCCAACATTTATCATCTCGAACAGCCATAGGAGTCTGAGCGGGTTTAGCCCCAAAAAGGTCTGTCTCTTTCAAGAGATCTAACACATACTTCCGTTGTGAAAGAGTAATAGAATCAGATTTCCGAAATATCTCAATCCCCATAAAATACTTAGGAGTCTCCATATCCTTGGTAACAAAATGCTGAAACAGATGTTTTTTTGTCACGTCAATACCATTTCTTTCATCCCCTGTAATAAGAATGACATCCACATAAACCACAAAAATAACCAGACCAGCTGAGGATTTGCGGATGAACAAAGAATGATCTGCAGCACTGCGAGAGAACCCAATCACAGAAATAACTTCATTAAACTTGTCAAATCATGCCCTGAGACTTTGCTTAAGACCGTAGATTGCCTTTCGCAGCTTACAGACCTGAGACTCCCCCTGAGCAACATACCCAGGAGGTTGTTCCATATATACAGTTTCGTGTAAATCACCATAAAGAAGTCATTCTTCACATCCAGCTGAGACATTTCCCAGTCTCGGTTGACGGCCACAGAAAATAGCACACGGATTGTAGTAATCCTTGTCACAGGAGAGAAAGTATCAAATAAATCCACATCATAAGTCTGCGTAAAACCTTTGGCAACAAGCCGGGCCTTGTAACGATCAATTAATCCATCCGGTAGAAACTTAATAACAAAGACCCAGCGACAGCCAACCACGTCAGCGCCGGGAGGTGTAGGAACAAGTGTCCAAGTATCCCGTTCAGTAAGAGTACACATCTTTTCATCCATAGCAGATTTCCAATGAGGGATCACAAGAGCTTCTTGATATGAAGCAGGAACAACATTAGCCAAGAGGGTCAGAGCAAAACTCCTAGATGAAGGAGAGAGACGAGCATAAGAGACCACAACCTGAACAGGATGTTGGGTGCAAGAGCGAACACCTTTTCGAAGGGCAATTGGAAGATCAAGATCAGTGTTGACCAGAGGAGGCAATGGACTGTTAGAAGAATGAGGAGACCCTAAAACAGGTACCAAGGGCTCTAAGGGCAACACATCAGGCTCCAGAGAAAGAGGCGGGGCAACAGGAGCAGAGGTGGAAAGAACCGGCTTTGGCAGAGGTGCCGAGATAATAGGCAGGGAAGAAGAAATATCAGAGGGCAAAAGAGTGGAAGTAGGAGAGAAATACGGTTTATCCTCAAAAAAAGTAACATCAGCGGAAACGTATTGTTTGCATAGAAGAGGATCAATACAACGATAACCCTTCTGAGTAGGACAGTAACCAAGAAATATGCATTTAACAGAGCGAGGAGAAAGCTTGTCACGCCCAGGAGAAGGTATATGAACAAACGTCGTAAAACAAAAAAATTTAAGCGGTAAAGGAAATGGTTCGGCCTCGGGATACAAAATAGAAAAAGCAGTCTTTCCCCGAAAAAATAGACGAGGGAATACGATTAATGAGATAGCAAGAGAGGAGAACAACATGACCCCAATAAGACCGAGGGACATTCATTTACAAAGAAAAACTGTGAACAACATCCAGAAGATGACGATTTTTGTGTTCAGCAACGTCATTCTGTTGATTTGTATATGGACAACTTGTTTGATGAACCAAACCCTTGCTCGCACAGAAGTCAGAGAATCGATGGCTGACGTATTCTTTGACATTATCAGTACGAATAACCTGAATGGGCACACGAAACTGTGTGAAGATCTCATTATAAAATGCGGTGAATACAGAGAACAGTTCGGAACGATCCTTCAAGAGATACAGCCAAGTGCATCTGGAGAAATCATCAATGAATGTGAGAAAGTATAAGTTTCCTCGACCAACAGTAACAACAGGAGAAGGACCCCAGATGTCAGAGTGAACTAGTTCAAAAGGACGCGAAGAACAACGGCCTGTTCGAGCTGGGAAAGAAGAGCGATGATGTTTATCAAACTCACGTGTTTCACAGTTGAAAGGCAATTCTCCTGAAGGAAGATCTGGAAAAAGTTGATGAATGAGGCGAGAGGGAGGATGACCAAGACGACGATGCCACAGTTGAACTGTTGAAGAAGCAGAAAGAGCAACATCGTGGTCAAGATAAAATAGACCACCACGAGCAGTACCAGTAGCAATCGTAGCCTTGGAGACAGAATCAGAGAAAAAACAAGTAGTGTTAGTAAAAGTAACCGTGCAATTTAACTGAATGCAAAGAGCAGGAACAGAGAGTAAATTCACGTGAAAGTAGGGACATAGAGAGTGTCTTCTAGCAGCAAAGACGAAGAGAGATGCACAGTGTCAATACCACACACAGGAGCAGAAGTTCCATCAGCAAGAACAACAGGAGACAGTCTGTTTTTCTCAAGCAAAGAGGAAAACAAACGAGAGTTGTCAGTCATGTGACAAGTGACACCAGAGTCAATAAGCCACTTATCAGAGGAGGCCACAAGAGCACGAGTAGTAGAAAAGAGAAGAGAAACCATCCTCAAGAAGAAACCGGAAAGCAGAAAGACTAACCGCACGGTTAGAAACAAGCTGCACAAGAACAAGCCGGCAAAGAAGGCGCAGTAAGAAACCGACCACAGGAAAGGTCGCAGAAAAGGATAAACTGCATGGTCACGATGTCAACACACTAGAGGCAAGGAGCACGCCGCGACCACAATGCGGTACTCGCAGCAAAGAAGAAACAAGCCGCATGAAGACAACCCGCGGGGAGAAAGAAGAGAAGAAAGAGCAAACAGCGAAAAAGTCGCGCGAACAGAACAAGCCGCAACAAAGGGCTACTAACAAAGGCGGCAATTGCAAAAGATGTCGCACAGCAAACCGCGCGAACAGCACAAGTCACAGAGACAACCAACTAACAAAGAAGCCGCATCAAGAGGAAGAAAGAGAAGAGCAAGAGCCCGCCCCATCAAGGTGACAACATACCAGCGGCCAGGAAGAAGCCGCGAACCAAAGGTGAAACTCGCAACAGAGAAGAGAAACCGCGCAAACACAACAAGCTGAAAAGAAGCGCGGTTAGCAGGGAAAGCCGGGCGAACAGAAAAGCCCGGAAGGAAGCAAGTTGTAAGCACAGCGAGAAGCAAGGGAGGGAAGGGAAGGGAAAGAAACCGGACAAACCGGAAGAAGCCAGACGAAGCTGGTGGAAGAGGCCGCGCGGTTAAACCAACAAACCGCGATCTTTTTAAAGCAATGGATCGGTTGGCTCTGATATCATGTGAAAAATGGACAAAGAGCTAAATAAACTGAAAATTTTATTGCTCAAAAAATATAATTATTACATAGGTATGCCCCCTTATTTATAGAAATCGGGAGAGATGAGAGAATACAACAATCGATGTGAGACTAAAAACAAACCGGGCGGCTTACGCGGTTTGACACGGTCAAACCTCCCACTATACAACAACTAATAAAACAACAAGCGAGAACTAGGAAAGTCGTCAATCTGCTCCAGGGAAGACCGCTGACACAGACCGCCAGACCGCAACTGCGGGTTGCCACCAGACCGCAGTTGCGGCTACCCACCAGACCGCAGCTGCTGCAAGCTATCGGACTGCAACCACGGGTTGCCACCAGACCGCAGTTGCGGTTAACCACCAGTCCACTGCTACGGCTTCAACCAGACCACTGCGGCTTCATACAGACCGCTGCGGCTAACCGATATGACACTACCGCGGCTTACTGCTAGACCGTTGCGGCTTCCATCAGACCGCCACTGCAGCTCCTGACCGAAGCTGAGATTCACCACCAGACCGCTGGACCAAACCGTCGAGTCGCTAAGACCAGTAAACCGCTGCGGTTAGAGACAAGTCCGCCCGGTCTCCACTAGCTCCAACATCTCTTAATCACACCTTATTTGGGTCCTGTTTGACAGAGCGGTGACTGGTGAGAGAGTGGCCGCGGTTGTGAATGCAATGAAAAATATAGGTAGCATTTGTGTAGATAATGCCACGAGCGATGTTTTAGGCTAAAACACTGCCAAGGCCATCAAGTGCGGTCAAGCGTCAGTGATTATGGACTAGGCTGCAGAAAGTATAATATGGACCCAAAAAACTCTTCCCGAAGTTTCAATCACAGATAAACTGCTGCCACTATGTTTATCACCGCGGATTCATTTCGCCATCGAATGCCACAGCTGCCCCAAGCAGAACCTCAATATTGCGTGTATTCTTGATGGATGGACTTAGGAAATGCCCTTATGTTTTTTTTCTAATATCATTTTTTATGTTGTTGTAAAAACGTATTCTCGATGGATACACTTAGGAACTTGTGTTCTCGAGGGTCCTTGACGTAGCTTCTTGCAAAAATGCAGGGTATTTTTTGCCTACATACCCTTGTGATGGGACCCTTCCCTTTGCCCTCGCACACCCGTCCGCCCTTTCCCCTTGTCAATAGAGGATATTGATTAATATGTTCAGTAGATACTGTTTCCAAGTAATTTTTGTTGAGGTTGTAGGGTTGACAAGTGGAGTTCACAATTGTCCAGTTGCCTAAATCCTGAAATTGCAAGGCGTAGTTTGTTTGGGCAGAATTGGAATTAGTTTGAATTAGTTTGAATTTCAATTATGTTGTTAGGCATGACAATGGAATTGAGCATATAGAAATGAACTCGGTCAATTTTACTCTTTTGATAATAATAACTCGAGATCCGGTAATTGGATGGACGAACCTTCACCACGAGCAGTCTCAAAATGAGGAGAATAAGCTCCCCGAAAATTTCAGGTCAATTTGACAACTTTCATTTTTTTCCGACGTCGGGGGTCTAACAGAGATTTTCGTAGATCCGTTAATTGGATTGATGAACCGTCACCGCCAACGGTCTCAGAATGATGAGACGGAGGACAATATGCTGACTTTCATTTTTTGGAAATAATGGTTCGACAGAAGGATTCATATAGCGACCCCACTATTGCGGGATAAATGCTTGGGTGTTGTTGTTGTTGTAATGGTTCGACTGAGATTGGCTAAGATCTGATCATCGGATCGACAAACCGTAATCACCATCAGTCTGAATTTTTTAGAATGATCCAACAACATTCATGTTTTCTGGCGAGAATGATTCGACGGTGTTTCTTAGATCTGAAATTTGGATCGACAGACTGTTATTGCCAATTGTTGATTTTCTTGTCCATTTTGTTGATCAATTCTTTCATAGTGGATGGATTTAGGTCTTCCAAAGTATATTGGGCACCCCCAATTAATATTAGCCGTAGATCCCTCTATTATCCAAAGATTGTTCAAGTTTCACTGCTCTTAGGGGAGGAATTTTGTTTTGTTTTGGCTTGTTTTTAAGTAAGCACTTTGTATGGAGTACTCTTTTACAAGAGCCAGCCATAATAATAGCGAACTACGGGTCTAACCTCAATCGAAAGATTTATCCTGCATAATAGCCAGATTAGCGCACCCATTAGCATTACGGTTTGCTTCCCGGTAGAGTCTCTGACGAGAAATATGTTGGAAACGTGTATGGTTCCCTGCACCAAAACCGTCTTTCCCAAAATAACCCAACTTTCGAGACCGCCTCAACAAGCCGCCTTCTCGCGCGGTCTCCCTCCTGCGAGACGACCAACCAACCCGCGCGAGTTCCCCTCTGCGAGACAACTGAGGCGAGTTCACCACTCCAAACCGCCACAAACCGCGCGACCTCACTCCCGCAGGCGAGTAGTCCACTCGCGAAATCAATCTTGCGAGCACACCAGCGAGCCTAACCCTTCTCGCGAGCTGCACACCTCTCGCGAGCACGCAAGTCGCGAGCTTCCCCTTCTCGCGAGCTCCTCACCTATCCGCGAGCTGACACAGGCGAGATCAAACGCCTAACCCGCAAGCTCAAGCCGCCCGACTTGGTTGACAAGCCGCCCTGACAGAAGACACTCCAGCGCTGCAGCGCTTCTCTCTCTCTCTCTCTAAAACAGAAACAGGGATATAGGAGATTCTCTCTCTATTTCATCAATCTTAAAAGGAACTACAAATGGCCTATTTATAGGCAAAAGAAAACAAGCAAAAAAATCTCTCTCCTAATAAATACAAACTCTCATCTACCCATTTAATACATACTCTCTCCTATTCATTAAAAGCAAACATAAATGAAATGACAATTCCAACACCCTTGTGGGGCCCGGTCAACATGTCAATCCCGGTCAACTTAATAACTCCAGCAAACTCCCCCTCAAACTTGGCAGACCATGCCGAGTTTGCTCTTTAGCTTCAGAAAAGTTTCTACTTTCAATGCCTTAGTGAAGATGTCCGCAACCTGCTCTCCAGTTGGGCAATACACCACCTCTACTTTCAATGCCTTTGCGAGCTGGATAGCAGACTTGTTATCCACTAATACTGTCGTTGGCTCTTCCTGCGCATGATGCAACACCCCTAGAAGGTTCCGTATCCAGATAGCTTGGCAGGCGCATGCCGCCGCCGCGATGTACTCCGCCTCGCAGGATGATAAGGCTATAGTAGCCTGCTTCTTAGAACTCCATGAGAACGCCGCGGTTCCCATGTTGAACGCATACCCGGAAGTGCTCTTCCGGTCGTTCACATCTCCTCCA
Source organism: Platanthera guangdongensis (assembly GCA_039583875.1). Lineage (NCBI taxonomy): Eukaryota > Viridiplantae > Streptophyta > Magnoliopsida > Asparagales > Orchidaceae > Platanthera > Platanthera guangdongensis. Next base: position 12,774,112 of record CM077153.1, on the reverse strand, counting down.
TAGTCGCTATCCGAGTAGCCGACTAACTTCAACTCTCCTCCAGATGAGTACTTCAGGCCATGGCCCCGAGTCCCGTTCACATACCTCAGGATCCTCTTCGCTGCTGTGAAGTGGTCCTGTTTGGGCTCCTCCATGTGCCTGCTTACTATCCCGACTGCATACATGATGTCCGACCTAGTGAAAGTCAAGTACCTTAGACTTCCGACCAGGCTCTTGAACATAGTTGGGTCCACTCCTTCCTCTTCGGAATCCTTCCTCAGCTTCGTTACAGGGTCCGCAGGGGTGGAGATTGTCTTGCTACCCTCCATCCTGAACTTCTTCAGAATCTCCTTGGCATACTTCTTCTGGGAGATGAAGATCACATCTTCTCTCTGCTGCACCTCAATTCCCAAGAAGTAGCTCAGCTCTCCCAAGTCCGTCATCTCGAACTCCTCCATCATCAACCTCTTGAATTCTTCGAACATCGCATGGTTGCTCCCGGTGAATATCATGTCATCCACGTATAGACATATGATCATGATATCCCCGCTCTTCTCCACCTTCATGTACAGAGCATACTCATATGGGCACTTGATATACCCATGCTCCTGAAGGAATTTGTCTATCCTCCCATTCCAAGCTCGAGCTCCCTGCTTCAGTCCGTACAAGGCTCTCCTCAGTTTGCAGAATTTTCTCTCCTTGCCTTTCACCACGTACCCTGGAGGCTGCTCGATGTACACATCCTCCTCTAGGTGCCCATTCAGATACGCCGCCACAGCATCCATTTGCATGATAGTCCATCCGTAGTGTGCTGCCAGTGCGATGATCAGCCTTATAGTATCGATCTGCGCCACTGGGGCGTAGACATCATCATAGTCCACCCCTTGGACTTGTCTATACCCTTTCACTATCAGCCTTGCCTTGTGTTTCTCCACAGCTCCATCTTTGTTTTTCTTCACCTTGTAAACTCATTTCACCCCGAGGGGTGTGTGGCCCGCCGGTGGATCAACTAGCTCCCATGTATCGTTCTTTTTTATGGAAGCCATCTCGGCATCCATCGCCATCCTCCAAGATTTCTCCTGAGCAGCTTCTTCATAGGACCGTGGCTCGCAATCTGCTAAAAGACAATATAATGAATAGTTAGCATGAATTGGGACCGTCTCCTCATAGAGCTCCGTCAACCCCTTCATCCTGGGTGGTGGACTCTCGGAGTCACTCCGGCTCCCGCTTCCTCCTCCACAATTGCCTCCACTTGAGCTTTCCCCTCTTGAATAGGAGATGGAAACTCCCCCTGAATTTCTACTCGGTGGTGATGGCGTCTCAGCTCCACCATTCTCGGCTCCAGCCTCGTGACCACCCTCTTCCTCATCTTCGAAGAACATACCCTTCATACTTCTCGTCTCCTCATCCCAGCTCCAGCTGCTTCCTTCTTCAAACACCACGTCCCTCGAGACTATGGCCCTTTCCGTCACCGGGTTGTAAAATTTGTACGCCTTGCTCTCCGGAGCGTAGCCAACAAAAATGTACTTCTCGCTCCTATCATCGAGCTTCTTCCTTTTCTGGTCCGGGATGTGAGCATGAGCTACACACCCGAAGACCCTTAGGTGCTTCACACTCGGCTTCCAGCCACTCCATGCTTCAAACGGCGTCATGAACTTCACACTTTTTGTGGGGCATCTGTTCAGTAGATACATCGCATATTGCACTCCTTCCGCCCAGAACATCTTCGGTAGCCCCTTCTCCTTCACCATGCTCCTCGCCATGTTCATGATGGTGAGGTTCTTCCTCTCTGCTACTCCGTTCTGCTGCGGTGAGTATGCCGCCGTCAGTTGGTGTGATATTTCATTCTCCTTGCAGAAATTATCAAACAGCCTTGAGGTGTACTCCCCACCTCGATCTGTCCTTAGCACCTTCAACGGTTGCCCAGTCTCCTTCTCGGCCATCGCCTTGAACTCCCTGAACTTGTTAAGGGCCTCAGACTTCTCTCTCAGAAAATACACCCAACACTTCCGACTGTAGTCATCCGTGAAGGTGATGTAGTACTTGCTTCCGCCTATTGAGGTGGTCTCAAACGGGCCTGCGATGTCCGAGTGAACCAGTTCAAGTTGTCGTCTTGCTCTCCAGGACTTCCCTCCTTCTAATGTCTGCTTCTTCAGCTTCCCCTTCGTGCACGCCACACACACCTTTTGCGGAGGGGAGATCATAGGCAGATCCGCCACCATCTTGGAGTGAGATAGTAGTTTCAACCCTGTGAAGCCCAAATGCCCCATCCTTTGGTGCCATAGTCATGCTTCTTCCTCTTCTTTTGTTCTCGCGAGACAAGCCGTCTCTTGAGCATCCATCTTCAGCGTGAAGAGACGGTTCGCCGTCATCTTCACCTTCACTACCTCCTTCCCTTGATTATTCTTCATTGCCAGAGACCCATCCTTCATCTGCACGCAGTAGCCTCTCTCCACTAACTGCCCAATGCTCAAGATGTTGGTCTTCAACCCTGGTACGTAGTACACATCGTTCAAGTGTACTCTCTCCCCGTTCAGTTTCACAACAACCAGGCTCTTTCCTTCCAAGGAAATCTTCGAAGCATCCCCGAAGCTAACCTCACTCCCACTGGGTTCAAGGTTAGAGAACATCTCCCTATCTCCACACATGAGGTTGCTCGCCCCTGTGTCCAGGTAGCACACTTCATTCCTTCCTTCTTCTGCCCCTCAGTAGGTTAGAAACATCATTGGGTCTCCACCCCCAGCATCGTTCCCCCTGTTCCTAGCCTTCGCATAATGGTTGGCTTCTTCTGTCTTCCTCGGAGCCCAACAGTCATAGCTCACGTGCTCAAACTTGTTGCAGTTGTAACACTGAACTTGGGCTCTTCCTCCTCGGCCTCTTCCTTGGCCCCTTCCTCTGCCTCTTCCTTCTCGTCACCTTCCTCCTTGAGGTTGCTCCGCCTCTCTCTGGTGATATTGGTTTCTTCCCTGATCTCTTCCTCCTCTCCTTCCTCTTCCTCTACCTTGTTGACCTCGGCGACGCTGGTCGTCCCCTCTTCCGGAGCTCTCTCCGAAGTTCAGCTGAGTTTGAAGTGCTTTTCCCAAGCCACTCGCTTCTTCATCATCCTGCAGCATTCTGTACTCATGAGCTTGCAATGAGCCTACAAGCTCGTCTACGGTCATCTGGGTGAGGTCATTCGACTCCTCGATCGCCACCACCACATGCCAAAACTTCTTTGACATGGACCTCAGAAGCTTCTCCATGAGACTCACATCGTCAATTGCCTCCCCATTGCGCTTCATTTCGTTTGTGAGCGTCCGCAGACGGGTCACAAAGTCACCGACCTTCTCGGTGTTGTGCATCCTCAACATTTCATACTCTCCTCGAAGGGACTGCAACTTCACCTTCTTGGCTTTATCTACTCCTTGCATGGAGCGTTGCAATATCTCTCATGCCTCCTTCGAACTTGTAGCTTCTGAGATCTTCTCGAACGTGGCTTCATCGACCTCTTGGTATAACGTGAACAGTGCCTTCTTATCTTTCTTTCTCGCTTCCCTCAATGCCGTCTTCTGGGCATTGGTCAACGCCGCTTCTGCTTCGGCAGTAAGCTCTTCATACCCGTCCTCAACTATCTCCCATATTTCCTTTGAAGCGAGTAGCACCTTCATCTGAATACTCCAGTTTCCATAATTCGTCTTCGTCAACTTGGGGACTTGCCCCGACATGGCACCTCCAAACTCTATCTTTCCTCTACTTCAAACCTTCCGAGTCACCGTAAAGGTTTGCAACCTCGCTTTGATATCACTTGTTGGAAACGTGTATGGTTCCCTGCACCAAAACCGTCTTTCCCAAAATAACCCAACTTCCGAGACCGCCTCAACAAGCCGCCTACTCGTGCGGTCTCCCTCGCGGTCTCCCTCCTGCGAGACGACCAACCAACCCGCGCGAGTTCCCCTCTGCGAGACAACTGAGGCGAGTTCACCACTCCAAACCGCTACAAACCGCGCGACCTCACTCCCGCAGGCGAGTAGTCCACTCGCGAGATCAATCCTGCGAGCACACCAGCGAGCCTAACCCTTCTCGCGAGCTGCACACCTCTCGAGAGCACGCAAGCCGCGAGCTTCCCCTTCTCGCGAGCTCCTCACCTATCCGCGAGCTGACACAGGCGAGATCAAACGCTTAACCCGCAAGCTCAAGCCGCCCGACTTGGTTGACAAGCCGCCCGGACAGAAGACACTCCAGCGCTACAGCGCTTCTCTCTCTCTCTAAAACAAAAACATGGATATGAGAGCTTCTCTCTCTATTTCATCAATCTTAAAAGGAACTACAAATTGCATATTTATAGGCAAAAGAAAATAAGCAAAAAAAATCTTTCTTCTAATAAATACAACCTCTCATCTACCCATTTAATACATACTATCTCCTATTCATTAAAAGCAAACATAAATGAAATGACAATTCCAACACCCTTGTGGGGCCCGGTCAACATGTCAATCCCGGTCAACTTAATAACTCCAGCAAAATATGCCTGCCCTTTGATGTTTCTTGAATGCCCCTCACGAGACTACTTGCTGTCCTACGATTCCAAATCTACCGATTGACCGTCAACGTCTCAACGAGCCATCCTGTATCTCCAATCTTTCTGCCCTCAATGCAGGGATGGTCCTACGAGGAATTTTGTTTGGCATGTACAATTTACTCGTGTTTATTGATTTTTACCCAGTTTCTTGCTTTTGTCGGGGAATTCATGGGCGAATATAGTTTCATAGTATAATTACTTGCACTTATTGGGCACATGAGCTAGTTAAATTTTAGATTCTTCTTGTCGATAATCTCTTGGTGAGAACATTAGCCAGTTGATCTACAAATGGCATGTGTTAGTTTCTAGTTGAGTTGATCGGTTCCATTCTCTGCTTGCTTATTAACTATTGAATTCTTTAACAAGCCCTGGGTGAGAATGTAAGTTGGTCTACAAATGGTGTGTGGTGTTGTCATTTGTCAAGCCACCAGATAAATTATCCTTGATGATACTGTCGGTTAATGTGCTTTGTTATGTTGCATTTGACAAGATTATATGCGGTGTTAATAACCGTTTATATTGTTTTTGTCATTAAATTATTACGTCCTTGAAAAATGCTTCGCTCTGAGGTCGATCTTTTCGCAATGAGCGATTCTACTTAATATATATCTATGTAGGTATCTAGGGCAACTCTCTTCCTTTGTGGAATTTTGAGTGAAAAAGAGAAGGATTGGTCTTAGCCTCTTAGGCCATAACACTTTAAGTAAGAGGATAGAGCTTGATAAGACTAAAATAGAAACTATTGAAAATTACTAAGTACTAAAATTGTAGCATATTGAACTTACAAATAATTGAAATTAAGTACTTTTTTTTTTGAAAATTTATTCTTCATCATCTGTAATGTTCAATGCGCTTATATCTGCTTCAAGTCATTTCAACTTGCGAAATATGTTGTGATTATTCGCTGATATTTATTGGACAAAATTCAAAAGGACTTGCTTGTCGTCATCATTGTCTCATCTTCTTATTCTCATTCCTCGCCTCCTTAGACATCCTGGATATCACCTTTTTCGTCCCATTTATTCGGCGGGTCTGCTCTATTAAAGCGATATTATGTGAGTATTGATGGGTACCCCTAGCAGTTCAAAGTGGTTGGATCGGACAAAGCAGAAAACAGACATAATCAGCTCGACAACACGATTCCAATTAATTCATCTGCTTTCACGTAATTTTGAATCTCTTTGGCCGCTCAAATGAATGATGAATCCTTCGAGGGGTTCCGACCCAAACTAGGCCTGTCAACCCCAACCTCATAGCTTCGGCTCTAGCATGAGATCGTCCATGGGGTAGTGCCCCCTTCCCCTTAAAGCCCCTTGTGATCAATCGTGGGCACCTCCTCCCCTACTTTTTCTCCTTTGACGTTTCCCAAAATTCCTCAAACGTTCATTAATGGGGGAAGAAAATCCTAAATTTTGGAATGTCGTATCGCACAAATTGCTCGACGAAACTTCGATCTGAAAGTGAAGTTGGTTCTTGAGAAATTACACAAGTCATGCTATCATCGAAGATTTGGATTTGTGTTTTGACGGGGTGACAAAATCACTCATCAATTAATGCTATGCTATAAACCATCGCTCCCATCAATTAAACTAGTAGCGACAAGACAAAGCTTCTTTAAAATTTTCATACAAAAAAATAGATTATGGATTTTTTTACTGTTACTATATTCTATAATAACCAAAAAATAATGCTATGCTAAAGATTTCTTTTAGTAAAAATAGTAAAATAATAATGCATGAAAATATATTCAAATTCATATTAAAGTGCATATGAATTATTAAATAAATAAAATAGAAGAATAATATTGCATTGGCAAAATACTCATTTCAGTCCCTAACCTTTATTTCTTTTAATATTTCAGTCCTCAACCTTTCATTTTGATTAAATCAGTCCTCAACCTTATCATAAATATTTATTTCAGTCCTTAACATTTCATGTCTTTAATATTTCAATACCAAATCTTTCATTATGAGTAAAGTAGTCCTTAACATTTGAAAGCTTTTCATTTCAGTCCCAAATAAACGACAATAAGTTTTTTTCATTTACTTTAGGTCACGCGATCCTATTCCTCTCCCTATCACATGCTAGCTCCACCGCAAATATTCTACAGGACGAATCCACGGTGCGACCACACAGTGTCTTGACCAGCGATGACACGGTACCCGGTGACCGGGCAATACCACCACAGATGTGGAGATTCCAGGTGATACCACCACCGGGGTGGTGATTCCAGTAGGTAACCGTGTTTTAGATATTGTGGTTTTGATGTTTTAGAAATTCATATAAGAACATTGATCTCTAATTTCTATTTTTTGGGTTTTTGCGATTTAATCATCAGAGTTTCTAATAAACCTTTGTAGAGCCTATTCGAACCGAAATCCACCAAGTAATCAAAGTTTAATGTCGAACAATATAATTTTGACTGTTTTTTACACTGTTCAGATTTTGACCCATTTTGTTGTTTATTTCTGCAATGTTAAGATTTTTTTTGCAATGTCGAACAACATGATGTTAATTCGGACTGAAATTTTTTCGCCAATGTTCAGATTTTTTATCGGTAGATGGATGGAGAAAATTCAAAAATATGAGCTATGTTCAGCTTTTTTTAGTCCCTTAAATATTTCCGCAATGTTCAATTTTTTCCCGTAACTTTTTTGTTGTTTTAATGCCATGACTCATTTATCTAGTTAAATAGGACTGAAATTTAAAGTTATGATAAGGTTGAGGACTGATTTGATCAAAATAGAAGGTTGGGGACTGGAATATTAAAGGGAATAAAGGTTAGGGACTGAAATGAGTATTTTGCCTATTGCATTCGGCTATTAACGTGGATCCTGGAGCATACCGTGGGCAGCGGTGGCCTGCCGAAGGTACGGTAGCTAATTAATATAATATAAAACATAATTATAAACTAATAATTTTTCAAATACATGTAGGGTGCACAAAAAAATTGGTTCTAACCGGTCCGGTTGGAACCGGATCTATTAGAACCGGCTAGGGACCGGTCCCGGTTCAAGGCGTCTTAAGGGGTTCCCTTTTTCATCAAAACCGGTCCCGGACTGGGACCGGTCTTATTGGTAAAAGATCGGTCCCGGACCGGGACTGGTAAAAGACCGGTCTCGGACCGGGACCGATCAAAATACTGGTAAAAGATCGGTAATTGTAGTAATTTTAATAAGAAACCGATCATTTTTAATCATTTTAGTAAAAGACTGGACAATACTTGTAAAAAAGACTGGTTCGGGATTGGTTAGAATCGGTCCTCCGGTCTCAGCCGGTCCTTCTCCAGAAGCGGAAAACCGGTCCCGGACCGGAACTGATTGGAGCTGGACTTGCCCGGATCCGGTCAGTCAAAAGACCGGTCCCGGATCGGTCCGACAGTTTTTTTTGTGCAATACATGCCTCGGAAATTAATGACGGAAATAAAACAAATAAAAAGTACAAATTTAAAACAAAATTAAAAAAAAAACAAATTGTACGTTTATATGGTTCCGTTAAACATTTTAGGCAAAAATGGGATATCAGTCTCTATATTTTGATATTGGTTTGAAATTGGTCCCTGAAGTTTTTTTGGTTTGAGTTTGGTCCCTAAACTATTCTGTCATTTTGAAATAGATCCTAATTTATTAATCCGTTAACTTTTTGGATGGAAAAGTGACATGGCAGTGCAGTTAATGATTCTCAAAAATCTCAAAAATAAAAAATGCAAAAGGAGCTTGTTAATGATTCTCAAAGCCACGAAGTGGAGTAGCGACGAACCAAACAAGTGGAAAACTCGCCGGCGATAGGATGCCGATAGAAGCCACGAATCCTACCACATGGGAAATAAGAGCTTCGCCGGCGTTGGATGCCGATGGGGAGCACAGAGCAGGCGGCGAGGGGGAAGGGGGGAGCGGATCCGGATCCCCTGGAGTTCCCGGAGGAACTTCAGGGGGTGGAGTTCTTATTTTACGAGTAAATGGAGCGGAATCGCAAAAAATGGTTAACACGAAAGTTGTAGATATCCACGAGACGAACAACTTTCATGTTCAACATTTTTTGATATGAAGTCGTTTGGACCCCCGATTTGGGCTCCGAAAAAATTCTGTCCGAAAATTATTAAATTAATAATTTTCGGACAGAATTTTTTCGGAGCCCAAATCGGGGGTCCAAACGACTTCATATCAAAAAATGTTGAACATGAAAGTTGTTTGTCTCGTGGATATCTACAACCTTCGTGTTAACCATTTTTTGCGATTCCGCTCCATTTACTCGTAAAATAAGAACTCCACCCTCAGGAGTTCCCGGAGGAACTCCAGGGGATCCGGATCCGGCGGGAGCTGGCTTAGGGTTTATTTGGGAATGAGAATGAGGAGGTGGCGTAGGCGGGAGAAGCTGGAGTTATACCATTAATAAATGAAATGACAGAATTAATAAAGGCATGCCATTAATAAATGACACTTCATTTTTTACATCCAAAAAGTAATGGAGAAGTTAATAGGGACCCATTTAAGACAAAATGAAAAGTTTAGGGACCAAAATCAAATCAAAAAAATTTCAGGGACCAATTTCAAATCAACATCAAAATATAGGGACTGATATCTCATTTTTGCCAACATTTTAAAATTTACCCTTTTTAACTGTTCCGGTCAGAAAATTGAATTAAATAATATTTGATGTTTGTACGGAAACCTAATTTCTCATTTTTACTCATTGCTTTAAAATCATATTATTTTATATTAACAAATCCCCTACAAATCAAAGGGATTTTTTTTCATACCAGACACATACCATGCTTATTTTGTGGGGAAGATCTTGTCCGTCTGATCTAGTATCGAATCACAAACAAAATTCGGCATAAAAAACAAAAGGAAATTGATCGGATTTTAAATGTTGGTCCAGAGTGATCTTTTAATTAATAATTATTTAATAGATAAATGGGGTGTTAAAATGATTGTTGTTAATTGTTATGGACTGTGTAGGGTTTCATTTTTGAAAAAGCATGCAGGTCGTACCCTCCAACTCATCTCCGCACTTGCAGAACAGTTCATGGCAGGGGGTTGTTGAGGTGGGGATTTGAACTCGCGGGTTGTTGAGGGAAAATTTTTAAGTGCAAGCTTGTACCATGCTCCCGTGCCCAAATAAATAGCCCTTAACTCTTGGGGCCCACTTTTCTTTCCTCCGATCTCCCGAAAATTGAATTTTGAAATTTTCTCGCCCTTCCCCATCTTTCTCCCTGATTTTTCCATCATCTTTCCCGATTTTTTTCTTTTCTCATGTGAACCCGTCTGCTGCCTTCGGGTTTCGTGACGTCACCGGCTGCTTTTCCGATCTTCTCCTAACCGAGTTACTTGAGGTCCGCGTCATTACTACGCCATTACTTCCCCGTCTCTTTGCCCTCATCGTGCTTGTTCTCCCTGAAGTTTCAAATCATGTAGGAGTGACATGAGAAACCCGTCATAGATAGTTTTGGCAATGTGAGTCTTAATTATTTCTTCTTTTTTGCGGATCTTCCTTTAATTTAAGTTCAGCCTCTTGCTCGTCGATTATCATCAAAATTATAGCTGTAATACACACTGGAATTTACTCTGTTACAAATGGAATTCATTATGTTACAACTGGAATTCATTATGTTACAACTGGAATTCATATGTTACAATTAGATTTTATTCTTTTACAATTGGAATTTATTTTTTTTAACTGCATTTAACTTGCGACTATTTTCCCCTGAATGACAGAAATTCACATTATCATTCCCGATTATACAGAGTGAGGAGGAAACATACTCCATGTACTGCGATTATGCCCATAAAACTGAATTCAGTATGCGGAAGCAAAATATTGTCTATTGGGCACATACCAGATTTATCAAGGACCGAGGCTATAGTTGCGCAAAAGTTGGCCTAAAAGTTTTCAAACCGTTGAATAACGAACAACAAAATAACGTTAGTTGGATACTCACACAGATTGTTTCGCCTGCATATACTTTAATGCAGACAAATAAGGTAAGAATTGGGAGGTTACGAAGTTTGTCGAGAAACTTAATCACCCACTTGCATCAGAAAATGACAAACACATACTGAGGTCTCAACGCAGTATATCTACTGTTCAAGCTAGCCTTCTAAAGAATATGACAGGTTTGGGTATTAGAACAACCGATGCATACAATTTCCTTGCAGATGAAGTGGGCGGTGTTGAAAATGTAGGGTTTTGCAAGTCCGATGCTTATAATTTTTTCCAACGTGAAAAAAGAGCGCTAATAGATAGTGGAGATGTTATCAGCCTGTCCAAAGTATTGCATGATAGACAATCCGAGGACAATATGTTCTCTTATGATATCTAAACTAATGAGATTAATAGACTTATTAGTTTTCTTTGAATCGACGGCCATAGCAAAATTGATTACGATTGCTTCGGTAACGTTATCATGTTTGATACTACATATCGACTGAATAAGTATAATTTGGCATGTGCACCCTTTATTGTTGTTAATCATCATTGACATAATATTTTTGTAGGTGAGGCTTTCATTGCAACAGAGACCATAGAATCCTTTGCCTGGGTGTTCGAGACCTTTTTGAGGTTTGTTGGGGGAAAATAACCCACCACTATATTTACAAATCAAGATCAGGCAATAACTGTTGTCATTGAGAAAACTTTTCTCAATAGTTGGCATCAGTTGTGTAAGTGACACATCTCAAAAAAAGCCTCGCCAAAGGTACTTGCTTTCAATAATAAAAAAGTTGTACGATCATTTTTCTACCATTGTATGAGTAAATGTGACTCTGAGATTGAATTTGAGAAGTGCTGAAGCGATATGGTTACAAGAGAAAACTTGTGGGATAACAGATGGTTGCATGACTTATATAAGGTTAGAATAAAGCGGTCGACTGCTTTCAATAAATCAAGTTTAGATCTGGGTATATTATCTACACAAAGAAGTAATTCGGCTAATAATGTTTTACATGGTTGTTCCAAAGCTACCAGTTCCCTGGTTGAATGTTATATTGGGTTGGATAAATTGAACTCGAACTGGCGTCGATCTGAACATGATGAAGATTTTCGATGCAAATATGGTATCGTAACTCCAAAAATTCAACATTGTCACCTACTCAAACATATTTCAAAAATCTACACTCGAAAGAGTTTCTCCATATTTGAGCAAGCATATATGGACGGCGCAGTTGGTGTATGTGTTGTAGAAAAATCAAGAATAAGTGAAAATCACATTGTGTATGCTATACAACATTGTGAATCAACCGAGAATCTTAAACACCGGTTCGTAACAGTTGATTCAACTAATTTTGATGCAGATTGTTCGTGTAAGGATTTTCAAAACATAGGAGTACTATACAAACACATATTGAGGGTATATAATCATAAAAAAGTTAAGCAAATTCCTGACAAGTACATACTCAACAGATTTACTTTAAAAGCGAAAAAGGGTGTGTATCTTTTAAAGAAAGCATGACCGAAAGACTTTGATTCAAATTTAGTTTTTAGAAATCATATGATGCGATTTACGTATGATCTCCTCCGTCGAGTAGAGGATTGCAAGTTTGTCAAAGAGTACGTACACAGTGTCTTGATTGAGATTGCTAAGAAGGTAGATGAAATAGTAGATGAAGATGAAATGATGAAAAATGATGTAATTGATGAAAATGACCAAAACAAGGGACTAGTTCGAGATCCACCGGCAAAGCGAAGTAAAGGTCAATCTAATAACCGGTCTAAGAGTCATTGGGAAAAAATCATCGAAAAGGAAAAATAAGATTATTTAGCTTTAAAATTTTTTTGTTTGTTTTACAATGTTTAATTCTCATTTCCTACTTTTTCCAGCGGCCAGAGATGATTCAAAGAGGAAATCTCCTATCGTGGTTGACGTGAAATAAGAGCCCAAAGAATACAACCTCTTAAACAATATATCCCTTGAGAGTTTTGTGGCTCCCGTTGATACAACTCCGTCCTGCCAGAACTTAAACTTTCAACCGAACTTGAGAGCTCCAGTGGATATACATTATAAATTTTCCGTAATTCCTGATGTTTAAAATTGCAATGAGAAGTGCATTGCATGAAGATATATTTATGACTATCAATGTAATGATCATCACGAAGTTGTATATTATTATCAGTACTGAGCAATGAGAGATTTGTTGAGCAATGACAGACTAATCATTAACTGTTAAAGTTGCAAGGACTAGTGATCTGGCACATTAACTGTTAACTAATCATACTCCAGATCAATATTATGTCATTATTTACAATATCATTTAAAAATTAAATCCATTTTTTGTAGGAAGGAAGACTGAAAAATCCGGCAAAAAGAGGCAACCAATTCGGCTCGGATCCTCGGCATGTCCTTCCCCCAAGTTTGGTGACTCTTACAATCCACTGGTCCCTCTACCGCACTGGCTTTCATATATTTCATCACAAATATCCCGCAATCGCTGCCGATGTCCTGAGTAGAAAGTCCTTCAACGACGCGTAGTGGCCATAACGCTATGTCTCTAGGAAGCACATCAACTTTGTCTTCTTGAAAGTACCTCATCTGCACATATGTAGTAAGGTAATCAGAGATTTGGTGTCAAGATAATCTGCACATATAAAGTTATAATTTATTTGAATAATACAACTACGTACATGGTTCCGTAGAGGTGTCCTCTGCGTGGGATTCTGCATTGAGTCATAGAAATCCTAGTTTCGTTTTTTAAGATTGACAATCAACAGGACCCAATGACTAGTAACATGACATGACATTACAATAACCTCAGCAGCTTCAACTGACTCATGGGTGATATGCTCGACTAGTCTACGACTGATCTTGCCGCATGATTTTAAGTACTGCATATAATAAACAAAAATAGTCAGTACTTAAGAAAAACTAGTCAGTATTGTCATGATGTAATTTTCATTACCGCATAATTTGAAGATACGAACAAAAAATTGACCATGTTATTCTCATCTTTTTCTTTGAGGTTATTTAGAACGTGCGCATATGCGTCCAAATGCGAGGAGCACACTCATCCAGTCCCTAGGATATCAATCAGGCTTAATCGAGAAATAAAAATATTCACTCTTTCAATAACAATTGAGTCCCTGAATATAAAAGAAGGGGTAAATTTATACGATAATAACAGTAAAGTACACAAAAAAAATTACGTATCGATTTGGATATCGGTCTATCACGAATGTGATCATCTCTCTATCTTCAGGACAAAGTACATCACTACCCGGGTATATTGGCCAGTATTCTTTGTCAGCCCTCTTCTTTTGTATCCCCTTTATTGGTGTGCATCTCACTTTGCTTAGCACTATTGCAGAATCATCTTTTGTGACGCTAACCTCCGTCTCCTTCACCTCCCTTTCCGTAACTCCCCCCCCCCCCCCACCCCAACTCCTCATCCTTCACCCCCTCCTCATTCACTTTGCACTCATTGGCAGGCCCTAACAGGGCTGCCAAATGATCAAATTTTGCTTAAATAAAGATCCTTAGTTGACTGACCGGTACATCAACATAGTTTTTAAATCGATACTCCATACTCTTCTCTGCCCTCCTCTTCTTTTTTTTCCCTTATTTATTTCTCCTCCTTCACCTTCTTCACCCCCTTCTCCTTCTCTTTCCTTTCATTCTCCTCCTTTTCCCTCACTTTCTTCTTTTTCTTCTCTTTCTCCTCCTTCTTCCCTCTTAACCTCTTCTTCTCCTTCTTCAGCCTCTGCTGCTCCATTTTCTCCTCTTTCTCTCTCTTCTCCTTCTTCACATTTCTCCTCTCCTCCTCTTCCTCAAAGCTTGATGAGTCTTCCTCTTTTTCTCCTCCTAGCAAGTCTTACTCCTCAACCGATATATAAACAAATGATTTTTGAACCTGTATGCAAACAAACACGTCATGTTATCGGTTCATGAAATAATTAATCCAACAAATAACGATGTATTACTTAGTGTATCGGGCATTGACTGCTGGGCTCGGAGTCTTGAACAATGCAAGATACTAAAGGTAAGCTGGGAGGACCATCGGTACAATCGGGGAGTGGTCATTTTTCTCCATGCCGATGCTATAGAGGTATGCTCCAAAAACCATACCTACGACATGATATGAAATAGCTATAAACAATTAATAAAACAACAATGTTATGACAAGTACAAGTTGTGCGTGCTCTTACTTACCACTAGAATAACAGAGCACCACTCAAGGTAACCTAGATTTGTCATCTTCTCCCCAATAGCAATCTGCCTCATAGGAGCAAAATGGGAGTGAAGAAAGGTGTGTATGGCCTTCGGCCAGTTCACTACTGCAAAATCCTACAACACTTTGAAGTCCAAAAGGCAGGTTAGCACTTTTGAGTCCTTTCAAAGGGAAGAAGAAAACTATCAAAACATATCTAATAAGACCATTTATTCTTCTTAACTCTAGGGTTGATGAACTATCCTCTACTGTGAGGTCAGCTAGCTCTTGTACCAACTTCTTATGTTTGCGGTTAGACAAGAGAATTCTCTCGAATTGAATTCTCTTCCCCGGTTTGGAAGACCCAATATGAGTGCAACATGATTCATTGTAAATTTCACATAAAACTTACTAAAGAGATAAGCATTCCTCTTGGCAGGGTAAGACATAATAATATAATATAACAGAGAAATATTTTGTTGAATAGTGGACATGCTAAACAATTGTGGAATTCCTATCTCACAGAGAGTCTCTTTGGAGTCTTCGGAGAGTGTATCCAACAAAGATTTGACATTCTCTTTGAATGTCTTAATAACCCATCTGCTATATAAATAACTGGAACCTGACATCTGCGATTGGGAAGGAAAAATAAAAGAATCTCAAACAATATTACAACTGGAAACAATACAACATTACTACTAGAATCTAACTAGAATCAAACTGGAATGTAACTGGAATACAAACAAGAGCGGCTGGAATTAAAACCCTAGTAACTGCAACTACAAGAGCAACTGGAATGTAACTACAGCTAGAATTAAATTAGAAGATAACTACAGAACAACTAGAATAATGATGGACACTACAGGCATGATACTACAAAAGAAACTACAACTGGAATAGAACTGAAAATCAATATATTATACCTTGAATGAGTAGTAATCGCAACCTCCGTTACGGACCGCGCAGAGTTTTATATATGTGTGCACTATAATTGATATATTATCTCAAGTTAAAGACATGCATGAGCTTCTTTAGTTGTTAATAGAATTGAAAAAGGACACATTTTTAGTTAGTGTTTAGATTATTAAAGTTGGCATATCTCCTTCCAATTATAACTAGTGTTGAAAGAATGTTTCCTGCAATGAAGATAATAAAGTATCGTTTGCAAAATTAAATGTGTGATGAATTGATGAATGATTGTTTAATTGTTTATATTGAAAACAAATGTTATTGATAAAATTACAATTACATAATTATCTCTTACTTCCAGAATATTTGTTCAAGAAAAATGATTTATTGAACCATAAGTTTATTATATTATTTTTTGCTCTACAGTATATAGTGTTTAATGATTAAAATTTTGATTATTTATGTCTATTTTTGTATTATCATTATTATGTATAAATATTTAAATATTATTGTTAATTAATTTTAAGTTTAACTTAGTTATGCCTAGGCTTCAAAAAAATCCCTAGTTCTGTCAATGTTGGTAACAATTGTAAAAGACCCTAATTAATATTACGTAATTTGTTTTATAAAAAAATAATAAATTATTTATTAGGGACAGCATACCTTGCACACGATACGTTGCCGTATAATAAAATTTCCCCAAAACCAAAGGGCGCAATTTTAAGAGTTTGATGTGCACATAGCCAAAAGTGGTGCGCACAGTGCCCAAATCAAAATCCAACCACTTGTGCCCTACCATTTTCATGATTGCTATGGCGCCTAATCCGGACATAAAAAATGTGGTTACGAAACGGCATTTGTGAACATCCGACCTCACATGAGTAACTTCATCAACTTTAATGTTCAAAAGTAATTTTCTTTTCTTCGTAGCGGTACTAACCGTTGTCATGTCAAACATACATTCCATGTTGATATGATTTATGTCCAAACTGAGCCGAAAAAAGAAAAATAGTTTTGAAGGGCCATTTACCGGGACCTCCCCTCTAACTTTGCTAAATTACTGACAGCACCCCTCTTATTTTCGAAATTACAAAAACTTCCCATAAAGTTTTTATTTCATTACAAAAACCTCCCCTGAAGATTTAATTTCATAACATCCATGCACAAAAATACCCCCCTCGGTGAACAGTGTCCTGAAAAGATCAGGGGAGGTTTTGGTAATGAAATGAAAACTTAAGGAGAGTTTTTTGTAATTTTGAAAATAAGAGGGGTGCTCTCACTAATTATGCTAGTTTACAGGGGAGGTTTGAGTAATTATATGTAGTTTTGAATATAAAAGTGAACGAAGTTCCTTCATTAGGTGAGGTTGGGAATTCAAGAACAATGGTTCATAATCTTCATGATCTCCACTGCCGTATCAAACTGAGCCTTAGGCTGAATTTGGGGGGACTTGAGCTCCGTTTGAAGGGACTTGTTTTCATTGGTCAAGCAGTTACGATCGCATGAATCAGACCTTAATTAAAGTCTGGTTCATGCGGTCGTAACCGCTTGACCGGTGAAAATAAGTCTCCCCCCAAACAGTGCCTTATTTTCACCGGTCAAACGGTTACGACCACATTAACCGGATCATAATTAAAGTCTGATTCATGCGGTCATAACCGCTTGACCGGTGAAAGTAATTCGCCCGAAACGGAGTCTTAGACTCCATTTGGCATGATGGCGGCGGTCATGAACACGGGTTAAATTGTAATTTGTTAGCGCCCGCTTAAGGAACTTCATCCACTTTCTCAAAAATCATGATTTGCTAATAATAATTATTTGACAGTAGCGAAATGCTATTCGCTAAGGCTCATTTTGGTTCGGCGTTGGCGGGTCGATCCGGCGGGTGGAAACGGAGTGTTCAAACTGGAGGGGGAGGTGGTTGCTCCAAACCAAGCTTTTTGGGGCGTTTCTCAAGGCGAGCGGGTGGAAACGGAGCAAACGCCGCCGGAGGTTCATTTGTTTACCCTCCTTCCGACGGCGTTTGTCAAAAATGGATCGGAGCACCGAAACGCCCAAACAAATAGAGCCTAAGTAACAACACTCATAATATATCACGTCACCATTTTTCATAGAATTCTGGCTCTATTTGTTTGGGCGTTTCGCTCCTCCATTTTGAGCAAATGTCGCCGGAAGGAGGGTAAACAAATGAATTTTCAGCGGTGTTTGCTCTGTTTCCACTCGCCCGGCTTGAGAAATGCCCCAATAAGCTTTGTTTGGAACAACCACCTCCCCCCTCTGATTCGAACATTCCGTTTCCACTCGCCGAATCCACCTGCCACGCCGAACCAAATGAAGATTTTTTTTTTCAAAATAAATTAAAATAATAAATCCATTCAAAAAATAGTAAATTACACGTTGGTGGAATTTTTAGGACTTTTGCCTGGATGAAGGGCAATTATATTGGCAACCCTTATATGGCTATTGACAGCCCAAAAATAATAGCAGTCCAAAATGATTATTGACAGTCTAATAGATATTGGCAGCCCAAAAATTAAGCTTTTAAAAGACAATTTTAGGAAAAGTGTTCAACATGAAAGTTGTAGATCTTGACGAGATTTACAACTTTTATGTTGAACACTTTTTCTAAAAATATCATATAGCATGCTTATTTTTAAAAGGCGCGGAATCCCGGCGGAACTCGCATAATTCCACCCGGATTTCACGTCCTTTGAAAATATGCTTGCTATATGACATTTTTAGAAAAAGTTTTCAACATAAAAATTGTAGATATCGTTGAGATCTACAACTTTCATGTTGAACACTTTTTCTAAAAATGTCATATAGTAGATCTTTTTTCAAAAGCCGCGTGTTCGATATTTTGGGCTGCTATTAGCGGTCATCATATGTGTGTTTTTTATTATTTTGTAGACTGTCAATAGCTAAAACTGTACTGCCAATATAAATGCCCAAAATTTTCTGCCCGAGAATCTTGGAATTTGAAAACAGTCTAGTAGTTGGAAAAATTCAGCCACGCGTAAGACACTTGGCAGCGATCATAAATGGTCGGACAAGATCATCGTCCCCAAAGCGGCTGTCGTTTGTTCGCCGATTCTTGGAGTAAAGAGCGTAACAGCCCCTCGTCAGCGATCTCAATGTTTGAGCCAGCAGTGTAAAAAAGGCAAGATCGCATTCACAGAAAACCCAAAGTGCATCAAACAACTCTCTTTTGCTACAGACTAGATGAATATAATAAAAGAATGATGCTGTAGAGAGAAGGGGGGAGAACAGATCAAGGATTGAAGGAGAATCAATTGCATTATAATGATGATAAAAATCTTAGAGAGAAATTATCCCAGATGTACAGATTGCAACCCTTTTTGTATTGATCGCTCCGGTTAAATCCAAACTATCTATCTATTATGTAAGCAAAGACGAAGATAGGCTGTGGAGGAGGAAGGATTTAGAGATTGGCTCACTGGATCTTGGCGATGGAGGAGGCCAGGGAGGAATTGGACATCATGACCTTGAATTCGTCGAAACTGATGAGGCCATCGCCGTTCTGATCGACGCCATCAATCATCTTCCGACACTGTGCCAGAGAGACTCCCTCTCCCAGGCAGCGCATCACGCGCGCGAGCTCCTCCGGCGAGATTGATCCGTTTCGGTCGAGATCGAAGACGGAGAAGGCGTGGCGGAGATCCTCGAGCGCCGCCGTGGTATCCACCTTGCTGGTGTTCAGATCCACGAACTCCTCGAGGCTGATGAAGCCGTCGCCGTCGACATCCGCCTCGCTCATCATAAGGGCCTGCTCCTCTTCCGACACCGGGTGCCCTAGGCTCGCGAATATGGCGCCGAGCTCTGACGCCGAGATCCTCCCGTCTCCGTTGGAATCGAATTTGCGGAAGACGCGTTCGAGTTCCTCGCCGGTCGCAGCCGGAGAAGCAGGCTCCGAAGGCTTATCGGAAATCTCTTCGTCGGAAGAGGTCTTCGATTTTCGCCGCCGGAAAAGCGCCCTAAGTTTCCCCATCTGAAAAGAATAGAGAGAGTCGTCTCACCGGCGGAGAGAAGAGCGGCGGAGAAATCGGGGTAAGAAGGGGGAAGTTGTGGAAGCAGAGGTAGTTAGTTGTCCCGGTATTTATAGAGAGGGGGCCCAGTCACCGCGAAATCGGCGAGGAAACTGATTTGGTAGTTTCATAAATAATTCAGAGTATTTTATACTGTTTTTATTAAAGAGTTCAAGATATTATTATTAATATTATTTATAGAACTCTTAATGAGTATTTAGTATTTAGTATATTTACTTTATTTTGATTATATATTAGTTATTTTTTATGAAAAATTAGGTGTGTGTGAAGAGGATTTATTCGGTTCAGATGGTCAGCAAAAAAAGAGAAGGCAATTGTTAGTCGCAATTTGAAATTGGTTTGTTGCAACCAGTCCTGCACAAAAAGACTGCCGGTCCGGTTCGGGACCGGTCTTTTAAAAGACCGGTCTTTTGGCCAACCGGTTCCCTGACCGGTTCCGCTCAAACCAGTCCCGGTCCGGGACCGGTTTTTCTCCTCTGGAGGAGGACTGGCGGGGACCGGAGGACCGGTGTTAGATTGTGACACCTATTCGCGCCCGGACCGTTAGGATTGTGCCATGTCACCAATCCGTGGGAATCTCATTTTTCTAATACAGGCCAAATCCTTTTTAGGAAGTTCATCAAAGGAGATTATTCTCCTTTCCCCCTTTGTGCTCGCCAAACATGGAATGTCCGGCCCTCTCTTGTGCTATAAAATGGAGGGGAAGCTATGATTCAAATCAATTCCAACACCTACAGCGATCCGAAGAGGAGTTCTTAGCCACCCTCCGTTCTCATCCCAGCGGCATCAGGCCGGCGACGGCGGCAGCAGGTGCGCAAGGGGGCGACTCCAGGCGGACGACTTCAGGCGGAGCTATCGGAGCGGCATCCGGTCGAATCCAGTCGGATCGACATCAGGTCGGTCTCCCGCGATGGTTCCAGGCAGCGGAGGTGATCCCAGGCGGCGCGGCGACATCAGGCGGCCGAACCCAGGTGAGGTCGGCTTCAGGCGTGCAGTCCAGGCGGCGATTCCGCAAAGGAGGTGAACAGTACCACTGTCGCCCGGCGACATCACTATCGCAGGCGACAGTCCGGTTTCACCTTTTCGGTTTTTTCTTCATTGCTCGACCTTACGGTCTCTATTGTAATCTGTACCTCCATACCTTATAGTGGATCTTCTCCGGCGCGCTCTCCCCGTGGATGTAGGAGCTTCTCTCCGAACCACGTAAATTTTTTGTGTCGTCTGTGTGCTTGGATATCTCGTTCTGTGGTTTTTTATTTTGCGCGATTGTTTTTGCTCAATTTAATTCCGTTGCGCTACCGCGGTACTCGGTCTGATTGCATAACAATTGGTATCAGAGCCAGGTTCTGCGGGGGTGATCGTCTGGGCGTTCTGGTTCTAGATCTGGGTCAACGGTAGGTGACGACAAGGTCCACTCCCTATCTTCTCAAGATCTGATCCGAGAACATTTTTCTGATCACTCAGTAGCACTGCGAGCAAAACAATGGCGGCAAAATTCGAGATTTCCAAGTACGACGGCAAGATCGATTTTGGCTTATGGCAGAAGCGGATCAAGGCGGTTCTCGTTCAGCAAGGACTCCACAAGGCGCTACTCGGCAAGGAGAAGTCCGGCGTGAAGAAAGACGAGGAATGGGAGGAACTGGATCTGAAGGCCATCAGCACAATCCAGTTGAGTCTCGCCGACGAGGTCATGTACAACGTGGTCGACGCTGACACCACCGTAGACCTATGGAAGAAATTGGAGGAGCTGTATATGTCGAAATCTCTCACAAACAAGCTCTATGTGAAGAGACAGTTATACAGCTTAAGAATGTCCGAGAGCAACAAGCTGCTAGAACACATGAATGCGTTCAACAAGTTGATCTCCCAGCTGCGGAGCATGGACGTAAAAGTCGAAGAGGAAGACCAGGCGCTTCTACTACTGTCTTCTCTACCGAAGTCCTATGACCATCTGGTCACCACGATCCTCTACGGAAAGGATACTCTCAAAATGGAGGAGGTGATGACGATGCTGCTATCGAACGAAACGCGGAGCAAACCCGGCCCCAGCACCTGCGAAGGTTTGTTCGTGAAGAACAAAGAACCGGTCAGAGGGAGATCGAGAGACAGAGGGAAGAAATTCAATCGGGCTAGGTCTAAGTCTCGGGACAAGAAGAACCAGTGCCACTACTGCAAGGAAGAAGGGCACTGGAAAAACAACTGTCCGAAGAAAAGGCGAAAGAAAGGAATCAGGAACTGGCGGCTGTGGCATCTGACCCCGGGAGCGATGCTGACGTACTCCATGTACACTCCACCCTCGATACCACCGATACGTGGATCATGGATACGGGATGCTCGTATCACATGTGCCCGAACATAGAATGGTTCACTAGCTTCAGGCAATGTGACGGCGGTCGCGTTCTGATGGGAAACGACTCAGAGTGCAAGACGCTCGGGATCGGCAGTATCAGAATTAAGATGTTCGACGGAACAATCAGGACCCTTACTGATGTAAGATACGTACCCGATCTGAGGAAGAGTCTAATTTCCCTAGGCACTCTAGAGGTGGCTGGGTGCTCATACACCGGCGAGGGAGGATATCTGAAGGTCAAGAAAGGCGCTCTGGTGGTCATGAAAGGAGAGCGCTCTGGTACTCTCTACAAACTGATCGGCACTACCATCGCCGGCGACGCGGCGGTTTCTGAGACGACAGATGAGGACTCCTCTCTGCTGTGGCATGCTAGACTTGGCCACATGAGCGAGAGAGGACTGCTGGAGCTTCACAAGAAGGGCTTACTGAAAGGAGTCAAGACATGCAAGTTAAACTTCTGCGAGACCTGCGTTCTCGGGAAGCAGCACAGAGTGAAGTTCGTGACATTTACGCAGCGGAGTAAGCAGGCACTGGAATATATACACTCAGATGTTTGGGGGCCTGCCCCAGAGCCGTCTCTTGGTGGGGCCAGATACTTCGTGACTTTCATCGATGATTTTTCGAGAAAAGTCTGGATCTACTTTCTGAAGCACAAGTCCGAAGTATTCGAGAAATTCAAAGTTTGGAAGACGACAGTGGAAAAGCAGACCGGCAAAAGAGTCAAATATCTGAGATCTGATAACGGTGGCGAGTACACCTCAGCGGAGTTCCAGGAATACTGCAATCAGGAGGGCATCACTCGACACCTTACTATTCCTAGTACACCGCAGCAGAACGGCGTGGCAGAAAGGATGAACCGAACGCTGCTAGAGAGAGCTCGGTGCATGCGGTTATTTGCAGACCTTCCAAGGTCCTTCTGGGCCGAGGCCATTAATACGGCGTGCTATCTAGTGAATCGATCCCCATCGATGTCACTGAATCTGAAATCGCCACAGGAAGTTTGGTTAGGCAGGCCGGTTGACTACTCTGACATCCACATCTTTGGTTGTCCTGTGTACACCCTTGTACAGGACTCTGAGAGGACAAAACTGGATGCTAAGTCCAAACGGTGCATCTATCTGGGACGAAAGACCGGCGCGAAGGAGTTCAAACTGTGGAACCCGGACACAAAGAAGGTGGAGGTCAGACGCGATGTGATCTTCGATGAGGCCTCTATGCTCAAGAAATCTGAGGCTCAGTCTAAAGAGGTGGAGGAGATTCCAGTCACACCCCTAGAGGTGGAGCTGGAAGGGAGCGACCAAGCTGATGACCACGGTGATTCCTCTGACCCAGAAAATGCTGATGCTGTGCAACCTACGGAAGCAGAGCCGTACTCTATTGCTAGAGAAAGGGCAAGGAGGGAGGTCAGACTGCCTCTCAGGCTACAGGACACGGTAGCGTACGCTTTCCAGGTGATCTCCACAGATCCTGGATCTTACAAAGAAGCTGTAGAGAGTAGAGAGAGTTCTCAGTGGAAAACAGCTATGGAAGAAGAGATGGAGTCCCTTCGTAAAAACCAGACTTGGGACTTGGTTCGTCTGCCCAAAGGGGCGAAGGCAATCAGTTCCAAATGGATATTCAGGAAGAAGGAATCCACATCCGGCAAAGACCAGTGGAGATACAAGGCCAGATTCGTTTCCAAGGGGTTCGCGCAGAAGAAGGGTGTCGATTTTGATGAAATATTCTCACCCGTGGTAAAACACTGCTCCATACGGGTGCTTCTTGCGATGGTGGCAATGAACGACATGGAGCTAGAGCAGATGGACGTGAAAACGGCGTTTCTTCATGGAAACTTGGAAGAGGAGATCTACATCTTGCAGCCTGAAGGGTTTGTACAACCCGGTGACGAGAAGAAGGTGTGCAAACTAAGAAGGTCCCTCTACGGTCTGAAGCAGGCTCCAAGAATGTGGAACAAGAGATTTGATACGTTCATGGTTTCACAAGGATTCAGCAGGAGCCAGTACGACAGTTGCACCTACTACAAATTTCTGGCAAACGACGACGTTCTGATTCTGATGCTATACGTCGACGACATGCTGATTGCGTGCAAGTCAGCTCAGGAGATCCAGTCTTTGAAGCAAAAACTACAAGCTGAGTTTGAAATGAAGGATCTGGGTCAAGCACAGAAGATCCTTGACATGGAAATCAAGCGAGATAGGAAGCAGGGTATGCTTTGGCTTTCTCAGACAAGGTACATTCAGAAGGTTCTGGAGAAGTTCAATATGACTGAATCTAAGCCCGTTTCAACCCCTCTCGGGCAACAGTTTAGATTATCATCACAGCAGTGTCCAGACACAGAGGGAGAACAACAAAAGATGATCGGGGTGTCGTACGCTAGTGCGGTAGGATGCTTGATGTACGTCATGATCTGTACCAGACCAGATATCGCTCAGGCTGTGAGCGTAGTCAGCAGATATATGGGGAATCCGGGGCGACAACACTGAGAAGCAGTCAAGTGGATTCTAAGATATCTGAACGGATCAAAAAACGTCGGTTTGTTGTTTAAGAAGAGCGGAGTTTCTAGAGTCCTAAAGGGCTACGTTGATTCCGACTATGCGGGCGACCTCGACCAAAGAAGATCTACCTCCGGGTACATCTTCCTTTGTGGTGAGGGCCCCATCAGTTGGAAAGCCACTCTGCAGGACATTGTGGCTCTATCTACGACAGAGGCTGAATACATTGCTGCAGTGGAAGCTGCGAAGGAAGCTATCTGGCTCAAAGGTCTCGCCAAAGAACTCAGGATCTCTCAGGAAGCGGTGAAGCTGCACTGTGACAGTCAGAGTGCGATTTGTCTGGCCAAGGACCCGGTCTATCATGCCAGGACAAAACACGTTGATGTGCGGTACCATAAGTTGAGAGAGTTCGTTGCTGGCGGAGATATTCCGTTACTAAAGGTGCACACTGAGGATAACATTGCAGACATGTTGACCAAGACGTTGACCGGAGTCAAGTTCAAGCACTGCCTTGACTTGACTCATATCTGTGCGTGCTGATCGTGGGAACCCCAGGGAGAGGGGGTAGTTTGCCGGAGGGAGGAGATCCAAGTTTCAGGTGGAGTCTGTCGCGTGAGGCGTCAAGGTGGAGATTGTTAGATTGTGACACCTATTCACTCCCGGACCGTTAGGATTGTGCCATGTCACCAATCCGTGGGAATCCCATTTTTCTAATCCAGGCCAAATCCTTTTTAGGAAGTTCATCAAAGGAGATTATTCTCCTTTCCCCCTTTGTGCTCGCCAAACATGGAATGTCTGACCCTCTCTTGTGCTATAAAATGGAGGGGAGGCTATGATTCAAATCAATCCCAACACCTACAGCGATCCGAAGAGAAGTTCTTAGCCACCCTCCGTTCTCATCCCAGCGGCATCAGGCCGGCGACGGCGGCAGCAGGTGCGCAAGGGGGCGACTCCAGGCGGACGACTTCAGGCGGAGCTATCGGAGCGGCATCCGGTCGAATCCAGTCGGATCGACATCAGGCCGGTCTCCCGCGGTGGTTCCAGGCAGCGGAGGTGATCCCAGGCGGCGCGGCGACATCAGGCGGCCGAACCCAGGCGAGGTCGGCTTCAGGCGTGCAGTCCAGGCGGCGATTCCGCAAAGGAGGTGAACAGTACCACTGTCTCCCGGCGACATCACTATCGCAGGCGACAGTCCGGTTTCACCTTTTCGGTTTTTTCTTCATTGCTCGACCTTACGGTCTCTATTGTAATCTGTACCTCCATACCTTATAGTGGATCTTCTCCGGCGCGCTCTCCCCGTGGATGTAGGAGCTTCTCTCCGAACCACATAAATTTTCTGTGTCGTCTGTGTGCTTGGATATCTCGTTCTGTGGTTTTTTATTTTGCGCGATTGTTTTTGCTCAATTTAATTCTGTTGCGCTACCACGGTACTCGGTCCGATTGCATAACAGACCGGTCCTAACCGGTCTCGGACCGGTCCTTTTTACAAGTGTTTTGCCCGGTCTTTTACTAAAATGACTAAAAATGATCGGTCTCTTACTAAAATTACTAAAATGACCGGTCTTTTACCAGTCTTTTGATCGGTCCCCGTCCGGGAGCGGTCTTTTACCAGTCCCGGTCCGGGACCGGTCTTTGATGAAAAAAGGGGACTCATTGGGACCCCTGGGACCGGTCCTCACCGGGACCGCTCCCTAGCCGGTCCTAACCGGTCCGGGACCGGCTTTTTTGTGCACCACTAGTTGCAACACATAAATTTAGAAAACTCCTACTTTATGTACCCATTAAGGCTTCGTTTCTTTCGTCATTTCGCCGCCGTAGTGCGGGTAAATAAACGGTCGCCGGTGGCGTTTGCTCTATTTGCACTCGAGCAAGGAGGAAATTGTTGAAAATCCGGTACAATTCGCAGGCACAACTATAATAATATTGCAGTAACAAGAACACAAAACGACCACAAATTTATTATAATGAAAATATAAATCAAATACAGGGGAAAAATAGACCGTCCGGTGAAACGCACGCGGATGCGCCAGACGCGCACAATCCGCAAGAAAGTAGTAGATCTGGACTGCAATCCGCCTTGCGGACGCACAATGTTCACCGAACCTTCAACGTCAATCTCCGACGTTCAACCGCAACCACCGCCACCACCGGAGAACAACGCCACCACCGGGGAGAAACCTCCGTCGAGGCTAACTGCACACGCGCACGCCGTCGACACCGCTTCTCTCCACTGCAACGCCGGCGAGCAACTCCAACCGAGCCCGGCAACAACTCTCTCAACGCCGGCGGTTAACTCCTCCAAGATCGGCGACGAACACCCTCGGCCACGACCGCTCCGAGTGCACGAACGAGAGAGAAAGAGAGGAGAGAGGCGGAGGACTCTTCCAAGAGGGCTGCTCCTCTTCCTTGCCCGGCTACAGGAGGCATGCGGTTCTTCCCCCAAAAGCTACAGGCGGCTCCCCAAACAAAAGGTACATGCGGCTCCCTCTTACAAATGGTACAACCAGCCTCAATATCTTCACACGGTGGGGATTTTACCATAGATGAAAGGTTAAAACAAGGAAATAAATGATTCCTTATCTCCAATTTGGCTACCCACCAAAATCCCAAACAGGAAAGATATTATTCCATTTAACCACTGATTTTGGTAACTCTGTAGAAGGAAAAACCAAACAATCCAAAAAACGGATCCAGTACGATCGGATCCGAAACAAACCAACAATCACCACCTTGGTTCGGGATCCGGAGCCACCACCTGCACAAAGCACCATCTGCACTAGGCATCAACTGCGCGAAGCAACACTACACGTGGCACAATCTGCACGAAGCACCAGTCTGCACGAAGCACCACCTCAAGGACCTGAGGCGTCAGCCGACCTGCTCCAGTCGACTCATCCCTGCTCGGGCTCAACATCCGAATGTCGACGCAACTGGATCGCTAAATCTGACTCGCCTAGTCAGACTACCAGAAGGGCGATCCCCTGCACCACCTCGACCATCAACTCTGTCAGCCGCAGAAATCATGGGCACACCACCTCGCATCGTGGTCCCCATCAGCCGGTAAAGACTACCGCACTGCATAGCTCGCATGAGCACGGTGCGTCCTCGCGTCACGGTCAGAACTCCACCTCTCGCCGCAAAACTGCATCCTCTGGAGTCTAGTCTGCCCAGCGATATCAAATTCCTGCGCAGCTTGGGTACCAGATGTACCCGCTCAAGCCTACGCACCGCTCCATCATGCATCCTGATGTCCACTGTCCCTGTCCCCGTGACCTCACATGCTGAGCCGTCACCCAGAAAGACCGACCCAGTCGTCACCTCCAGTGAACTGAATATCCCTGCATCCGAGCAAATGTGCTGCGAAGCACCAGAATCCAATACCCAGCTATCAGAGTCACATGGACTCTCAGTGATGAGGAGAGACACATCACTATCATCTGCCGTAGCTACCGCCGCCTTGCCCGCACCCTGGACGTCCCCAGAAATATGCACACGCTGCGGACAATTTCTCCTGATATGGCCACTCTGCCTGCAATGGTAGCACGTCACTGCCTTTCTCGATGCGGATCTGGCTCGTGCACTTCCAGATCCCTTCTCGAACTGCCTCCCTCGTCGTCCTCCTACTGCCAAAGCATGCTCACCCTCAGGAGCGGGGTCTGACAGCATCTGACTGGACAGTAACGCAGACGTGATCTGCTCCACGTCTACTGTATCCTTCCCATACAGCAGGGTGGTCTGCATGTGCTTATACGACGCCGGGAGGGAGGTAAGAAGCAATAAGGCCTTATCTTCTTCCTCCACCTTCACACCAACCACATGCAGTTGGCTCAGAAGTCCATTAAACACGTTGAAGTGTTCCTGCAGGTTACCACCTTCCTGCATCTTCAGGCCGTACAATTTTTGCTTCAGTAACAGCCTCGTGGTCAACGACTTGCTCATATAGAGTCCCTCCAGCTTCTCCCACAACGTGACAGCTGACTCTTCAATACCAATGTTGAACAACACCTTGTCGTCGACGCACATCCTGATAGCGCTAGTGGCACGCTCATCCATCTCTGTCCACTCAGAATCCTTCACCGGAGCGGGCAAAGTATCACGCCCCCGCAGAACTTGGATCAACCCCTGCTCAACCAGCATATCCTTGACCCGAATTTGCCATAGGCGAAAGTTCCCGCTGCCGTCAAATTTCTCCACCGAATACCTGGCCAACACGGTGTTCTTCGCTGCCATAGCTGTCTGCAGTACCTCTAGATGATCTGATTAATTCACGGATCAGATCTGGGAAGATAGGGAGCGGACCGATGTCGTCACCTACCGTTGACCCAAACCCAAAACCGGAACGTCCAATCAGTCACCTACACGGAACCTCCCTCTGATACCACTTGTTGAAAATCCGGTACAATTCGCATGCACAACTATAATAATATTGCAGTAACAAGAACACAAAACGACCACAAATTTATTATAATGAAAATATAAATCAAATACAGGGGAAAAATAGACCGTCCGGTGAAACGCACGCGGATGCGCCAGACGCGCACAATCCGCAAGAAAGTAGTAGATCTGGACTGCAATCCGCCTTGCGGACGCACAAGGTTCACCGAACCTTCAACGTCAATCTCCGACGTTCAACCGCAACCACCGCCACCACCGGAGAACAACGCCACCACCGGGGAGAAACCTCCGTCGAGGCTAACTGCACACGCGCACGCCGTCGACACCGCTTCTCTCCACTGCAACGCCGGCGAGCAACTCCAACCGAGCCCGGCAACAACTCTCTCAACGCCGGCGGTTAACTCCTCCAAGATCGGCGACGAACACCCTCGGCCACGACCGCTCCGAGTGCACGAACGAGAGAGAAAGAGAGGAGAGAGACGGAGGACTCTTCCAAGAGGGCTGCTCCTCTTCCTTGCCCGGCTACAGGAGGCATGCGGTTCTTCCCCCAAAAGCTACAGGCGGCTCCCCAAACAAAAGGTACATGCGGCTCCCTCTTACAAATGGTACAACCAGCCTCAATATCTTCACACGGTGGGGATTTTACCATAGATGAAAGGTTAAAACAAGGAAATAAATGATTCCTTATCTCCAATTTGGCTACCCACCAAAATCCCAAACAGGAAAGATATTATTCCATTTAACCACTGATTTTGGTAACTCTGTAGAAGGAAAAACCAAACAATCCAAAAAACGGATCCAGTACGATCGGATCCGAAACAAACCAACAGAAATGGACCTGATCTGCTCCGTTTCGACCCCCCCATCTCTCCTCATCCTGTTCCGAAGTGGCGTTTCCACCCACCGGATGCACCATAAACCCTAAACCAAATATAGCCTAAAAACACTACCCTACCCCTCTGCGTACCCTATATGCTCGATGTCTGCTCACTTGTTATCGTCGCTTGTTTGCTCGCTCAACACCGCCGACTCACGTCTTCAAGTCCGACGTCGAAGTGTTAGCCTATTGCCGATGTACTGATTTTGCTAGCTCGGACAAATCTCGTAAGTTCTTAGCTCCAGTATATATTTCTCTTTCAGTAGTTTAATGTTTTTATACTTTAACACGATTTATCTTCTCTAGTAGAATTATCTCATTTAACATCTCTGTTAGCGGGATTAATCTCCTTAGCAGAATCTATCTCCATTCAAGTGAGCTGTTCTCTATAACTTGTGTATGCTACAAGATATTTTGTCTTGTGTTATAGGACTAGTATTTAATGTTTCAGATAAAATTTTAAAATTTTTCAAGTTGCGGTTAAAATGGGAGCTGCGACAAGTCAATTTTAGATTGTGGTTAACAAATGCCAACCATAATCTCTACTAATTATAAAGAAATATCAAATGGTTTTTAAAATCATGATTTTAAAATCTACTGGAACAATAAAGGCGGGAGAGAGAGAAAGGGAGAGAGAGGAGAGAGGAGAGAGAGGGCGGCGGGAGAGAGAGGGAGAGCGAGCTGGCTACGGGAGAGAGCTGGCGCCATTTAGGCTCTATTTGTTTGGGCGTTTCAGAGCTCCGTTTTGGGCAAACGCCGCCGGAAGGCGGGTAAACAAATGAACCTCCGGCGGCGTTTGCTCCGTTTCCACCCGCCCGCCTTGAGAAACGCCCCAAAAAGCTCCGTTTGGAGCAGCCACCTCCCCCCTCCGTTTCGAACACTCCGTTTCCACCCGCCGGATCGATCCGCCACCGCCGAAACAAATGAAGCCTTATTCTTATAAATGTACATTAATTTTTATACTGTAGAGAGAGAAAGAGGGAGAGAGAGAGAGCAAGAGAGTTAGATAAATTAATTTTTATGAGTCAAAACGTATATATTTTTACAAAATAAAAATGATAATATTGATGTATATTTTTTACGGTCATTTTGAGTGCTCATATGTATATGTTGCGGGCACAGTCTGCCTTAATGCAGGCGCAATCTGCAACGGCGCATGGAGCACGGGCGAAGCCCGTTAGGGGCAGGCGAAGCTGGCCAGGGCCGGGCGAAGCCCGCCGTCGCCGGCAAGGTACTGTGGCGCGTGGCCATCGGGCCGGAGGCCCGTGCCTGTCACTAGTAATCTTATAAAATCTTATGGGGGAAATAGACTTAATTTTGATGTAATTAAAGAATTATTTGGGAAAGGGGCGGAGGTTGGAGATTTTACACTTGCCGGAACACAACGAATAGAGCTGTCACTTAAAACCGAAAACCGTAAATCGAACCGGAACCGAACCGGAACCGCAAAGAACCGGACCGAACCGTTTGAAAATTATTCGGGTTCTGGTTTGAATTTTGGAACCGTGAACAACTTTGGTTCGGGTGTGGTTCTTACATTTTATTATCCGAACCGGAACCGGAACCGGAACCGCAACATACAACTCTCAAGCGGTTTCAAGATTTTTGGGCCCGATCCGAACCGGACCGAAGTAGAACCGAACCGCAACCCGTTTATTATTATTAATTTTCTTATAATATTATTATAATTTTATAATCTATCTATAATATTTATAATTACTATCAGCGGTGAAACTGGTGTAGTTTGGACACAAATCGTTATCACACCAAAATGGGTCGGTTTTGGACTGAACAAAACCGCACCAAAACCGTGTGGTATGGTTTGACATTGATGCAGTTTGAAGTCGGTTTTTAAAGTACAGTTTTGATTTTTATACAGTTATATAATGTATTTTCAATTTTACTTACATATTTTTCTAAAATATTTTATTTTAAAAATATAGAAGGTATACAATTACTATTAAATAGTAATCATGAAATACACAAATAATTGTTGTCGATTATTACGGTTGCGCAAACTGGCGAGATGCGCACAAGCCGACTAGACGTTGTGACAAGTCTTTACACGTAGGAAAGCGACAGATACTAGCCCACGGATCGTGGAAGAGACTGGCGAGTAGTGCACAACTTAATTATTTTTATTTCATTGTTTTTTGAGTTTTACTATTTGCAGACCGCTTTTATTTCACTCCGTCCAATTTGGTTTTGTTTTAGTTGGAACTCATTTGAACCGGACCGAACCACATAAAAGCATGTTCACGAGACGTGCACATGCCAACTAGACGTCGTAGCAAGTCTACATGCGTAGAAAGGCGACATATTAGGCCCACCGATCGTGGAAGAGACCGTCGAGAAGTGCGCAACTTAATTATTTCTATTATGAAGGTGTTTTGAGTTTTTTGCAGACCGCTTTTATTTTATTCTATCAAATTTGATTTTAGTTGGAACCGATTGGAATTGGACCGAACCGCATAGAACCGGACCGAACCGTTAGTGACTGGTTTGGTTTTGGTTCTTGTTAAACCATAACCGGAACCGTTGACACGGCGGTTCCAAAAATTATGATGGAACCGGAACCAGAACCGGAACCGGTCAAACCAAATAAGGTTTTGGTTCTAACTTGAAGAACCGTTACCTTAGCGGTTCGGTTCATGGTTTTAGTAGAACCGGAACCGAACCGGAACCGTGACAGCTCTAACAACGAATTACCTTTAAAAAGGAAGTTAAATTGAAGCATCTTATCAATGCACGCTTATCAGAGCTTGTTTATTAATCCGCGGATCCAGGAATAATTTCGATTAGGATAGCCAGGAAAAAGAGGTCGGGAGATAGCCGGTAGGGCTGGTAGTATAGGGTAGGTGGAGCTATGACGGGTCACGATGGTGGTGCGGTTGGAGGAGAATATTGCGGGCGGATTGATGGGTCCAAACAAATTTCCAAACGACGATGGCTCAATGGAACGAGCAGCAGGCGTGTCGAGGGCAGAGGGCTCGGGGATCGAAAAAGGTTGTTCCTCCCCGTGCGGTCAGGAGGAAGGATGACACACGCGAGTGGTTGAGTAGATTCGATCTGCAAGAATCTCGTGTGAGGCAAGATGCGTCGCTGGTACGGCGTAGATTATGTGTCAAAGTGGGTGGAGGCCATTGCCACACAGAAAAATGATGCCAAGATTGTACTCAAGTTTATAAAAGCAAACATATTTGCGAGATTCGGCACGCCTAGGGCGATAATTAGTGATGGAGGTTCCCATTTTTGCAATACACAATTTAAATCACTTCTAAAAAAATACGGTGTAACACATAAAGTGGCCTTATCATATCACCCGCAAACCAATGGATTAGCTGAAATCTCCAATAGAGAAATCAAGTCTATTTTAGAGAAGACGGTGAGTACAACTAGGAAGGATTGGGCATTTAGGTTGAACGATGCATTATGGGCCTATAGGACTGCCTACAAAACACCCATAGGTGTGACTCCCTTTAGAATGGTGTATGGAAAAGCTTGCCAATTACCCGTAGAATTGGAGCATAAAGCGTACTGGGCAATAAAAAGATTGAATTTTGATCTCCAAGAAGCGGGCAAGAATAGACTTTTTCGTTTGAACGAATTGGAGGAGATCAGATCTAACGCTTATGAAAATGCTAGGTTGTATAAGGAAAAGGCGAAAAAATGGCATGATTCGAGGTTAAACAGAAAGCAATTCAAAGAAGAGCAATTTGTTCTCCTGTATAACTCAAGATTGAGATTATTCCCGGGAAAATTGAAGTCACGATGGTCGGGACCTTTTCGGGTGGAGAAGGTACATCCGTTTGGAGTAATCACGATTTGTAATGAGAAAGACGGATCCAAGTTTAAGGTTAATGGACAAAGGTTGAAAGAATATTTTCAAGACAATGATCATCGAGAGACGATGGTCATCATGCTGAAATAAAAACGAGTGCGAAGAAGAACGCCCGGCCGGGACGTTTTAAACTAGGCGCTTGGTGGGAGGCAACCCATCGTGTGTTAGTTTTATATGTTTGTTTAATTAGTAAAATAATAATAGAAATAAAATCATCACATTAATTTTATTATTTTAATAACTCGTTATGTCTATTTGTTTTGATCCAAAATCATAGAATAGTTGGAATTTTTAATGTCAAATTGACTGTTGCAACGTGCAAGTAAGGGGTTGCGACTTTATTTTTGTTGTTTGGACTTGAAGAATTATCCTGGAACCCGGTCCGGTCCAGTGAAACCGGCGCTAGACCGAATCGGCGCTTGATCTCCCGAATTTGAAACGTCGCAACGCACATCAATGAGGTTGTAACTTATTTTTTTCTGCCTTCTCTCCCTCCAGTTTACGCGAACCGTCTGGCCCGGTCACCGTTCTTGACCCTTCCGGTTTAGAGGCGTTGTATAAGAGGCCTGGAAATATTTTCACCGGCTTCCCAAAAATTTTATCTCTCGATCCTTGGTCTTCCTGCCCTAGAATCGACATCATCGCAGAGGGGTTGAGGTCAGCGAATCGAGTGGGTGGCTGATCCTTTTCGCCCGCCGGCGAAATCTTCGGGGGCGTCGCAACTAGCGCCGTGGTTTTGCATCGACGGGAGCGGGTGAGCCGCTACTGGTTTCGAAGGGAGGAACGCAAGGCGATAGCGCGTGGCGTTGAGGTCAGTGTGTTGCGGCTATCCTGCAGCTTTCAGCGACGCCAACGACACAAGTTCAACTTCGCAGGCCACTAACGGTATAAACCTAACCCCTAAGTCCAGTAGAGTGGTGTATCGTTTTATTTCTGCTTAGTGTTGGGTTTCGATTTTGGTAGATTAGGTCATGGCATCGCGAAAAAAGGGAAAAGGGAAAGAGATTGTGCGGAAAAACCAGAAATTTGTAAGTGACGAAGCCGCCCAAAGATTTCATTCCCTCCAATCCATACCACCCATTTACGAAAGAGGATTCAAAATGGAGAAACGGGGTTGTAATATGGGATATGTGGGGCAAATACAGGCTATGGGCTGGGAAACGTTGTGTCACCCAAGGACGGAGGCAGTGTTACCGTGGGTTTATGAATTCTACGCTAATGCACCAGTTGCAGAAGGGGGGACTGTGTTCGTGCGAGGAAATAAAGTGGATTTTTCTGCCTCGGCCATTAATTCGTTCTTTGATTTAGATGATAACATCGGACCAGATCATACAAATATGCTTTCTACCACGCCTAAGGAAGATATGACCGATGTTATCTGTGGTGTGCTAGGACCAAACTGGGTGAGCACCAAAGAGAATGCTCTGCACTCCACTTGCCTATCGAGGGAAGCGAAGGTTTGGCTTCACTTTGTAAACACAAGTTTGCTGCCCACACGTCATTTGAACCACGTCCAACTTGATAGGATTGCATTAATTTTCTGCATCATAAAGGGCATAAAGGTTAATATTGGACGGATCATCTCCCGGCTTATCTGGACAAAAGTGAATGATAAGAAAATGAAGCACCTTTGGTACCCAACTACCATCACTGAGTTATGTCGCACAGCTGGAGTTGAACTCGGTGAGGGTGATCTGATCACCCAAGTGGATCGCCACATCACAGAAAAGGTAGTGAACGTCAACATCAAAGTACCCTCTGAGCTTCCTCAAGCTCCAAGCAAGTTGAAAGCCGTGTGTGCTGCTAAACCCCCTAAGTCAACAGCAGTAGCTCCCAAGCGCATTAATATTCCGATAGTTGACCACAGCGATGATCCAGACGCTATGATCGAGCAGCTTGAGTACATGAAGGCATATCATCGCTGCCAGTTTGTTTACTTCAACTCCAAGTTGGACTACATATGTGAGAATCAGGCCAAGTTGATGCAGAAGGCCCGTATTCCAGTGGCGGAGCCTAAATATGATCTGGAGTCCCAGTTTGACAAGAAAGGCTATCTCCTGACATCGGATGGGACGAGAATAGATACTACGTTGACAAGAGCCAAAGAACAGAAAGTGGATGAAGAAACAGAGGAGGATGAAGACGATGAGGAAGCAGAGGAGGATGAAGAGGATGAAGAAGCAGAGGAGGATGAAGATGACGAGGAAGGGGATGCTTAGCTCTTGTGTGTTGTTTTGTTCCTAGTTTGCATTTGCATAGTTACATTTCTATCTTCTTCTTTTTGCTCTGATATTGGACAGTTGGTTAATTAGCGCGGCACTCGTACATTTTGGTGATGACAGGTTTAGTCCTCTAGCCAGTACATTTCTTTTGTCATGGTTAATTCAGTTACCTACTCATGTTTCGGCTCTGATATTATTTGGAACTGTCACTATTGTCGTGAGTAATTGTTATTAGATTGTGGCATGTTGAATCTATGATATGCCGAGCCATCCTTTGAATTAGGTAAATTTTGTCATATAATTCTGATTATCAATTCTATGTTATGTGACTGATTATATGAATTCTGCTTAATGATGTTATATGAGTACCTTTTCATGCTTATGAAGGTTTTCGAGGATGAGTTAATTCAATATGCTTAAAACAATGATTCTGCACTAGCTTTATATTTTGTTACTCTTATTGATATTCATGCCGCCCAACATAATTGTATCTCCTATCCTAATCAGTGTACATGTTGAGGGTTAACACATGCAGGATATATTTAATAGATAGGGTATCAGAGAGACATCCCATTACATATTAAATCAAGTGCATTGCCGAGTTCTTGGATAACTACGCAGACAATCAACTTTTCAGGGGAGTACTTCAATTACAATATTCATCTTGACTTGCATTTTATCCTTTACCTTATTTGCTTATTAGTCAAAGTAGTTTAATCATATTTTCTTGGGTATTGAAGTCTCCTTGCTAGGGACTAGCAAGTATCAAAAGTGTGGAGGTGGGAGTAGTATACTCCTACCAATTGAGTGAGAGTAAATATTTTCAACAATTTTATTTAATCCTATTTTTCGATATAATTAACGAATGTTATTCAATATTACTCGATAATGATTGTTGGTAGGATAGTCAGTCTTAAGGGTTCAAATCCTCGATTGAAAATTAGTAAGATGGGTAAAAGCTCTCTTAAATATTTCTCTAATCCTCACAATTCTTTAAAAGAATTCGATTCCTAAAAATTGATCATCACTGACTTCTCAAAATAATGATCGAAGGATTGGCATGAACCAAGTCGGAGATGTAATCCAAAACGTTGCGAGTTCTAGTTGATTTGAAAGAATGATTAGGACATACCTTTGATCAATTCGTGCCTCACTACCGATATTTGATTTGATCGTCCACCTTTCTTTGAGCTTGAACTTTAAATTCTCACATATCATTTCTCTATATTCCTATTAGTTATTTCTTAGTAAGTTCTTTAACTATGAGGAATTGTTAAAAAAAATTGTGTGATTCGTAGTGATATGTGGCCCGAGTGTGTGTACACCTACTTGGAACGATCCCTACTACAACTTTATAAAAAAAAGGGAAAAGAGAACGTGTCATAGTGATATGCGGCCTAGGTATGTATATTCATACTTAGAATGATCCCGACTATGATTACAGAAGAAAAAAAAAATTTTGCACCGTGTTAGTTGTAGTGATATGTGGCCCGAGTATGTGTACACCTACTTGGAATGATCCATACTACGGTCTAAGAAGTTGATAATTAAAGATGAACCCTATAGTTGGAAAGTTATTAAGAATATTAACTAGGGAAATACCTTCTACTATCGCATTTGATTCCTTACCAAGCCAAGGTCATTTCCACCACAAGTTCTCATCTTTTCTTTTCAAGTCAAATCAGGAACTCTAGTGGAGGTTAAGTCAAAGACTCGGTCTATTTTCATTCCTTCTTAGTTATTAAGGAAGTTTGTTGAGAACAATTTATAGAAGTCGATAATTTTAAAGGATAGCACACACCACACAAGAAACTTTAATTGAGCTTTATCCTTCATCAAGCTAGTGAATATCTGATTATGATGAACCATTAAGGTATGACAAGTCCTTATCTGGTTAAATTTGAAACATTTGAGAAATCTTTTCTTTAATTATGTTGAGAAGAAGGATCTTATGAGTTTATATTGCGACTAACTCCTCTCACTCAATTTCCATGATTAATATTGTCTTTGCTAGGGACTAGCAAAGGTTTAAGTGTGGAGGTGTGATAACTTCCCAAATAGAAGTTATCTAGCCTAATTTTATGTCTTAATATCCATTATAAATGCTCAAAATAAGTTTAAATAAAATAGAAATAAGAGTTTAATTCATATTTATTTAATTTTGAGCTAATCCGGTCTTTTTCCAATGTATTTGTGCGAGAATTGCAAAAGAATTCTATTGGAGAAAGAAATCTGCCCAAAGAATCATAACCAGGAAAACAGGTCACAACGCGCAGAAAAACAGGTTGCAACGTCTGGACGAATTTCAAATTTTAAATTTCAAATATGGCGCCATTTGCAATTTTGGAAAGATGCATCCTTTGGGGAAAAGGCATGGGCGTTTTTCTTGGCTGATTAGGGAGTCATTAGGGATATAATTCAGAATTCCACGGAGAGAAGAAAGGAGGAGAAAAACCTAGGGTTGCTCTTCTTACGCGAGGAAGACGACGAATCTCCGGACGGATCAAGCAAGCAACCTCGGGAAAAGGATTCTACAGCGGTTTGGACTAATTTCTACCATGTTTTGTAAGAACTTTCCAACCATAGAGTGTGATTTCTCCATCATTATGAACTAAACTTTAAAAGTCTTGTATGTTGTGAGTACTAGACTCGTTGTGATGATTTAATTTCAATTTTACTTTCATGTTTGGTTGGTGATCTATTTTTATTAGGTTTATGTGCTTTAATTGTGGAATTTTTGAGTAAGTGTTCTTCTTTTAGATAGCGAGACGAGATTCGAGAGAGCAGTCTCGTTAGTCTAGGGTCGAATCCTCATTTTATGCGACAAAATTCGAGAGAGGAGTTGCGTAATTCTTTTAGTCAAAATTCCATCTTTTTACTGCACTGCAAGATTCGAGAGAGGAGCGGTGTAAGTGTAACATAAATCTTAATATAACGTCGAGAGAGGAAGAGATTCCGTCCTGAGTTAGCAACATCGATTTTAAACCTTCATGTTATTCTAAATCTGCCTAAGTTAGAGATAACTAGGGGAATTAGGATAAGCGGATTTCGGAGATCGAGAGATAATGTCATCCATCTTAAAAAATCATTGCAGGATAGTAATCAACCAATCATGAGAGGTCACTAAAAAAGTCGTCACAATAGTCTAAGAAAAATAACATACGAGACTAAGTCTCCAATTTGGAAAAAGTAACGAAGCAAGATCAATTTAGTTTTTTTTATTATTATTACTATTGTTGTCTCTAAAATTCTCGCTATTAAATATCTCGCCTGAATTTAAAGAATGGGAGGAGCTAGTAATTGTGAGCACTAATCAATCACTTTCTCGAGGGAACGATCACTTCTCACACTTTATTACTTGTTACGGCACGTGCACTTACGTTATTACGTAAATCTATTTTGGGCGTATCAAGCTTGTCAGGGGTGGCGGTGGAGACAGAGGCGTACTCGCGAGCTGTCGCGAGGTTGAAGGGACAACCGGGGGTGGTGGAGGCACGGGGATACTCGCCTCCTGTGGAGGTTTGGAGACAGCGGGAGGCGGGGACGACAAAGGGATGCTCGCCGCCGTCAATTGTTGAGCTGTTGTAGGGGCAGCAGGACCTTTGTCCATCCCGGGCTGAGGGGTCTTGGCCGGCGTGAGATCCTTTCTCGCAGGAACATCCTTGCTCGCAAAAGGAACCTCCCCCGCTGAGGAGGCTGGTACTTCGGTCGCCTTCTTGGAGTTGATGTTGATCAGCACAGTGCGCGCGGTTTGGACCCGCTTCCCGGCTTCGAGAGCGATTAGCGTGGTCGTTCGCAGAGGAGTGTTGTCAAGCACGACGACGGCGTCATCTGGCGGGAGAATAACGTCAGCAAAAATCAAGTTAGCAAAAACTTCGACAACTGACTAAGATCTCAATACATCGGCGAGATAGTGACCTGGCGAGGCAGCGAGGTCAACTTGCTCATGTGCCGGAGCATTGACGACTTCGGGGGCTGGAGGGATGATCAGCGATTTGAGGAGATCGGCGCGATGGACAGATATGTCTGGAATATCATCCAGCCCAAGCTCATCAAGGAGCTGCTGGGTATTCAAAGGGGATGCTGGATCCTTGGCTGTCGCGACGACATCCTTCAGCGATGACGGCATGTTGTCTGTCTCGGGGGCATGCGACTTCTTGGATTTCTTCGTCTTCTTCTTTTTCTTAGGAGGCAGGTCGGCAGCAACTTCACCATCCCGCGGCCTCTTCGGCTTGGAGGGTCGGATGAAGCCGGACAACGCATTAAGGCTTTGTTTGAGAAGTTCATCGTCGGCTTTCGACATGATAGGCGAGCTCTAATAGGCATATCTCGAAAAACACCCCCTATTTATAGAGATTGATGGGCATCATCGAGGTGCGAGTAGCTCAGAAGCTCGGTATAGCAGCTCGTCGAATAAATGTTGGATGATTCTTTTTAAGTTCCTACGTCTCTCAAAAAGAGCGGGGATTGTGTACAACCCATATTCGTCGAGGAGGGGCCCCACCAAGGCCAGGTCAACACAAGTCAAAGTCAACAAGTCAAGATGGAGATCAAGGTCGACGCGCCAGCATACCGAAGGCCTGGGCGAGTATGGCGAGCTCCCCTCGCATACTCCCCAGGTAGGCGACTAGGCGAGTTGCTCGCCCAGCCGTGCGAGATCCTCCAAGAAGTCGCTAAAGGGGTGGGGTATAAATATACCCCCCCCCTCCCCCCTCTCAGGATTTCCCTATAAATAGGACCCCAGGGGTACGAGGCGGGACATGAAAAATCTCTGCAAGGATCTCGCAAGCTCTAATCTTGGACACCAGCTGAGCATTTGAATTCCTTTTCCTTAGAGACCAAGTCACAACCTTGCGACTTTGTTACGAGCTAGTCTCTCTCGTACCCAGCTCGGCCAATTTTGGTTGTGCAGGGGTTGCTTCTTTCAAGCATCAGGGTACGTGGTGGGACCTTCCTTCCGCAACATTTAGGGTCCTGTTTGTTGCTTTCGTTCTTCATCCTAGTCACTTTAACCACCTAGCCTTACTGCGGGGCCAGTAACTTTAGGCTACCTTGATCCGATTTCTAAGGTTGAGAATTTTCTTGGCTTCAACAGTGGAGTTCCGCAAGATCCTTCATCTTGAACCTGATAGTTAGCTCCGACGTGAGCCCAGCTACCTCCTCTTCCGAGTTCCCCATGATGTCAACGTATAGCAGCACCAAGACTTGAAGATCTCCTTTCTTTTTAACGAACAGACTCGAATCAGAGTCCAAAGTAAAATATCCGCAGAACTGGAGGTATTCTGCGATCTTCTAATACCACGCTTGAGGTGTCTGCTACAAGCCATAGAGGGTTTTCTTGAGCTTACAGACGTGTCCT
The DNA here is from genome assembly GCA_039583875.1 of Platanthera guangdongensis. Lineage (NCBI taxonomy): Eukaryota > Viridiplantae > Streptophyta > Magnoliopsida > Asparagales > Orchidaceae > Platanthera > Platanthera guangdongensis. Next base: position 12,732,924 of record CM077153.1, on the reverse strand, counting down.
GGATGTTCTTCAGAAACATAACCAAGTGTTTGCACCATGAATATATCATTATCAATCTCCTCATAAAGAAATGCATTCTTCACAGCGAGTTGTCAAATCTTCCACCCTTTGCAAGCCGTTAAGACAATCACCACCCGCACTGAAGTCATTTTGGCCATCGGACTAAACGTCTCTTCATAGTCTTCCTAGTACTGTTGTGAGAACCCCTGAGCTAAAAGACGAGTCTTATATCGCTCGATACTGCCGTCAGCCTTCTTCTTGAGCTTGTACACACACTTGCAGGTCACAGGAGTGATGTCATTGATTTTGGGCACAAGATCTCAAGTCTCGTTCTTCCTAAGCGCGGTCATCTCTTCATCCATGGCATCTTCCCACTCTTTAATCTCAGTGGCATTCTCAAAGCATGACAGCTCCCGCTCATCCAAGGGACCTGCGAAATAATATAAGACGAAACCCACCATGTTCTCGTCCTTGTACCGAACTTGTGGAATAATAGTCCTTTTGGGCCTCCATAGGGCTTGACCCTGATCCACCACTTCCGCTATTTCTTCTAATCCAGCTCTTCTCCTGGATACACTTGGAGCATCTCTCCCCCTACTTCCAGATCCTGAAGTACCTGCCCAAAGCTAGTTGTGGTTGGAGCTCCTGAAGACATAGGCAGCTCCACTAGAAGATCCTGAGCATCTTCATTTTGCCTTCTGTCCACCCTGCTCTCCTAGAGTTCTACAGATGAACTACCTTGGTATAGCGTCAATTTGTCATTTACCACATTCTTGGAGACCATAAACTTTCATGTTTCGGGATCTATGCGCTTCCATCCCTTCTTCCTCTTATCATGGCCGATGAAGACTAGTTTCTTTGCTTTCGCATCCAGCTTCGTCTTGAGAGCATCAGGAACATGCACATATCAGGTTGACCAGAACACCCTAAGATGTTCCACACGGGGTTTCTCCTTAAACACCAGCTCATGTGGAGACTTCATATTGTTGGGACTTAGGGGCATCCGGTTGATGACATAGGCTATGCAGGCTATTCTCTCTGCCCAATAGGCCCTGAGAATTCCTTTGGAGTGAAGCCAACACTTGCAGGCCTCCGTCAGATGACGGATCTTCCGCACTGTAACTTCATTTTGTTGTGGACTGTGCGCGCAAGAAAGCTCCCTCCGGATTCCGTGCTTTCTACATAAGTTGGAAAACTCGTTTGAGTTGAACTCACATCCATTGTATGTTCTCAACTTCTTTTTCTGCAGACTAAGCCAGCCTTCCATGAGCTCCTTAAACTCTACAAACTTCAAAAACTCCTATGTCTTCTCCTTCACAAAGTATACCCAAGTATATCTAGTGAAGTCATTAACCAAAACCAACATATATTGACTTCCTCCAAGGCTGGGGGTGATGGACCGATGGTCGGTCCCATTAGATCACCGTTGATGCACTCCAACAGCACTTTGCACCGGGTCAATGACTTGTCAAATGAAAGGCGATGAGCCTTTCCATATTGACACCTCATACATACATGATCATCGCCCAAGGATGAAAGACTAGACAGACATTTCACCAGACCTCTTGACGCAATAGCCTTTAACTTATTCATTCCAACATGCCTCGGTCTTTCATGCCAAATAGTTGCGCTATTGTTGACCCTCATCTTCTCAACGTAGAAAATTGTCAACAACACAAACAAGTCCTTAACCCGTCTCCCAACATGAGTTACATCAGCCTTTACGACTGACACATTCCGGATAAACTTCACTTTTGTCGGGCTGAATAGAATGTGATACCCAACTTCTACAACGTTGTTCATAAAGAAGAGGTTTTTCTTCATTTCAGACACGTGATAAATACTTCGTAGAGTGAGTAGCCCCTTATCATTGCCTAAAGAAATCGTACTCTCCTTTTTGACTGCATGTATCGTATCATCAGTAGTAATAATAACATCATTACCTGAGTATGTCTACAGAGTAGAAAACTTTGACTTATCTCCAGTGAGATGATGTCCACACCCCGAGTCAACGATCCAATCATTCTTGCAGTTGAAAGAGGCCATGGAATGAATAGTTATTGCATATATATTTGCCATAAAAGCATTCCCCCATCTGCCTTCATCATCCCTGGATTCAATTTCTCCTTTTCTTACAGTGTTCCCCGACTGAAGATTAGCTCTGCACTCCTTTCTGATATGACCAAGCTTATTGCACATGTAACATCTTGGTCCTCTCTTCCTCCATCCATCTTGCTTAGGAACATTCCTCCTTGTTATGATGAAGTAGATGTTCCATCTTTTATGGGTGTCTTCTTCTGCCTATCTCATCTCTTCTTCTTACTAGAATAAAGAACCTCGTTATCTCCTCCTGAGATAGTGTATCCAGCTATCTGCCTTGTCAAGTTCTCCTGCAAAGCAAGTAGATTTTTCAGCTTCAGCAATGATAATTGATTGGCCCAGCCCTGCACTGTTGCAACAAAGGAAACATACTCCTTCTGCAAGCTGCAGATAATGTGCCTGGTGGAGACCAACCTAGGTCAGGTCGACAAAAAATATCTGACGCCGCACCCAACCAGATCTCTATCGGCCTTGAGTGATCACATTTTAATTTTATGTTAATTGCATTTAATTTTACAAATTTGATGCACACCTGTGCGCGTAGTCATGCTGTTGCACGCCTGCGTGCGTAGCCATGTTTAGAGTTTTATTTTCTCTATTATTATATATACATATATATACAAAAATACCTATATATATGTATATATACCTAAATACACACACACGTGTGTGTATATATATAAGTATACAAATATTAATATATATATATATGATTATTAGGTTAATTCTGGTTCGATCCCGCTGGCAGATCCAAATGGCGTTGTACATCTTCCCGGCTTCCCGATCCAAGCGCACAATTAGGGTTCAACCGCCCCTCTCCCGACTTTGATGTTGCACCGGGCACGGGCTCCCCACGTCGCATCATCCCTCTGCCCCACGTCGAGCTCGCCTGCCTCTTTCGCGCATCCAGAAGCATCGCCAGCCCTACGATGTCGATCCAGCAACCGCCATGGTTGTTCGTGTGCAGGTTTCTTTTCCGTTTTTCCTTTTCAAAACCCTATATATGGTAGGTGTGTTTGTATTTTGTGATGGGTGATTGATGAAAATATTGAATTGAATTTGCTTGGAGTTTATTTTCTCCCGTAAGGTTGCTGTGTGCTTCCCGGTAGAATTAGGCGTGAGGATTTCTATGTGAATTCTTGTTAGAGCTGTAGGAGTTAGGATGAAAGGTGACTGATGAAGTTGAAGATTGATGAAATTGCTGTGAGTGTTACTTCCGTTTGAGATTGTTGTGTGCTTCCTCCTTGAACGTTGGCATGATTGAAGCTTTGGTGCGAACTGTAGGTGTTAGGTGTGTGTTGTCGTTACCTTTCTCTGGAGAAGATGAACAGTTTATCTGATGTTAGATATAGGAAAAGTACTTGCTGCTTATATTCTGCTTTCCTGTTGATGTGAATGAGAAAAAAAAACTAAAGATTACTGTTCGTTTCCTGCGTGTGAGTGTTGGTGATTAATTTTGATTTGAGATTAACTTTGCTATAGTTTTCTTTAGGAGTGTCGTTAGATTGAAAATTTGTTTTTTCTGTTCTTATAAATCCTGAGATGAAGTAGATGGTGTGTTACATAACCTGTGACTGGAGGCAAGAACAGCCCTAATGGCCGGGAGGAGAGGGAGAGTGAACAGGTAAAGAGAAGAGAGAAACAGTAAGTTTATTAAAATTGTTCTTGTCTTGTCTAAGTACAGAGCCGGGCTTTTATACAACGGTATACAAGGAGTAACCGGTCAATTTATTGACCGTTGGAATTAATACAGGCTGGCATAGGTCACCAGCTCAGCAATGTAGCGGGATGCTAATTCAGGACCGCTACATCCCTGCCCTTCCCCTTTTTGTGTTCCTGTCCATTTCTGTAGTGACCGGATTTGTCTCCTTCGTCCTGATGTTGGAGCGACGCCGACGAGGTATGCGAGGGAGAAGAGGCAAGCTGCGCTGCAGCTTGAAAGCGGTACGCAGGGAGCGTCGGGGGTCCGAAACTGCTGTTGTCGATGCTGGGTGAAGAGGAGCTGAAGTCCTTCCGGATGTTTCACTAGATTTGTTTTGGAGGGAAGATTGTTGGTGCCTGCCATGTGTGTCCTGTAAATTTGTAAAACAATTTTCAGAAACTGAAGCTTTCGTAAAAACAGGGATGACATTATTAGTAAGAGAGGGAGCATCCCTGTCCGCAAATATTGATGATATATCGTTGTTGGAAAACTGTTCCTGTCTTTTGCTTTTTGTTGTTGGTTGGATTCGTTCTGGATCGATGTCTCGTGGTGGTACATGTGAGCAATTGTTGTTAATGGAAGACTCCGTCCATAAGGGGATGACATTTTGCGTAATAAAAGCGACATCGTCCCTGTTATTTGTAGAGGTTGTTGCGACTCTTGATTTAGACTGGATGCTATCCACATCTTCGTTGTCCAGACGATCCTGCACAGAAATGTCTTTAGAAAGAGTTGTATCTGGTAACGGAGGGATGACAGGAGTGAACGAGGTGAGTACTTCCTTGTCTGGATTTGTTGAGTTGTCGGACCTTGAAACTGAGTGATGAAGAGGGGTTGTCTCCTTTGGTAGCGGACAGTTGCATGCTTGGTCCAATTGGGCACGTATAGCTGGATCCAGTTCATCCCAGTTTTCCCATGTTGCTTCTTCTAACAACGAGCCCTCCCAACCGATTAATCCTTGTTTAATTTTTTGACCATTGTGTTCAATTTCGCGTGTTTTTATCAATTCCAGTGCAGATGTTGATTGAGTGTTATGTGTGGGGTTCTCAGGTAGATCATGAATAGTAATATCTGTGTTTGGAAAATATGGTTTAAGTAAAGAGACATGAAAAACAGGATGAATCTTACTATGAGGGGGTAATTCCAACTTATATGCCACTGTTCCTATTTTTTGTAAAATTGTATATGGTCCATAAAAGCGAAGGTTAAAACGTTTGCATTCTTTTTTGTGTAGGGAGGTTTGTCTATATGGATGCAATTTCAGTAGTACCAAATCACCCGGCTGGAATTCCATTTCTTTTCGATTTTTATCCGTCAGAACTTTCATTTTTGTTTGAGCTTTTTGTAAATGTTGTCGTAACCGAAGTAGTAAGATGGATCTGGAGGGATTAGTAGTGGGTGGAGAGTTATTTGCCGGCCCTCCTGTACTAAAAGGAACAAAACATGGTGGAGGCCGTCCGAACATTGCCTCATATGGTGACATGCCCGCCGCCGAGTGATAAGCAGTATTGTAATAATATTCCACCCAACTAAGAAGATGTGCCCATTGTTTTGGATGTTGAAATGTAAATATCCGTAAATATTGGTTGATACATCGATTTACACGCTCGGTTTGACCATCGATCTGCGGATGGTAAGCCGAACTAAATCAAAGCTTCATGTCATTTGATTTGAAAAAAGTTAACCAAAAGTGACTCAAGAAAATTGTATCTCTATCTGACACAATGGACTCGGGTAGGCCATGTATTTTGCCGCAGTAGTCCCAAAAGACCTGGGCTACCTGTGGGCCCGTATAACGTTTAGGAAGCGGGGCAAAATGCGCGCCCTTTGAAAGGCGATCAACCATTACTAGAATAGTGGTGTAGGATTTGGAAGGTGGTAGATGAGTAATAAAGTCAATTGATATATCCGCCCAAATTTGTGTTGGTATATTCAAGGGTTGAAGTTTGCCATATGGCAAGCAATTTTTGTCTTTTGCTTTTTGACAGAGGTCACAGCTTTGTATATATTGATGTACATCCCATTGTATGCTGGGCCAGTAAAAATATTGTTGTATGCGTTTGGTTGTAGTGTTTATGCCCGAGTGTCCACTAGTACGAGTGTCATGAGCTTCACTAATTAAAATGGATCGAATGGATTGATCAGGTATATAAAGTTTATTGTGAAAAAATAATTGTGCGTCGCGAAGTGCCCAGTCCGGAATTTCGACTGCGTTTGTTTGAAGTTTATTTAAAATTTCTTGGGCTTCCAAATCTGATTTGTACAGTTCTTCTAGATTTTCAAACAGATTAGAACAGGTGAATGATACATTTTGTAAGCTAAATAAATCGCCAGTGAGTTGTTCATCTGGTAGTCGTGACAGCGCATTGGCTACATGATTAGTTTTGCCTGGTTTATATTGTATTATGTAATTAAAGTCCAACATTTTTGATAAAAAGTGTTGTTGTTCGGGCATTGTCATTACTTGAGTTTAAATTGTGTAATGTTTTGTGATCCGTGACAATAATGAAAGTGGATCCTATCAAATAGTGTCGCCATTTACTAACAGCAGTGGTAACGGCAAACATTTCTCGCATGTAGGTTGATTTAGCTTGTTCTCTAGGGGATAATTTCTTGCTGAAGAAAGCAATAGGATGTCCCTTTTGTGAGAGAACTGCACCAATGCCTACCCCAAAAGCGTCGCATTCTATAGTGAAGGGTAAAGAGAAATTTGGCAAGGCTAACACTGGTGCTGCCACAAGTAATTCTTTTATGTGCGTAAATGCTTGTTCAGCAGCTGTTGTCCAAACGAATTTATCTTTGGCAAGCATGTCTGTTAACGGTGTTGTGAGGGAAGCATATTGTATGATAAATCTACGGTAGTATCCTGCCAATCCTAAGAATGCACGAAGCTGTTTTAGAGTTAACGGTTTGGGCCAGTGTTGTATAGCTTCTATTTTTGAGGGATTGGGTTGTACCCCGTTAGATGAGATTATGTGTCCGAGAAATTCAATTGATGGCACAACAAACGTACATTTAGAGGATTTAAGAAACAAAGAATTCTCGTGTAATATTTGAAAAACCTGCCGCAAATGAGATATATGATCGGTCTTATTACGACTATATATTAAAATATCGTCGAAAAATATTACTACGAATTTTCGCAGAAGAGGTTGAAATAAGGAATTCATCAAGGCCTGAAACGTCGCTGGCGCATTTGTAAGACCAAAAGGCATAACGAGGAATTCGTATAAACCTTGGTGTGTACGAAAAGCGGTTTTGTGTATATCGGTTGGGTTCATTCGAACCTGATGGTATCCGGATTGTAAATCTAGTTTTGAGAAGATGGTGGCATCATGTAATTCATCTAACAATTCATCGATAGTGGGCATAAGGAAGCTATCTTTGATTGTGAGTGAATTCAAAGCTCGATAATCGATGCAAAAACGCCATGAGCCATCTTTCTTTTTGATTAGAAGAACTGGGGAACTGAAAGAAGAGTTACTTGGACGAATTAAGCCGTTTTTAATCATTTCATTAATTAACCGTTCTATTTCATTCTTTTGGACATATGGGTACCGATAAGGTCGCACTTTAATTATTTGTGTTTCGTTGGTTAAAGGAATTTTATGATCAATGGTCCTCAAAGGAGGTAATCCAGAGGGAGTTTCAAAAATTGTAGTATATTCGATGAGTAAGGATTGAATGGAAAATGAGTCTGAATCGGCTGGATGAATGTCCGTTGGAAAATTTTCCGTTAATGGCTCCGTTTGGAGGCATAGGAGCATGGAGTCAATAGAGTCATGAACAATCAACTTATGTAATTGGGCTGGAGTAACAATATCTGAAAATAAAGGTTGTGCGCCATTAATTTTACATAGTTTATCATCATATGTAAAGGACATTTCGTGTGTAGCATAATTTGTTGTAATAGGACCGAGTGTTGCTAACCACTGAAATCGTAGAATGATATTTGCGCCATGTAAATCCGTTATAAACAAGTCAAGTATGAATGTTATGTCTTGAATTATTAATTTTACTTTTGAACATTTCCTTACAAAACATTGTATTCCTATTTCCCACGTGCACCTTGAAAACAGGAATTAACGTGATTGGTAATTTCAGAAATTGCGCAGCTCGCTTGGTTATGAAGTTGTGTGTGGATCCGTTATCAAGGAAAATGTGAACAGCGGACTGACCAATCTTTCCTTGAACTCGTAATGAATTTTTTGGAAAGGTTCCCATTAATGCATTCATGCTAATTTCGGAATCCACTATTTGGTCAGATGGACACTCAGGTTTATCGTCAGATGTCGAATTGTCTTGTTCCTCCTCTGGGTCTCCTTCGAAATAATAAAGTGCCGATTTATTTTTACACTTGTGTCCCGGAAAATATCTCTCCTCGCATGTGAAGCATTGACCCTTTTCACGTCGAGCTTGAATTTCTGCTTGTGGTAGTCGTTTAACCGCCAATTGTTTTGAATTTGATGGGTTATTGCTTGAAAAATTTTTATTTGCCCAATGTTTGGTTATTTTTGAATCTTCTATTGACTGATCTTCAAAAATCCTCGCTAGTTTGAAAGTGTGATATAGGTTGCTCGGGGGTTGTGCGATTATGGCGCGACGAATGTGTGGTTTTAGACCGGCAATAAAGTTTCGACGTAATACATCATGTGAAAAACCATGATTTTGAGAAGATAATAATTCAAAAGATTCTTGATATGCAGCAACAGTAGAAGTTTGAGTTAATTCCATTAGCTTACCGAGCGGATCATCATAATCCGAAGGGCCGAAACGATCTGGAATAGCTAGCTTGAAGGTATTCCAATCCGAGCAGAGACCATCTCTCAAAAGCCCTTGGAACCACGTAGAAGTTGGCCTGTCCAAATATAGGGATGCAATAAAAACATAATCCATGGGATTAATATTATTATACCTGAAATATAACTCAGTTTTGAAGATCCAATCTGTAGGGTCTCCGGACGCGAAGTGAGTGCAGTGGATCTTGGCCATCGAATGTCCCTGAAATCCGAGATTTGGGGGGGGGGGGGGGGGTGTACTATAATCAGGAAATTGTTGAATCCGTGGGACAATGGGATGGATATATGTAGAGTAAGCAGGGATGGGTTGGGAAGACAGTGTTATTATGAAGTGCTGGAGGGATCAAAGTAGGTATGGTTGGAAGGGGGCAAGAGGAAATGGAAGAAGGCAGAAATGAGGAAGGGGCATTCCAAGGTGGAATATGCCCAGGAAGTATGAACGATGGGGAAATGACGGAGGGGAATTCCAGGCCGGTATTGGACCCGGCGGTAGAGACGATGAAGCGAACGAGAAAGGGGCATTCCCAAGTAAGCTCGACTGTGATGAATCGGACCCGCTGAGGTCAATAATCGGAATGCGAGGCCGACTAAGGGCGTCCAATACCCCTGAAGACTGGGCTGGAGGGGCTACAGTCGTTCCAAGCGCCGGTGATGTCTGTGATCCGCCGTGTCCAGAAGTGCCGGAGATGAAGCCGGGCGGACACGCCGAGACCGTCCGCAGGAAACTCTGTATTTCACCGCGCATATCTTGAAATTCTTTGTAGAAGGCCGATTGTGTTTCTGTTGCTCGATCTTACTGTTGTTGGAGATGATCTTGTTGTTGTTGGGTGTGAGCCATGGACAACTGAAGCTGTTGAATATCATTTGTGAAATGAAGCTGTGCGGTTTTGATGGTGTCGCAGAGTGCCGCTTGTTGATCCATATAGGCTGCGTTTCGCATATCCAGCTCCTGGCGGGATATGACGGAGGAAGAAGATGAAGCAACCGGGCGGTCGGCAGGGGAGCTGTCTTGCACCTCCATAGAGGGAGAACTCGACGAGAGCACCATTTGTTACATAACCTGTGACTGGATTCAAGAACAGCCCTAATGGCCGAGAGGAGAGGGAGAATGAACAGGTAAAGAGAAGAGAGAAACAGTAAGTTTATTAAAATTGTTCTTGTCTTGTCTAAGTACAGAGCCGAGCTTTTATACAGTGGTATACAAGGAGTAACCGGTCAATTTATTGACCGTTGGAATTAATACAGGCTGGCACAGGTCACCAGCTCAGCAATGTAGCGAGATGTTAATTCAGGACCGCTACATGGTGATGAACAGTGAAAGAGAACTTATGCTATTGAAATGTCTTGTTGCCGAGTTAGTGAGGATAATGAACATTAGTTTTAATGTTACTGTGTCGTAATCTGTTGGCAGTAGGTTATTTAGGAAAGAAATTAGGTCTTATTTTGATTCGTGGATCCACTTTTGTGTGAGTGAGAGAACTTTATTTCGTGTGTAGAGATTTCGTGGGGCCACTCTTGTGTGTGAGAGTGAGTGAAATTAGGATGTTATGAATGTGGCTTCTATAGAGTGAGTGACTCCGTGGAACCACTTTCGTCTGTGAGTGAGAGATTCTTTGTGGTTCCCGTGTGCGATAGCGGCCAGCCTCGGAGTGGAAGATCGAGAGTGATGAGGAGTTACTCGCGTGATCGTCATCGACTTTAAATACGGAAGACGCCTCTTCCATGGGTAATTCTTCCTAACTTTTCCTTTGTGTGTGTTTCTATATTTTCTCGTATGATAATAGACCAATTGCTGGGTTTTCTCCCGAGTTTTGTCAGCGAACGCTACGTCTAAAACTCCAAACGGAAGCGTATTTGGAGTTCATGAATTCCGTTTGGCTACGACAAGGGGAACAAAACGAAAGTTGCGAACTTCCTTCCCCGGATTCAGAATTTGAACCATTATTTAAGAAAATTCATTTTTTGAAATGAAAAAAGTAATTTTGTGCTTAAATTCAAGTTGTGTAATTTCTTAAGTGTTGCGTCCGCTCTAAAATATCTGCATAATTAATTTATCCATTGCTTACATTTAGGGTTTCCTAGAAAAAGCCGACAGGAGCGCAAACCCTACGTGGCGTCCTGCATCAGTGTCTCTTCAGCTTCGCCTCTGAGATAGGCTCTTCCGGGTCCAATGCTAAAATTTTAGCGCATAAGGTCTTCTTCAAGAAGAACGATGAAATGGACAGCTCTCCCTGAGTTGCTTTCGTCAACTCATTCTTCAAGAATTATAGCTGAGCTACATTCTTCTTATTGAACAGGCCGTCTAAATCTCAGCAGCTGACCGACATCCAATGATGTGGTCGAAGAGCTCTGGTGAGATTGCTCGCTTCAGAGTGAACTCTGTCTTCGCATTTGTTCTCCTCCAAGCCCTCACCGCCTCAGCATTCCCTCGAGCTGCAACAACCTCTTCTGTGTTGTTTCCACTGACGACCTCCCAAAGGTCGTCACCAAGAAAATTACTCTTCATGCAAGACCTCCACTTTTTAAAGTTGGTTTGCGTCAAAAGCTCAATTCTCAGACCTTTTGCATAACCGGCTTCCATTGTTGTAACTTTGGTTCACTTGAAACTTCTAAAGTACTAGCACACATCTGAGGATGATCACTACTAACTCCTTTATCCCTCTGATACCATGTAAAATTTTGTGAACCCGGGAATGGTCGCTGGAACACTCATCCAAACCAAGGCAAATAAACCAGAAGCAATAGAAGAACAAGAGCTGTAATAGAATTAACTGTCTCCTTTACAATGTGAAGCATACATTGCAACACATGATTTCACAATATATCTGATGGAAACAACCAAAAAATAACAAGCAAGGGAAAACCGACTGATCAGAACTCCCAGACCGCCTAACCGCAAACCGCAAGTTGAAACTGCATGTCTGCCAACCGAACAACTGTTGTGTACAACCTGTCCGCAACTATGTCTGCTTGACCGCAAAGATCAGCTAACCGCAGAAGCGGCTCGAACAGATGATGATAAACTGGGAAACAGCCAACCCGCTGAGACCGGGCGAACTGCCTTATTGAACTATCTGCAACTCCGAGAAAGAAGACTTGTAGTCGCACTAACCGCGACTTGCTGCAAACTGCAAATTGCTAACCGCGAACTGAACCACACTGAGTCTCCACTGACGAACATTCAGTACTAGTTACCTAGTATTTCGGTGTTAGTCGCACAACCTGCATATACAAGTTAACTTATGTTAGTCATGCAGTTAACAAAAGTCTAACCGCAAGTTCAAGATGCATGCTGAGTTCTCACTGTTCTCGTTATGAATGACGTGTCGTGGACCCCTATTTATAGGCAACCAGGGGAGTGCGGTCACCGCCCATAAACGATAGGGTAACCGCCCATCAAACTGCGGCTAACAACAACAACTTGAACATTAGTGTGAACACTAGAGCCAGACCGCAAAGCCAGGTTGCAAAGAACCAACCTGCAACTTGAGAAACAAGTCGCGCAACCACGTGCGGTCTTCACGAACTAGCCACAACATAGACTTGGCACAACAGTGTGACCAAGTCAACAACTCCAGTGGCCTCTAGCAATAGACCATGCAGACAGACGACATCAAGCTCAGCGGTTAGCCTCCACTAACCGCGCTAGCCTTGCGGCTTCCACACGGACCAGAGAACCCACGAACTCAGCGGTTTTCGCGGTCTCCCAATTCAGACAGCTAAAGTCGCGGTTAGCCAACCTATACCCGTCCAGTTACAATTTCAGGGAGCTTGCTAAGACAGACCACAGGAAAAGATTACTAGCTGAAAAATGGCTGCCCGCCAACACATAACCGCGCTAACCATGCGGTTACTACGGTCTGTGTGATCTGCACAATTCAGACCGCCAGTACTACTTCAACAATTTCAACAGGGAACGGATGTGTCAACTATGCTGGGAGGCGTCAGCGTGCTTGCTAAAGACGACGCAAATGTTGATGTGCTCGTCTCTGATGTAGAGTCCACTGCACGCTCCCGAGAACTAAAGAAGCAGATCAAATCAAAATGTCAACAACTTCTTAGAGGAGGGGGGCATCGTCTTCCTCTCATAAACAAATATTCGAATGTCTTCATCTTATCAGAGTCATTTCTCTCTCATTCAGCTTCCATTTTTGACGTGTAAGTTGTCAAAATTCATTGTCTTGCGTGAGAATTCCAAATCCACTAATATTGGCGTCGCCCTTGAGCTTATTAGAGCACATGGAATTGAATTTGACATATGAAGAATTTGTTGAGATTCAAAAAAAAGGACTCCAGAAAAAGGAATGTGTTGATTTTTTGTAACACTGCTTTCCTGTATTTGAAAAAGAGAACTATAAATGATCTTTTTACAATAGAGATTAAAAGTATAGAAGTTTTTTTTTCGACCTCTCTTGTATTCTCTCTGTTAGCTGAAACCTAAACCTAAAACTATCTCTCTTATTCTTGAGACTCAACTAGAATCACCCCATCTTCTCTTTGGTCATACATTCTTTTTGCCGAACTTTCACATATGTTGCAAGTAATTTGTAAAGTGCTACAAGATATCTCTTCAATAGTTCTATGATGTATTTTGGGGGTCCAAGTGAAAAGACTTCAGGGATTTGAGTCCCGTAGCAAAAAGACTCAAGAGTATCTCTTACCTTGTGAAAAGACTCAATTGGTTCTTGATCCTCCACATGGAAAAGGCTCTGGAAGTTTGTTGGGTAATCTAGTAAAAAGTCTCTATTGGCCTTTTGAAGACGGTGTAAAAGTGAGGAATACTCTATTTTATTGAGAAACCTTTATAAAAAATTGTCTTATGTGTTGACACTGTAACTTACAAATGGGCCTTTTGAAAGCAATTTGACCCATTCATATTGACACGGTAACTTACAAATGTTACTGTAAGAGAATTAACTTGGAATTAACTCCAATTAGTTGCATTATAATAGTCTAATAGAAAAAGTCCAGTGATGCATCTCAGACCGAGTAATGAGCTTGCTAGGCTATCAAACTACACAAAATATTGTTGGAAGGAGGTGTGTATGGCATGAGTGAGTAAATGGCCTTACATATGATATTATCCCCAAGTCATCCTTGGCACACCGACCGATGAGCACTTCCTCTCGCTCTCATTATTGAGCTACATGAAGGCGCCCTTACGAGTTTTCTGGGTAAATGTGTAGCGACTCGGGAAAGACAACTCGACTGCTGGGTTCACCAGTGTGGCAACCCCCGCTACTAAGTGCTTCCAAAGACCACTCTAAAAGAGTGCCCTAGAAAACCACTCCAAAAGACCGCCTTAAAAGACCACTCTAAAAGATCTCTCCCGGAAATTGCTCTGCAAGAACGCTCCATACAACCGCTCTTAAAGATCATACCCGAAGACCACTCTGGAATATCTCGCAAACACGCTAAAAGTGCGCTCCAGAAAGCATTCTAAAATTGCACCCCTGAATATTGTTGGAAGAATGCTCTATAAGAGAGGTTTTGAAAAATGCACCCTCGTGCGCTATCAAGGAACATATCTGGTGCACTGCCTAAGAATGTGTCCTCATGCATTGTTGAGGGATGCAGCCCACATGCATGATAGTAAAGGACGTGTTTTGTGAATAATGGATTTGTTTTCATTATGCACAAGCACACTTTAAGATGTGTGCGGATATTCATACGGACCATTGGATACCCATACTCGATGATAAAGTGCGTGACCGTATTTTACAGCACACCCCCCCACCCCCCCCCCCCCCCCCGACTTCCTGTTATCACGCCAAACATCAATTTTATGGTGATGCCGTATTTGTCCAAATTCAACGGAGCAAAAAAATACTCTACTAACCAAGGCCTATAAATGGAAAAAATCGTAGGTTACTTGTACAATAACCGTGTGTTAAGTGCTATCAAATTGTTTCTATAAAAAATTATGATTGATCGAAATACTATCGTAAATAAATAAATATAATCATATTTCAATACGACATTATTTTCGTCAAAAAATGCACCGTCGTATGATAATAAATCGAACAAATGCAGGAGTAACACGGATTCGGGGGGTGTGTTATATTTTACGGTGCAGTGCACAATCCAACGGCTGCGAGTGCATCACATCGCGATCTAAGATGTGCACGTATCTCCGCGCGATATGTGATGCACTCGCAGCCATTAGATGGTTGTACTGCACCGTAAAATGCAAAATCTACACTCTAAAGTTTACACCCGGTTTCCGAGAAACACACGGTATTTATATTTAGGATAATTCTACACACCTAAAATTCACCTAAGTATCACAAAAAGTGTGCCCCACACCACTATTTTCATCACAAAAACACCCGACTACTATTCCAACATCTGCAATATCAAATAAATTTTATTTATTTTATTGCGTGAGATTCACTTTTTGTTATATTTAGATAAATTTTAGGTGTGTTAAATTATCATTATATTTAAGGTGTGGGCGATTTGACTATCGAGCAAAGACGTGTTAAATCTACAGAGCCGTGAGTATATTAATCAGACATCAAAACTGATTAAATTATTTTATCATATATTCAAAATTATTATATCTTTTAAATATTAATAGAGGAAAAACTGAACATAAAAAAATATATAATTTTGAACCCGTAAAAGAGAGTTTCCTTGCAATGAGCGGCTGAGATTATTGCGGCGGTCGAGTCTTCTCGGACTGGCTCACTGCTTCCGCGTGAAGAGAATTTTTTTTGAAACCTATACATATCTTGTTATATTTTGTGGGAGAAAATTCAGCGCTAAAATTGTGAAATTAATCGTATTTGATCATTTTTCAATGTGATCGTATTAGAAAAAATATTATCCTATTTTTTAACTGAAAAATCTGATCTGTTGAAATAACGGATTAAACTAGTGAATTTACTCGAGCATAAAACAGTAATAAATACGTATACATACCCTGCAAAAGAAAAAAAAATTCCTGTGCTGCCTGCTTCCAGAGGAAGGAGCGTGAGTAGTGCAGAAGCCGTCTGATTGGCTTTAAAAAACAGGTTCTGTTAATTTTATTTTTGTTTTTTTATTATTGTAAATCACAAATGTTAGATTTAAGACTGAACGATTTGAATCTTACCCGCTACAAGAGAAGGGAATGCTAACCGTACAGAACAATTACTAATGCATAAGGGGTCCGGGGGAGGTAAAGTGCAGGAAATCGGACGGACGAGATCCACTGCATTTTACCGTAAAGTGCGATCTAATGGATGCGAGTGCGCTGAGATGCGTGCACATTTCAGCGCACATATCTCAAAGCAGTGCGCGAGAGATCAAAGCGTGCACGCATCTCCGCGCGAGCTGAGATGCAGTCGCACCCGTTAGATCTCGCGCACTGCACGGTGCAGTGCATTTCCTGCATTGCACCACCCCCGGACCCCTGGGAAAGGAGTAATTTTATGTCAGGACACCTGACCATGAGCAAGGTCCTGCACCAATGAGGAGTCTGCAAAGGAGGTGGGGCCCACGCAGTTGTGGCTTATGTCATACACTTTTGCACGGGGCGTTTATCATTTCAGGCCCCTCATTGATTGTCATGACCATACTTATAGTCAGGAATCCTGACCTAAAATTTGCTATAAACCGCGTTTGTTGTTCTGTGATGGCGTAACGAAACAGCGCAAGCATCACGCTGTGACAGGGACGGCACTCTTCATATTTATCATTGTTTAGAATCTAGATAGTGGATAGTAGTAGTTGGATTCGCGAATAATATTTTTTTTATTTCAAAAAAATAAATTTGTGTTTTATTAAACTAAAATTTAATACGAATACTATACGGATACGGTGACCCTGGCGATTAGATTATTTTGATCGTAGCATATATTATTACAAGTGACCATGTAGGTGAGTCCCTCGACGTTTGTGACAGTACCCCGGCCGACACAGAGTCACGACACGTTGACAACGGCCATTCGCGGCTCCTTGGAGCGCACAATAGTGTGTCGTCGCACTATGACATTCTTTTGGTAGAGGTACTGTTAGGTCACACAGGGGGCCAAATGCATTGTGGTCTGTATAAATATAAGGTTATTGTTATTTGCATACAAAATCGGGCGGAGGGAAACCGGAAGAAGTTTATGGTTTTGTTTGGCGGGAAGAATACGCACCGGTCGCGTGCGCCGCCGCACAAAATCACGGGGTTTTGAAATTCCACGGTCGGGCGATGGGGCTCCGCACCGCCACACAAAACCATGGGATTTCCGCGGAAATCAACAGTGCCACGGGAACCACGATCGTGATCCAATGGCATGGTGATTTCCGCAGAAGCTCCACCGCTCCGCCAAACTACGCTCAATCGTAGATGGAGGACCGGTGGCGGGGATGATGGTGGTACATGCAGTCTGGGAGGGAAAACAAGGCGACAACAAGCTTTTGATGGCAGGTCAAGGTATCAGGAGGGAAGCATTCCTCGACGACCTGCCCCCTACTTAAGTCCATCGATCGGACCTAGAGAATGGTCCGCGAGTCATCTACCTGTGTGATTCCTGATCTGACACTATAGTGTGTCGCGGCTCCTTGGAGCGCACAATAGTGTGTCGTCGCACTATGACATTCTTTTGGTAGAGGTACTGTTACGATCACACATGGGACCAAATGCACTGTGGTCAGTATAAATATAAGGTTATTGTTATTTGCATACAAAATCGGGCGGAGGGAACCGGAAGAAGCTTGTGGTTTTGTTTGGCGGGAAGAATACGCACCGGTCGCGTGCGCCGCCGCACAAAACCACAGGGTTTGGAAATTCCACGGTCGGGCGGTGGGGCTCCGCACCGCCACACAAAACAACCGCATTTCCGCGGAAATCAACCGTGCCCCGGGAACCACGATCGCGATCCAATGGCATGGTGATTTCCGCAGAAGCCCCACCGCTCCGCCAAACTAAGCTCAATCATATATGGAGGGCCGGTGGCGGGGATGATTGTGGTACATGCAGTCTAGGAGGGAAAACAAGGTGACAGCAAGCTTTTGATGGCAGGTCAAGGTATCAGGAGGGAAGCATTCCTCGACGACCTACCCCCAACTTAAGTACATTGATTGGGTCTAGAGGATGGTCCGCCAGTCATCTACCCGTGCGATTCCTAATCTGACGGTCAGAAAAAAAAATCACGATTTAAAAAAAATAATAATAATATGATATCCGGCCAGATCTTAAAATGCGCGGCCGGATTTTTTTAAAAAATATTTTTTTGTAAAAAAATAAGATTTTAAAATGAGGAGAAAAAATTTACATTAATATTTTATAATTTATTTTAGAAAAAAAAATTAAATTGACTAAAAATCCCTATTTTTTGAGGTGCCCGGACCTTCCTCTAGATTCATGTATGGGACCAAAAAAATTTCATACAAAAAGCAGTCGTGCAGAGATTCATGGGTTAGTGGCGGATCTAGAAATATTAACAAGAATCATACTAAATTGTTGTTATTTATTTGAATTATTTTCCTTAATTTATATTGATCTTCATTCTTGAATTGATGTGCTAGCTATCAGGAATCTAGGTTTTCAAATCGGTGGCATTGGCTGTTGGCAAAATTTTGTGTACGTGTGGTGTACCGTGCTTATGATCCCTAAATAAATACTCTCTTCCCTACATAATTACAGAAAATACCTCTACCTAATTTTTCCTTTTCGCGCTCTTTCTGATTTCGCGACCTAGCCGCCGCCTTTTCTGCGATTCGATCATCGATCGCGTTTTCGCCAGGAGCCCCTCCAAATCGTTCTTCCTTCCTTTGGATGAGAGAGAAACGCCTCTTCCTTTGTGTAAATCAACTTGAATTCTCATTTTAGAAGACTTTATTTGATAGCTATGCTGCATCTCGACGAATTTCTTCCCAGTTCGTCGAACGAGTTCGACGAACCGGGGAAGTTGAGAGATATTCGTCGAACGGAGACGACGAACCTCTCTGTGATTGAAACAAGTTTTGTCGAACGAGTGTTCGACGAACTTGCTTCCAAAATCATTCGTCGAACGGAGTTCGCAACTGTCTTCACTTCTATA